>JAMAGZ010000007.1:0-397737 GCA_023626575.1 Penicillium sp. PF1803
AGCGTAACGGACGTAATAACGTAAAGCTATAATAGCTACGGGTAACTTAGGATAACGAGGTCTAACCCTAGTAGCTACGAGCCACTAACGATAAGGGATAGTTAGTAATCGATAGCTCGTTATAGTAGTAACGTAAGGTAACTAACGACGCGGTTAAGTACCTAAAAGACGCTATTACTAGGGCTACTCCGGATAAGTATAAGCACCTAAAGAACTAGGTCACCGAGTAAGCCTTAGGATAGAATACGAAGGGTAATAGCGAAGGTACCTTCCTAGATAACGTAGATAATAACGAATACCGCGGCCTAAATAGCGTAGAGCACGCAACGGAATTTCCTAAGATAGACTAGGAAAATATCGAGAGTTAAGGGTAGACCTAGTATAGTCCCTAGAACACTACTAACTTATAGGAACTATCTAACGGCTCCTAGGACTAGGAAATAGGGATCCTAAGGATACTAATCGAGATTCTAGGAACCCCGGAGGTCCTAGAAACTCCACCCTAGCTCCTAGGGCCGGATACTACTAAATAGCCTTAAGAGAAACCCCTATAATACGCGATCGAAGATAAATGATTCGCTACGTTCTAGAAGACCTTTAGGCCTAAGGAGGACCTATAAAGAATTAGATAACTCTACGAATAAACTATAACTAACCTCGACGATATATAAAACGAACTTAAGGATATACTCTAATAGAACTCGGAAGCGCGAGCTGATTAATTAGTAGATATCACTAATTAACTCTACGAACTAAGGAAGTAGTTACTATAAGAAGACACCCACGAGTAAGTTAGATAACTATAGCGATAGCTTATTAAGGAAATAGTGCATAACGAATACGCTAGTAAATATCTATATAATAGCCTAAGGTGTGCGTGCTAAGGATACACGCGATATCCTAAGCACGATCTTAGAACTATATTAGCCTATTACGACGATAGCTATATAATATATATAGTAGGAAAGGTCGAAAGAAGTCTAGAACCTAAACCACTACGTTAGGAAAAGAGACCTAACTAGAAACTAGAATATATAGGACTCTAGTTTAGAAACCGGAGGATAAACATTAAATAGTAACACCTTATAGCTACCGTATAGGGCGTATATATAAAGATCACTACTAATATCGCGTTTCGACTAACTAAAGTGATACTTAACTTAGGAGTAGTAGGAAACTTCATAAGTCCACGATATAAACGCTAATATAAGATCTAAGGAGTAGAGAAATCACGACCTTAACCGATTATCGGACTTAACGGAGAGAGTCTAGGACCGGGGATCATATATAAGAGTAGACCTTTACTAATAGTTATTAGAGACTACTTCGAGGTAATTAACTTCGATATTACGAGCCTTAGAGAATACGACGTGGTACTTAGAGTACCTTAGCTAAGAAAGTATAACCTAGCTATTAATTAGTAGTAGGGATATATCCTTTTCGATAGATATAACTATAAATAGACTAGCGAGATATAGACTAGAAGTAAGGAGTAATAAGCGCTAAAGAGACCTAGCGAAGGGGATATAGGTACTTATAGAAACCCTCACGAAGGCGAACTTAAGAGGAGTTTTTAGCTAGGAGGTAGGCCTAACTAGAGAATAACTAACATTAGGGATATCGTAGTAACTAAATAACGACTAGATATAATAGATAAGGAACTAAAGGAATATATTCTCGTTAGCGATAAAGAGATATCCCTTTACGCTATAGGAGCGCTAGAAGAAGGACACTAGATTCCTAAGGTATATATAGAATTTCAGGATATATTCACGTTACTACTAGACGGTAAGCTACTAGAGTATAGTCCGTTTAACTATAAAATTAAGATTAAGGACGGCTAGGAACTAAGGTTTATACTAATTTATTAGCTATCGTAAAAAGAGTTAGTAACACTAAAGGATTATATTAGAGATAATATTAAGAAAGGAAATATTTAGCATTCAAAATTATTAGTAGGATACCTAATCCTATTTATACCTAAGAAGGGAGGAGAACTTAGAATATACGTTAACTATCGATAACTTAACGATATCACTATTAAGGACTAGCACCTATTATCGTTAATTAACGAAATTTAGGATATTATTTAGGGAGCAAAATATTTTAGTAAATACGATATCACTAATATATATAATCGACTAAGGATTAAGGAAGGCGATAAATAGAAGATAGCGTTTAGGATAAAGTTTAGACACTTTAAATATAACGTTATACTATTTAGACTCACTAACGCACTAGTATCGTTTTAATGTTTTATCTTTAGCGTTCTTAATAGATATCTCGATAAATTCGTTATCGTATACCTCGACGATATCCTTATATTCTCGAAAATAGAGACCGAACACGTTAAATATAATAAATTAGTGTTATAATAACTAAGAGAAGCTAAAGTCACACTTAAGCTTAAGAAGTGTGAATTCCACGTCTAGAATATAAGCTTCCTCGGATACACTATTAGCCCTAATAGACTTAGGATAGAGTAAGATAAGGTCAAAAGTATACTCGAATAGCTAATACTAATATACGTTAAGGACGTATAGAGCTTTCTCGGACTCGCTAATTACTATCGAAAGTTAGTCCTATAGTACTTAAAATATACGGTAGGATTATACTAATTCACTAAGAAGGGTATACTATTTAAATAGGACGATAAGGCGGAAGAATCATTTACTACACTTAAGGAGCTATATAATAAAAAAGAAGGAGAGGTAATTATAGGAATATTTAACTACGATATACCTATTATCATAGAAACCGACGTATTAGATTTTGCGCTCGGAGCATAAATTATGTAACTAGGATAAGATAGTAAGCTTAGACCTATCGCTTTCTAGTCTCGTAAAATAATACCGGCGGAATTAAATTACGATATCCACGATAAGGAACTATTAGCTATAGTGTTAGCGTTCTAGAACTAGAGAGCGTACTTAGAAGGAGCTAAGCACACTATAACTATTAGAACGGACCACTATAATCTTACCTATTTCTTAATAACTAAGAAACTTACTTAATGATAAGCTAGATAGGCAGAAACATTAGCCTAATACGACTTTAAGATTATACACTATAAGGGAACCGAAAACATAGTAGCGGACGCGCTTAGTTAACGACCGGACTACGAACTCGGAACTAAGGAGGTAGTACCCGCTATCCTAACCACGGATAGCGAAGGGTATATTATTTATAACTATTAAGTCCTCGTAGTAACTAGCGAATTACGAGACGATAAATAGCTTTAGAAGATTTAAGTTAGCACTAAAACCGATAAGTCACTATAGAAGATTCTAGGTAATAATATAGCCCTAATAAAAGACGGTCTAGTCCTTATTTATAGCCTAGTATATATTCCTAGGAACCTCTAAACTAATATTATCTAATTACACTATAATAAACTAACGTAAGGATATCTTAGCATTAAAAAAACTATCGAGAAAATTACACGGAATTACTATATCCTAGCACTCTATAGAAAAGTCAGAAAATATATTCGGTAATACGATTTATGCTAACAGAATAAATTATCACGATACGCACTATATAGAGAAATAGAATTAGCGTAAGTACTAAAGCGACTATAGGAATAAGTCATAATAGATTTTATTATAAAACTACCTATTTCAGAGGGTAATAACATAATCATAGTAGTTATTAACTAACTAACTAAATACGTATACATAATACTAATAATAGAAACTATCGATACACGATAGATAGCTAACCTATTACTTAGATATATATTTATTAATTATAGAACACTAAGTAAGATTACCTTAGATAGAGATAAGTTATTTATATCTAATATATAGTAATTACTAGCGGACTAACTCAGTATTAAGCATAGACTCTCTACTGCGTACTACCTATAGACTAACGGATAAATAGAATGGGTTAACTAGACCCTAGAATAATACCTTCGACACTACGTGAACTTCTAATAAGACGACTAGATAGGATTACTACTAATAATATAGTTCGTATATAATAATACGATACACGCTATAATAAAGGAAACACTATTCTTCGTAAATTATAGGTTTAATCCTATTATTATCGGAGAACTAATCAGAAAATAACCACTCGTAGAGTTATCTCGACTCTTAGCGACTAGGTTAAAATAGTTACACCTATAACTATCTAGAGATATCGAGTTTCTTAATATACGCATAAAGTTCTACTACGACTAAGCGCGCTAGGAGGCGCCGGAATTTTAAAGGGGGGAGAAAGTTTACCTTTTACGACGTAATATTCGCACTAGACGACTTAGCGCGAAACTCGACCACCTTAAATTAGGACTATTTAAGATTATAGAAAAAATAAGATCACTTAATTATTATCTAAAGCTACCTAATAGTATACGACGTATTTATATAATATTTTATATCTTATTATTAGAGAAAGCACCTAAGAACGCTAAAATCGCTACTAACGTAAAAATCGAAGAAGAAATAGAAAACGAGTACGAAGTCGAGGCGATACTAACGATAAGTAAGGTTAGCGGAAAGCCTCACTACCTCGTAAAATAGAAGGGGTATAATACCTCTAAAAATATATAGGAACCTATTAAGAACCTAATAGGCTACCACTAGCTAGTTCGATAGTTCTACTAGTAGGAGGAGAGCCCTCTAAACCGGAAAAATCCACGCCGTTCTAGAAAGAAGGCGACTCCGGATTTATCCCTACTAGTATCTAGGTTAGAGTGATATTCTCTAACGTAGCGGTAAGCGCGCGAGTATCGTCCTTATCCGTAAGATAATCTAGCTCCGTAAGATCCTTAACGCTAAGAGGGTTTTCGGTATCTAGAACCTCTAGCACCCTCGCCGTATAAGTAGATATACTACGATCACGATTATTTAGGAACTTTTAATATTTATGTAAGCGGCGTAACTTTACGAATAGCTCCTCGATCGCATTCTCGGTCGAATTAATTTAAGAAGCGACCTTATTATAAGCCGACTCTAAGTTATTCCACTCTTTATCTATATGAAACCGCTTTACACACTTACGACTATAACGGGTACACTTAGCGTAATTTCGATTTAAAGGCTCTATTATATAGTCGTGATGATAAAGGGAGTAATATTTATAGGGACTTTTAATAATAACACCCTTTTCGAGGATTCGTTTATACTAAGCGAGTCTATTCTTCCTACGGGTCTCGTTATTAGTAGGTATAATATATCGGGTATATAGCTAACGAGGGGAAAATCAGAAAATAAGAAAAACATATATAGACCGCACTTACCGGAGGGGAAGTGAGCGGTTAAAGTACTTTTGAGGACGAAAAGCTAGGGAAGGGGAGGATGATATTACGGACCGTAAGAAGGCGCGGGGGCCGCGGCCTTCTAAGGGGTAACCGTGAACTAACTATTCTACGGACGCTAAGGACTAGCGTTATCACGTGCGTTTCGGTATACTTAGGCAGGCCCTAGGGGACCCTAAGGCAGACACTTAGGGCAGGAGCTAGAAACGGCCTGCGACTAACCGTCATAACTAATACTCGATTAGTCAATGAGACGGTTAGCACGACGCAGGAAACGGCCACTATTTTACCGGCACCTAGATTACACTATAAGTGTAAGTGCACAGTAACACCACGTGACCGTGACTCTCTACTAATGCCAAGAAGGAGTAGATAGTCACGACGACTCTAAGGGTATACTCCTGAGGGGGTATACTAAGGAAGTAGGAGGACTGGATATATAAGGACACTCTTTTACTATCATATATTTAGTTCTTCGCGATCAATCTCACATTGTTACTTGGTTACTACCTTTAGTACTTTGCACTTCACAGTTCACCTTTAAGACAACCCAACTTACAAGTAAGGGAGCTCACTTCGTGGCAACACTTGGTGACTGACTTACTTGGCGCGCACTTCTGGCACGTTCTGCAAGATACTCAACAGGATCCAATCCGCAGTAAGGCCTTGCCAGGCAACGGTACGATTGAGAGATACTCTTGGAATCCGCAGTTAGAACTAGGCAAGTATAACCCGAGAACGTTCTAACTCGCAGTGACCGGTCGGCTCCGCGTAACACTAGCTTAGTCGCGTGTGACGGTGACCGGTGCTAGCTAGTTATCTAGCCCTATAGTTTCTATTAAATCTAGGAGATCCTCCGCCTTTATATCGCGTAGGGCATCGTTACCTCCCTAGGCCGGGTGATATAGGTTAAAATCCCCTAGCACTAGGTAGGAAGCCTATTTCTGCTCACGGGTAGGCAGTAGCTTCTCCTATAGCAGACGAAGAGCTACCCCACGCTACTAGTTATTATACACATTGATAATTCGAAGCTCCCCGGAAGACTTAGTCTTAATGCGAATCTCCTAGCAGTCACGAGAGTGTGCTAGGTGAGTGTATTCGCCTATCCTCCTCGATACAAACATGTAAACCCTCGCCCTGTTTCCCGTTTCGCTCTCCGCCGGATACAGCAGCTCATGTGTCTTCTTCAACGGGTGGTGAGTGCTGTCTTAGAAGGGATTCTCCCACGGCTCCTAGATTGCAATGATATCGGCGCTGACGACGCCCTCCTCACGCAGAAACTGTGCCATCACTACATCTTTCGACCTGTTAACATTGTATTGATATATCTTGAGCTCGCGACTCATTAGTTCCCTCGGTGTGTGTTGTTGACGGGTGTACTGATTCATTGGCGGTCCGATCGAGAAGATTTCCTGCTATGCATTCTGCGTCTCCCGGCTGAGCGAATATTGAGAGATAGATCCTCGCTGTGAGGCTGCTTTCGCTTCCTGCGCGCTTCTTGTGCCGGTGGTGACGATGGCTGGTAGTCTTGATCGCCTTTGTGAGCTTCTAACTGGCGTTCTAGATCTCTCATGTTGACCTCATCGAGCTCTGAGCTGAGTTCTGACTCGAGCCGTTCCTGCGTAACAAAGTCTATCTTTTCAAGTTAGTGTGCGATTAGCCCCGGCCTCTTCTATCACATCACTACCTAATAATAAAGACCCCTTCACAAATTACCACTAGTACACCCACGTATAAGCACCCTATCGTTTCCGTGACGCGACTAGTGCAATCAGATCTAGCAAACAGTTGCCGGTATTGGACGACTCCGCATCAACCTTCTGGTCGGGACTCAGCAGCCGGGCTACCATAGCGAGCTAATGCTGGGTGCTATTTATTATCCGGCCTTCATTTCAGCATCTTCTCCCTAAATATAGCATACTGGAATTTGAACCTAACGTACAATGTTAGTTTATATGGGGTCATTAATATGTCGACTGGAACAACGGTGGCCAACACATTTAAGGAGAATTGTACTCTCTTCCTCTGCACGAATGCGAAATGAGCGTATCAATAGGAGTCAAAGTCGATTCCACAATAATTAGGCGATTGGCGACATCTTGAACCTATCAACCCACTCAGTTCAAATAAGATAAGATAGACAGCAATTCTAGTACACGTCACTTTATCATATCTCTAGGCTAGGCCTTGGTGATGACTCTGAACACACATGTATTCGAACACATTGAAGATTGGTTTGTTCAAACAACCCACAGAGGAGTGGTGTTATGAACCAGGCCCTGATTCATAGCATCACATGCTACATAGAACAAACATTGCTTGACAGAGACAACGGGATTCACATCGCTACTCTTGTATGCGGTCGATGCCCGGATAACTGGAGAATACTTAATTCTCCAGACTCCTTGGCTATCAACGAGCTGTCTGAGGAAGATTGTCTGGTCGTAGTTGCTGAGGAATCCATACACACATCCTAGTGCTTGCATGTACTGTATCGGCTGGGCGAGTACCTTCCTCAAGCTATCCCGTTGATAGTAGTATTTCACAATATTGTGATCTCGAATCCAGGGCACCTTAAGCTCCCCAACAACTTTCAATTCGTGACTTTCATCCATCAAGATCACATCAGGTATACCACTATAAGTGGACTGTATGCATTTGAAATCCGCGAAGCGCATGCCCATTAATTGCGAGTTAAAGACCGCGTTCATAGTGTCGCCGAAGTATTTATGGAAGCGGCCTTGCACGCCATGCTCGTCCCCAACCACGACGTTTCCATATGTGTAGGGGTCCCTAGTACGGAGGCTGAGGACTAGGCACTCATTACGCCAGGCGTAGCTTTCGTGCATACTCTGCACGGCACTCAAAAAGCCTAGCCATGGGCGAAGATCCCCCTTGAACTCGAGATTGTGTAAGGCGCTTGATGTCGTGTGGTGTTGTCCTAGTTCGAGCCTAGGCGTAACAAACTCGACTAATGTCTTCGGGCCAATATGGACTGTGGGACGGGGCATCTCGAGAAATCGAGTTTCGTTGTGACGAAAGCTATTGATTATTTCTTAAATTAGCAACTTATCTTATATGAATCACAGAGAGTGCGTACGGAGTAAGCTGAGCAGTGAGAGATTAGCTTGAAGGCTGAGGCGGAGCGAAACACGAAGAGAGAAAATGGTTCGAGAGTATCAGAATGTTTGTTAACTAGGGACGAAGGAACGTGTATCTAAACACAGACTGGGCTTAAGTCATCTAGGGGAACTACTGACAAACTTGGCTAACATGACTTCCCAAAGCTATCGCCACATCTCCGGCTCCCCAATTCGAAGCTGCCTCAAAATCTCCGTAATTGCCGCGTACATAAGCCGTGGAGAGTTCCTCCATCCACCAGAAAGGCGTAATATATTTCGACCTCCGACCCGAGAACTTTCTACTGCACACTGCCGCCGAATTTGAGCTCAAGCTTCTACTTTGTGACTTTGGAGGTTCAACAAACGGAGAAATAAACGTAGGCATCTCCCCGATTCAGGCTTGTATAACCCTTACGATCCGCCGGAATCGACGCCGGGAACGGACATCTTCAGCCTTGGATCTATTTACTACACAATAATGACTGTCCATTAGCCCTATAGGCCTCGAGGTCTATTTAAGCCTCTGGATAATATATAGAAATACCAAGAACTGATTGACAATTTGTTTGCACACAAAAAGTATCCGGTTGTTGACGGTATAGCAGCTAGATCGGTCATCCGACGATGCTGGACGGGAAGATACGCTGATCTGAGGGCGCTTATCGAAGACCAGAGCTCGTCATTTGAGGTTGTGGTGCAGGAAAGGAAGTAATGTAATTTCAATGCAATTTGCGAAGTATCCCATCAACGATATCGAGCTCAACACAACGTCATCGGAAATAATCGTTTGTTTGCAACTTGGTTGGAAGCGGCCATGTTCCTAATCAGGACTAGTCTCCGGAAATCGTCCCGCTCCTCAAAGCTTGGCACTGCGCCAAGGTATGCCCGTTATTATATGGTCATTCGTTGCTCTTTGCTTTCCTTACGCCTTCTCATACCCTCATAAATCTCGTTGGCAGAAACCCCCAAAATTTCGACCTGTTTTCCTCAATTTTTCTACCCCTTCCCAGGTTCTCTCCTCGCATCAAACACCATGGCACCGTCAGCGAGACAAACGGACTTCGATGCTCAGTTCCTCGATCACTTGATCGGGACTAAGGTCACGACCTATTACGACATCCACCCCCCACAAGAGGTCTCGCCCGTCTCCCCTGCCTCCGAGGTACCTGTACCACTGTCTGCGCACCCCCCTCCCGGGGTTTCTCCCCCTCCAGTTTCATTTACTACGGCCTCACCTCCTCCAGTCTCGCATACTACTGCCTCACATACTACTGTCCATCCTACTGTGGCATCATCCGGTACAGAACCTAGCCTTTCATTCCCTGGCTCCCCACCCCCGAAGGTCTGCCTCTCGTGGGTTATCACGGAAAAGCTTTCCGAGAGCGCACTCTACCTCGCACAGGACCAAGTGAATATGGGCGCTGGGCCTCCTATGACAGTTGGTAAATTCCTATGCCACCTAGAAGAGGACCCGGCACAGATAGCTTTTATGCGAATCTACTATCAGATTCCTGTTACTGGGACCGAGTACGCTAATTTAGCCACTCGAGCTCAGCAGGGCCATCCTGGCAGGGTCTGTGGTGAACATGAAGCGTTCAAGGTATTGATGAGGCAGGGATGTAGCATTGTTCCGCGTTTCCTTGGCTACGACGAAAGGATGCAGGGGCAAACTGATCTCGTACCTGGTGGCTTTATCAAATATGTTGTGTGTATCAAATATGTTGTGTGGGAAAAGGTCCCTGGGGAGTCACTCACAGAGGAATTTTTCTGGAGCTTGGACCGCCCTTTACGTGATGACATCCGTGCTAAGTTTCGCGCTGCCTACGAGTAAGTTTTGGAGCCCAGAAAACCACATAACGAATCCTAACACGACCAAAAGAAACATACTAGGCTGTGGTGTAGCACCACAGTTGTCAAGAATTTCCAAAATCATCTACGATCATTCTACTGGCGATATGTAGGTTAATGATTCCCTAAATGCTGACAGAATTTGCTGACAATTTCAGCCGCATTTCGGGGTTTCAGCGGGGATGGCCAATCCTTGACAAACTTGAATGGTCAGATACCCTTTACGTTGCGTATGACCTGGCTGAGCCGCCAGAAGAGGACCTGGACTGGAGTCAGCACCCGGAAGATTGGGAGTGGTGAATTTTTGAAACTCGGCAATCATCTTAGGATCATTCAGCATGTGTATGGAGTAACAAATGAACAGTAACGTATTCGAATCGCTTACAATTGCTGGAAGATGGGGATTGTTTGATTTTTCCTAAACTGTAGCTTAAACGAAAGTGGCGGGTGGCCAGGCCAAGATCCCTAGTCGATCTGGGTTTTCTGCCCAGCGGAATATCCCCTGCGCGATTCTACGGTCTCCAGGCCTTAGAGCTAATCCTTGGGCTCAGGCCCGTTATATTATCCTCCTTTATTTCAGTTTCTTTTTCTAGTGCTTTAAATATTAAACAGTAATAAATCATTAATATAGTTCTAAGGTCCTATTAGGTAGGATTAGAAAATAGTTAGTATAAGATATTCCCTAAACCATCGAAGCCTATTCCTTACCACCGCCGCCGACGTATGATCTCAAATACCTTCGGTGATCTCACGCTCAAGGACTTGGAGACAGCACTCATCAAACTAGTAGGATTATAAGCGTGTATAGGCGCCTACCCCTCGGGATTAGGCGTAGTTTGCGATCGGAAGGATCCACGATATGGAAGAGTAACTTGATATCAGAATCAAAGGAGTGTTAAACTTATTCAATTTAGCTATGAAAACAGGCAGTATTTACATCCTATGAAACAAGTGGAATGGCACAGGAAAAGAATGGTAAGAATCCGAAATAATCATGGGGGCATGTGAGGGTGTTAGGAAACTCGTTGGTATTTCAATCTGTCATGATAGTTGATATCGGACATCGGAGATTAATCAGACTGGTTTAGTATGCATATTGTTATGCACACACATGGCGGGGGTTATTGCCCACACATATGTTGACAACTGCCTATGTGAGAAAGTGCTTCAACACTCTATATTTCCCTCGGCTTGATTTCCATGAGATTCTAATTATTCTATTGCTGTGATATCTTGGTGTTATAAATACTGCCTGTTTTCTATGGCTAGTTAAGAACAAGTTTAACTGCTCTGATGAAGTTGCAATTGACTCTTCTATCATAAGTTATCTTCCACAATCGTGGGTTCTTTGCTGAATCGCACGATCTTGATGTTCTACGATTAGATAGGCCGACCTGATCCGACCTGACCTGACCTCTACGATCTTATGATAAGATCGTGCGCTGACTTGACCGACTGTGTACGAACGCTTTGTGCACTCCTAAGGATTTATACCGACCCCGTAAATCCGACAGATACTAAGGCTATTCAGCATATAAAAATTAAGCTAGTATATAGAGAAATTCTAGATATATATCTTGAGATAATAAGTGACGTTAGTGACGTTAGTGACGTTAGTGACGTTAGTGGCTTAAAACTTTGTGATAGATACTATCTCTGGTGCTTAGATAGATGGAGCCGCCCGCCTTTATATCCTTTCTCTCGCAAACCCCGTCGTAGGCTCATGATAAGCCGCCAGCGTACTATACTAGACTAGGATAGAATAGGAAATAAGCGGAGGCCTAATACAGTAAAGCGTAGACGTCGTAGATAGAGGCCGAACGCCACGATGGAGACATAATGGCAACCCGCTGTTGAAGGAGTAAGTAATGTGAAGGGCGCACATGTTGATGGCTAATGCTAATCCTACGGAGTAATCCCAATCTACTAGATTGAAATCAGGGTGCGGAGGACATGAATTACTCCCAAAGGATAGACCTCAAAAATTAACCTTGCCTTCTCTTTCTAAAAAGGCAGCGTATCCCGGCGGTCAACCGATCATTGACTGTATACTGTACTGATCCTAAGGAATTTCGAATTGCAGGAATGTCACTCCTCTGAACGATGTCCCAAGACAGCAGTATTGCCATATATAGCGGCACAAGTATCTCTATAATCTTTAAAAAGCCAAAGGTAATTCTCTCCGCCTAGCTTCACCCACTCGTCACCGATGAAAAAAGCGTGATCTGAATGGTTCTGCTCAAGATGGTTATCAGGTGGGGCAGATTTCACGGAGAGTCTAAGAAATCCATAGTCTGTTTTCAGATTGGCCATCCTCTTAAGAACACAAATACATGGACCGGGTCACTGTGTCCCTCAAGCATTCGCTGAGGTACGCCTGTTGTTGTGCCCCAAAGCCGGATTGTGTGGTCAGCTGAAGCCGGAACTAGCATCTTGCCATCTGGGGAGATGTGACTGCTGTAATCGACCTGCTATGTCCCTTAAGCGTCCTTTGGGACGCGCCTGTTGCCATATCCCAGAGCCGGATAGTGTGGCCACCTGAAGCAGACGATGGTGTCTTGCCATCTGGTGAGAAAGTGTTCAGGGATAAACAGAGGACCTATGTGTGGTGGGACGTATGACGGACCCACAAACTTAATTGGACTTCTCTGACAGTCGGGTCTCAGTCCACCGAGCATTCTCTCGATAATGTTCTAGAAAAGTCCATTTGCTATTTGACTAATTTTTGTTTGTACACACCCTATTAATAAGTTTGAGGACAAGCCCGTTTTTACTGCAAAACTGCCTATCTTTGACCACTTTTATCTTCTATTTTTATAAGATAAGGATTATTTTTGAAGGCTAAATCTTATAGATAATTAGGAAGCAGCGAATCTTTACATATAAATTTTTTTAATACAAAATTTCTGTGAAGAGTTATTCGGCTCTAAATATGTAGCAACTGCGCGCGGATGTATATTTTGTATGGAGTCCCCATATAAAAGATACCAAAAAATTTGCCAGAATCCGAGTCTATTTTTTTTGATCGCGTGTAACATCACCACAAAAAATTTTAAAAATTTTAAAAAATATATATTAGAAAGACTATATTCTACAGATATTTATTGTATTAAATAATATATAGTGTTCCTTATAATTTCTTAGGATTAATCGCCTTTGGATGATTAGGTATAGTTTCGAGAACTCTCTGTTGAAACATCTCTACGCTCTTAATAAGACGAAAATTAGTTTCGAAAAATATCACTAAGATAGAAAGAGCTATAACTATATAGCAGGGAGTAGTTTGAATATATCATTATCGGTCGCTGTTGTGAAATTGTCGATTGAAAGAATAGCTAAAAAAGCGGGATTTTGAAGTGTCCTCAAACTTTCTGAACCCATTGTAGCTACATGGCTGATTGTCCATTCCCGGCTTCAAGCCCAGGATGAAGATCAGTAGTAGTGTCAAACGCCCCGTGAGTGGGAAATTTTCAAAGTTCCTCCTCCTCCATCAAACTTGCTGCCGGGGTATTGCGTTCGGTTTTCATCATCGAGGAATTGAGAATTGGCTAAGGTGCCATAGCAAAAGGCCCAGCCTGGTACTGGTAAGGGAATGGTTGTTGAAACTGCTGCTGGGCAACCGATTGAGACATCCCACATGGATAGGATGTTGATGTCAAGCCACGCAGGCGTGGATTGGGAAGGAAGAAGTGAGGAGGAGAAGCGCTAAGATAGAGTTTGTTTTGTTTGAGAGCACGAGGCACATGAAAGGCCTCATCTCTTTTGATTTTTCTTCTTCTTCTTCTTCTTCTTCTTCTTCTTTTTCCTCCTTGGCTTTGGAATTCTCGTTTCTTGCCAACCCTCTCTCGTTGTAGATGGTAGGATGGTGGCCGTTCGTGACATTTGCGTTATCTGGTGCTCCTAAGATTGCGTCTATAATCTTGAGCTTTTCTGTTGGCGTTATCTTCCTGGGCAGGCGTGTCCTCGGTATCGGACCCATTCGACTTTGCAGATAGTTGTGGAAGGAGCTTTAGATACAGCGGCTGGTCGTTGGCGGAATCGTCTTGCTGTAACTGATTGCTATTTGATAGTCTATGTGACAAGAGCCTATTCTTCGAGAAAAGAGTGCGTTTGCAGCGAATATTGAGACTGGAGAGAAGGGAGAAGGAAGAAGTGCTGGTGCTGTGGTGCCTGCCTTCATATCCCTCAGTCTTCCGCCAATCAGATCGCTCAAACTAGCTAATCTGTCTAGACACAATTTCTCAGCGTCACTGTCTAGGTATCTTTTGTTATACTCAGTTACGAGAGGAATAAGATCAACAAACGTAGTAGCATTTGACGAAACAAGTAAGCATGGGGAAGAAAAGAAGGAGAGTGTGTGTTAGAGAGTGAGAGACGATCTAAATACATGAGTGAGGCCTACGGTAGCAGGCATCAACACCAGGCATCAAACATAACCACATTTTAGGAAACCGTTCTGTGGCACCCGGTAAACAGCGCCTGGAGGTAGGGGGTACCAGGATGCGGGCACTGGCACAGGTATACACGCTTCTAGAGAAACCGTGCTGTGGCCCTACCGCCGTCAGATAGAAAGCCACGGTTTCTGAGATGCCGCGAGTGACACATGGAAAAACTGAACAGGCGCCTACCGCTGTCAGATGGAATGCACGGTTTCTCAGATACCGTGGGGTGGCACATGGAAAAATGAAATGAGGGCTGATCATCACATGATATGATGTATACGGATCCCAAGAAACGGTGGACTGGCATGGTTTTCACTATCGTGTTCTAGGTATACTAGGTCTGCAATGAAGACCAAAATGCTCATTCTTTCCCGCCCTCCAACACTCACTCGATCACCTTCACGGAATGGAAGCGACCCAGCTAGAAGCTGTCCTGTCATTAGCCCAGCTTGGGGCTGTTCTGCTTTGATACGTGAACCAAAACAGTCAAGCCATCCATAACAGGAAATTTTCTCTCCCAGGCCTGTGTGAACGCCTGCTTCAGGAACGTTCGAAAGCCCCGCCAATTGAGAATGCTGAAGAAACATCAGCCAGTACACTCAGCCATGCCGATGCGGCCTCGGAACACAATCCAGAGCAAGTTCTAGAGCAAAAGCAAGCGTCGCATTCGGATAAGGATCATGTGCAAACGATCCCGAATGGCTCGTACGTCTCTCGAAGCCTGGTTAATAAGAGCGTGGTCTTTGTGGAGGGTGATTTCTTCCGTAAGACTGAGCTTACACCTATGAGGGATCAATATCTTCAATGGCGAGCAATTGGTGATCGAGACTTCATTTCAACTTCCGTCTGGAACGGACTTTTAGCGGCCGTGCGGGCACTCGACAGCCTTCAAGATGAGGAGATAGGGTCGATTTCTCTGGAAATGACATACTTTTTCGTGTTCAATCAATTTCAGCAACTCAAAATCAGCAAAGAGGTTGCGCCTTCCAAAGAGACCCGACTATACGAGGCTATTTGAGAATCGTTACATCCCGAACAATGGGAGAATACGAAAGATATCGTCCGGTAACGTCATCATAATAGGCTCACAGGGCAAATGAAGATTGGCAGACGGTGGTCCTTCGTCGTCGATCGTTTGTCGCACGGTGCAGTTCTTCTCGCTGGCAAGAAAATTTCCACTTCATGTGTGTAAAGGTTGTCGTTTTCAAGTTACAGTATATGCAGCAGCTGAAAACTTCATCAGCCATAGGCCGACGTTTCATGGAAGAAGTTGGAATCCCTCCTCGCCCATATTACTGAAAATTATCCGAGAGCTCTCTATAGTTATAATAAGGCCAACAGACTTGCCAAGAATTCGCTAACAACACACTCTCAACCTCTCGCGGGAGTAGTACACGAATTAACCGAACTTGAGTCGCTTCTTGACCAAGGGCGGAAGTTGGAGAGCCAAGAGGCAATCACGAATAACATTAGTTTGGATTGAGAATTATTCTTCGAGACTCAAGAAAAGCTGCCAGCAGCTAACGCACTGTCTGCGGGGTATGCGTTCCTTTTTAATTTTAAGATTTCGTGAACATATTTTTTGAACATATTAAAAGAGCCCTTAAGCACCCACAGCTGGCCGGATGGTGTAGTTGGTTATCACGATCACGTATCCGGTGCTGTCTATGAAGCACGCTATGCGGTTTAGCGTGCCTGTTCAGGTTTAGTGTCGCCTGCCGACCTCCTGTTCCGGTGTGTGTTATAAAGTCCTCCCTATCAGGGATATCATAACAATACCATACTGCCAAAGATTCCCTCTCTAAGCAGGAAACTAACCCTCGTGTGTACAATGATTTCAAACACATCTCCACTCTACTCGAACCATTCAAAACCTGCCTATTATTTTTTAAGCCTATTGTCCTTTGCTTTCGTCCTAGAGCCGATGCGTGACGCGCACGTCTTGTAGTCAAGTAGGAGGGCAGGTTGGGAGTCTCCCTGAAGAGAATAATGAGTTCGAGAATGTATCGGAGAGTGCAGATGGTGGGACACAACACGGAAACACTTAGCTTAGCGCAAGCTCATAGAAAGTGAGGCTAAGAAAGACGAGGTGAGGTGGTGGGCCAAAAGAATTGACCAGACTGGGGTTCGATCCCAGGACCTTGTCGGTGTTAACGACACGTGATAATTAGGGGGTATCTATGGAAAAGTTACGGTTGTGCGTGCTCTTTCGTCCCGATGCCGTGGCATTCTCGCCCGTTACTGTGATGTTTCCATCTTGGTGTGCGCGCCCCCCCACATCCTCAACGTCCACACCTTACCGCATCGGGCGTCCTGTTGCATCCCAGTCCATCTATGCCAGTCTCGCATAGCACACGCCGGCGGTTCCACGACATTCGCTCAATACCACTGCAGCGGCCATTAACCCTCCATGCCACTATCGAAGAGCAATAGTAATCCTAAAAACGTGCTGGGCCAAACGAGCCCTTGTATTGCTGTGTGAAGGAGTCGGTCAGTTCGCCCTTATGCGTGGGGGTGGGCGGAGATCTTGGTGCTTGGTGCTCTGTTGCAAAGGTTGTAGTCCATGTTGAACGCTATTGCGCCCGAGAGAACGGGCGAGGGGCGGTCTGTTGCCACGACGGTGGATGCTTTGACTAGGGCGCAGATCAGGGAGGGGAGAGCGGCGCCTATATTGTATCAAGTGTGAGCCTGACGATCAAGGATTCTGGAGGGATTTGTATAGTACGAAAGATAGTAGTAACTCATCAGCGCCTAGCTTAAGCACACTCTCACCCTTGATACTCCACATCTCGTGATCCTCTTTCCACGCATTCGTCTTAGGACTTATCTGAGTACTGGAATCGGTATCTTCCACACCTCGGCGACAACCATCGCCGCGCTCCAAAGCGGATGGGCGAATAAATTCCGCCCTACCTTAACTTATTTAGCCTATCTGCCTTCTCTAACCCGGCTGCAGTCTCCTCGGTGCGCTTCTCGGCCTGGCCTGGGTAGGTTGGGACCATAATTTCGAGATCTCTATAGCGCGGGGACGAGTAGAGGTGCTAGGTAGTGTCGCCGTAGAAAAAGGGCGCGTTATGTGGAAGGAGATATAGAAGGAAAGCGCCTTGCCTTCCAAGGCACGGTGGGTAGGAGTGTCGGCACACGTCCGCAGGAACAATCATCATTTCAGATCATCTCAATCGAAGCTGCACCTCATCCATTCTCATTCTCAGGTCACTTGTTTCTCTAGAGAGCAATATCAAAGGAAAAGCGGGAAGAGTAACAACCGGGAAAAGCTCAACCGAGTTAGCGACGATACTTCTGCACCCCGCAGAGAACCTAGTCTAGCGCCGAGTCTATCCCCTGGTCAGGGCTTCGTGCCACGACTCGATGGCTTCTAGCCAAACCATACGGCTTGCAGCTTAAACTGTGACAGAGTCCCAGACCGCGTATCGAAGCAAAGACCCCAGATCAGTAGTACCATCACGAACTAAGACTAAACTAGTCTTAAGTTCCTTTGAACGGTCAAGAGTTTTATCAATGACCTTACCTATCCCAGTCGCGTGGAAAAATTTCGTAAGTCGATAGTGACAGTCTAACAAGACCGGGCATAGAAGACGGGACTCTTGACTCGGGCTAGGATACATCTACGAAAGTGACCTAGTGGGGAAGAAATAGGTTCATTTCGGTAGGGAAGCGCTTACAGGTGACGAGGTTGTACGTATGCAGAGCGTTAGCCTAAGTCGATAATTAGTCCTAAACGAACCCTTCCAGTTTCCAGGGTTAGAACACAGACGCACGATCGGCCCGAAGGCACATCGGAAGCGACCGAATGTGCGGTGGATAGAATAGTGAAGTGTGAGGCCATTCTCAGTCTCATTAATTCTGGAATGATTGTGCGTATCTCAGGGAAATATCGGTACAGGGTTTCCCACATATTCGATATAATGCTTGCACCTTTCTGCTCTAATTAGTATATAGTCTTCAACAAGAAGGCTCTAAGAAAAGTACCATAGGGTCGTAGCTTGCAAACGACCAGGGAATGATATACGCAGCTTCGAGATCCCCCTGTAGAACATCCTCCGCCGACCCTATTTCTTCCGCCTTGTCGAACGATATGGCTTTTGTCACCACACAACGATATCTATCACGTTCGAGACAGCCTTTGCAGAAATCCGAATCTCACACTTGTGGCTCCTCAATCACCTCATACACGGCTTGAGCATTCTCACGTCTTTTTTGATGCGGTGAGTCCGCAGGGGCAGGTGTTTTTCCGCCAGACGCGTTAACTATGCGAGGTCAGTCACATATTCATGCCAAGTTTGCATGGACTTACTCGGTTGGAGGAGACAATTGCGAATATTCTCATAGGTAGCCAGGAGCATCTCGTCAGATTCCGCATCGAGAATATCGTGCGCGATAGAGTCTCTTCCTCCTGGCGGAAGCCAGTCAAGCAGTCCCCCAAAGCAGTCTTGCAGCCTTTCAGATTCCTTTGTGACCTCGTACCGACTGAGTCGTGAAGGGCTAAGCCTTCAATTTTCTTGCTTGTGGTCTGTTGGTCTAGCTTACAAAGGTCTCAGAAAGCGAGCTCCTTAATTGGATCTGAGAACTCGAAGGTGTGCATAGATACTGGAGATACACAGAGGACATTACTAGACGCGTAATGTTATTATAGCGAGAGATCAGGCTCATAACCTGATTAGAGGGGGATCGGTTGGAAGCTAGATTGGCAGCTGGAATGTTAGGAGAGGCTAAGTACAGATGGTACTAAGATGAATAAATTCGGCAGTAATACCTCATTGGGGGTGATTCTTTCCGTTGGATTGTGGTATGTTTTGATTCCCTTGAGGTTGTGAGGTTCCCGAATGGAAGTCACGTCCAACGTGGAATCGCGCTGAGATACTCTCTTTTTCACACTTCGTCAAACAACTGACACCACACACCCGCCTCGTCTCCTGGCCGTGGCTTTTCAGCTATTGAGTCCACTCGAGCCGTTACTACCACCTTATTACTCCGTACGCACTACATGGATAGAGCACTGATTTGCGTAAGTGTGGTCTGCTAACTTAGCATGTCGCTGATAGTCTCGACCGTCAACAAGGTCGCATCTCGCAAAATGCCAACCAAGATCAACCCCAAGAAAGCTGTTGAGTCCGCTGCTCCAGCTCTAAATATGTCCCAACACCATACACATTCGAGCGCTTTGCACGGCATCTACTTTGCCGGTGATCTCCAGCCATGGCCAGGTTTCCTCAGTGCTGTTCAGGCATGTCACGAAAATCATGGCTGGCGGCAACAGACTCTGGGTTACATGCTTCGAGCCCGGGATCCGTACACATATGGAAATTTCGAGGTTGGAGATGAACACGGTGTCCAAGGCCGCTTTCAAAAGTTCTTTGGGGACGTACTTAACACTACAATGGGTGCCAAAAGTTTGGGGACAACACGCTAATTTAGCGCGTTTTTCATAACGCGTTAAACCACCCATAATTTTATTTCTTCTCTTACACAACCATGGTTCGATCGTTTGGCACCGAAATTAGTGGAAATCGCAGAAAAAAGGCTGAATTATCACCTGAGCAACGATCTGCTATTATATCTGCATTAGAATCTAATATATCGCCTACCAAACTCGCTGCCGAATTCGGTTGCTCACGCAGTGTAATCTACAAGACACGCGATCGCTTTCAATAACACCATACTATCGAATCTTTACCTCGCACCGGCCGTCCAAAGATAATTAGCCCTCGTGGTGAACGTCAAGTCTATTAAATCGCCCGCCGGAACCCTATATATAGCTATATTACGCTCCGATCGTATCTACATGAATCTTTATCAAAAACAACAGTTCGGCGAATTCTTGCGAGACGAGGCCTTCGAAAGCGCCGTGCGAGAAGACGAATCCCTTTAACTGTTACTAGTGCACGCGATCGGTATCGTTTTGCTTTAAAATGGCGTCGATTTCGTGCGTGGGATTAATAGATCTTTTCGGATGAGTGTTCCGTCTAAAGACACTCTAAATCTATCGGTTCTGGTGGCGGCTGGGTCTGGCGATTTTGGTTAGAAGCGTATAGGCGTGATCTTGTGAACCTTACGCCTCACGTACGCGATATATCGCAGATGTGTTGGGCTGCTATCTGGCTTGGTGGGCGTTCTGATTTAGTGATTATGGAGCGCGATGAAAACGCCGCGCGAGGCGGTTATACAGCGAATTCTTATATGAATGCACTCGACGAAGGTCTAGTCCCGTACTACGTACCCGGGATAATCTTCTAGCAAGATAACGCTTCGATTCATAAAGCTATTGTTGTGAAAGATTGGTTTGAAAGACATGGTGTTGAGGTGGTTTACTGGCCTGCACATTCGCCTGATATGAACCCTATTAAACCGGTCTGGCAGATGCTTAAGGTGAAGGTTTTTAGTATGTTTCCAGAGCTTATTGGTATAGGAAGGTCTGAAGAAGATTGGCAGTATTTTATTGATTGTATTCAACAGGCCTGGCATGCGTTAGATCAGAGCAAGATTGATAGCCTAATTCTTAGCATGCCTAGGCGTTTGGAGGCCTTGCATAAAGCAAAGGAGTGGTATACTAAATATTAGATATATCTAGCAAAATCTATTGAATTCTTCATATTTTGATGGTAGTTTTATAGTGGTAGACTAGGTGGTTGATGTAGAAATATATATTTAAAGATGAACGATGGGGATGGTCGAAATTACATAATCGCGTGTGTCCCCAAACTTTTGGTTAGGGTGTGTATCTTCACGTCACAATCGACCAATCAGCGAAATATCGACCTCCATTTTGCAGATTTTAAATGTGTCTCGTCTACATACTCCGGCACACCTGACATGATCTTGAAGGACAGCAACCACGCCTTAAAGATCGTTGGGGAGCTTAAGGCACCCTGGATTGACGAGCATCATATTGAACTAAGGCTTACCAATGAAGACCTTTTGAGAGAGATACTGGCCCAGCCTATCATGTATATGAAGGATCTGGGCTGCATGTACGGCTTTCTCAGCACATACGAAGAGACGATTTTCTTGCGACAAGTCGTTGACAATAATGGCGTATGGAGGGTTGAGTATTCTCCCGTGGTTTTGTCGTCCGCCTCTTACGACAGACTCAAGACCACTCCCCCTGTTGTTTCTGTGAGACAATGTTTCTTCTATGTGGGCCTCAATGCGTTAAACCAGGGACCGGTCAACAACATTTCAACCGGGTGGATTGTAGATATTTAATGTTCCGAGATTGTCCTCATATCTGAAATCAAGCATATCTAGGCTATATTCAGTGTTCATTCCGCACATATTATTTGTAGGCTCTGGACAGATGCACCGCTTCCTCGACTGCGACTATAGAGTCAGCCTTTTGGCCCAGTCAGGTTTTAAATGTATTTAGTCAGTAGGAGCTATTTGTTACTCTCTGCTCCAATATTTGAGCTGTATACCGCAACTCCTAGGTATACTGTATATAAGTCTTGGAGGAAACACAGGAGAATAGGGCGAAATCGAGTCTTGGGGGACATTCCCCGTCCATGAGTGGTACCTGAATGACATATAACATCGGATTCTATAGATTAAAACCATTAAATTCAGCTACTACTTTGTGCGCGTCCAATCAGCTAGCGTACTCTCATGCACTCTTTTTTTTATTATGTGACAAGAGCCTAGTCTTTGGGAAAAGAGTGCATTCCGTATCGAAAAGTGAGACTGGAGAGAAGAGAGAAGGGAGAAGGGCCGGAGCTGAGGTGCCTGCCTTTATACCCCTCGGTGTCTGCCAATCAGATCGCTCAAAGCTCTAATCTACCTACACACTGTTTCCTAGCGTCATACCTTATCGATGAAATTCCGAGAAAGGGCACTCCGAGTAGTCAACTTTGCAAGAGGATTGATATGTCACAAGATACATGCATGAGGGCACGTTAATAGACCCTTCATATACGCAACAATTCTCGGATAGAAGGGCTTTATATAAATCTGCAGAGTAACGAGATGGTGGTTATAAACAACATCAAGGACGGTTACTATTAGCAAGTCTGAGTGGTGGAGCGGGGGTTACCGCGGCTCTAAGCTGAACTAGGATTAGCGTCATTCGAGTGACCCCACACCGCGCTAATGTAGACAGTATGTGGATGTTGATGAAAGAAGTCGGCACATAAGATACAAGGGGGACAAAACAAAGAGCTAGAACAAAAATAAGCATACAGAAACAAAGGAAACAAACACCGGCAGACAGTGATGGCGATGGAGATCTCCGCTATTTAGTCACATGACCATCCATGTCATCACTTATTTTATTATGCGTCGCTCTTTCTTCCCCCAAGCTGGACATCCATGGTTTCAAGCTTTCTTGCTTTTCTAAAGCATCCTCTTCGAAAACATCGCCATGGCACCTGATACCCGAACAACCTGCTTCGATGCTCGATTGCTCCGTGGCCTTGTAGGTACTGCGGTCTCCACATATGACCTTGCCTCGGATGGAGCGTCACCAGATTCTACCTCCCTCGCCCCTTCCACCGAGCCCTCTCGCGCTACAACCTCCCCCACCACACCCTCTGCTTTGGCGGCTTCTCCAATGACAGTCATGTCTGCCTCGTCAGGGATCTCCCGAACGTGGGTCATCACGGAGAAACTCTCGGAGAGGGCAGCCCCTCTGACAGATCACGATGTCAAGATGGGCCGCGGGTCAGCTAAGACTGTTGGCAAGTTTCTGTGCCACCTTGCAGAGGACCCAAATCAGATAGCGTTTATGCGAATCTACAAACAGATTCCTATCACTGGAACGGAAGACGCTGATCACGACATATTGGCTAGACAGGCCGTTCCTCCTGGAGTGTGTGGCGAGCTAGAGTCCTTCAAATTATTGCAGACTGGGCGTTGTAACGCTGTTCCTCGCTTTCTTGGTCACGCAGAAAGTACACAAGGGGACGATGACCTCGTTCCTGGCGGCTACATTAGATACCTTGTGTGGGAAAAGGTCCCCGGGGAGCCCCTGACAAAGGAATTCTTCTGGAGCTTGGATGACACGGCACGCAAAGACATCCGTTCTAAGTTCCGTGTGGCCTATGAGTAAGTCTATGCAAATCCTAGGCAGGTAGACGGGATATTGACGTAATGAAAAGACAGGTACTTGGTTGCGGGGTAGCACCAGGCCAGTCCAGAATCTCCAAGATCATCTTTGATCAGTCCACAGGCAATCTGTAAGTCAGGCATACCATATAAATACGTTGGAAATATACACTAATGGATTTTAGTCACATTTCGGGGTTCCGAAGGGGATGGCCAATTATCAGTAAACTCGAATGGTCAGAGGCTCGTTACGTCGAGTTTGGACTGGCGAAGCCAAGCAGAGAGAGAGACTGGTACCTTCACCCGGCAAGATGGCAGTGGTAAACGATCCTTAGTCAGTTCCAATCAAGTTCAGTTCGAATCGCTGCCGTCGGAATGAACACTCTCTCCACTATCTCTTGCTACTCTGGCTCTCGAGGGTGTAAGCAACTATCATATGAAGATAGTATCACAAAGTTTCAGTCACTAACGTTGCCGCATTATCAAGACATATATCTAAAATTGCTCCGTGGGCTAGCGTATTTTTCACATGCTGGATGCCTTGGCATTCCATCGAGATGTATAGTTCACGTAACCAGTATTCTAGTATGGAACAGAAGGTTATAAGCCCCTCTGCCTGCTTAGTAGCTCACGCGAAGCCCAGTCAAACTGCACTAGCACTAGCAAGACGACTCTCCCGATATGGATTAAGTACACAGGGATAGGCGATCGGTTAAATTTTTATCAAGCTAGATATTTCATTTATTGTTGAGGCGTTTTGTGTAATCGAATTAGGTATCAAGTGGGGGGTGGTTGTGTGGACGGGTCAAAAGTGAATCACGTTTATTGACTAAATCAAGCGAAATGGCCATTGGCCCAATGAAATCCGGCTTTTACCTGAACAGGATTCTAGGCTAGTACTCTGTAGAGAATTAAACATAACGATTGAAGCACTAACTACCTGTAAAAAAAAAGTTGACCAGACTGGGGTTCGATCCCAGGACCTTATCGGTGTTAACGATACGTGATAACCAACTACACCATCCGGCCAATTGATGTGTGAATGCCCAGATCCATGCTATACCAGGGTCCTGGCTGAAGTGAAGCATGGTGGTGTATGGAAATAATGGATGTCCCGGGAGTAACCGAGAGCAATGGAACCAGCCGAGTCAGGGCTCACGTGACATCTTGTTTTCTCTGTTATTCCTGTAATGGTTAGATCTCTCTAGTCCCTAGAGCACCAAATATAGTGACTTCTGCTCTCCTTTCCGTTTTCTAGGATTGTACCATAACCCCTTCCACTTTCTGTCCAATCTGTCTGTCCACTCCTGGTTGCCGGTCTCTCGCTGTCTCTGTCAGAAGGGCAAAGATAAACCAAGAATGCCGCACGATTCAACAGTCTACCAAGTTGTTGGAAAACTTGGGGAACCGCACTTTCAACTCCAGTCCAAATCCATTCCCGAGCTGACGCTTCGTATTCCCACCGACCTCGATATTGCGGCCGTGATTGACATTCTTGAGAACAAAGCCAATTCGGAGTTCGACAAGTCGATCTCAGATGCCCCGGCCGAAGAACTTCAGTCAATTGCTCAGCGGTGGACGGTGGTCGATGAGCCGTTGACTCATGTGAACTTCTTAGTTCGGCACAAAGAGCAAGTGCTGGGCATCGCTGGGCTAGGTTGGATAGGCCCTGCAAATAGCGACGATGCTAGTTGTCAAGCAGAAAGAGCTGGTGCAGCGGGGGTAATGCTTCAACCTGTAGGGAGAGGGAAGGGATACGCCTATGAGGCTCTGCGGGTGGTATTTGACTATGGAATGCGCGAGTTAGGTCTGGCGGAAATTCGCGTGGGGAGTCACTCGGAAAATCTTCCGATGAAGGGGTTGATGGAGAAGAAGTTTGGGCTACAGCCGGAGTCGAGGGCGGACGATTCGGTGGATCATTTTGGAAATGACCTCTTATGGATTATGAAAAGAGAACAGCGGCTTATGACCAATGACTAAACTTATCTTAGCCATTGATTTATTCTTCAGGGCTTTGACGATCCCAAGTAGTAGACGGTAAACATGAATGTCGTAGTCAAAATCGAATAACGCCAGATTGACCTCGTCAAGGAAGCAAATAAAATGTACGACAGGCCGCCACAAGGACTCAAAAAAGTACATCGATGCCAGTCTTGGATGTCCATCCTGATTTCAACGGCTTGGCAGTTTGAATCCGTCGATTTGGGTAGCTCGTCCTCAATACTGAAGAACTTGCGCGTTGAGAACTTGAGGCATGAACATAACATAATCAAGCCAGGCCATCGGTAGCTGCGATCGCTTAGTTTGCGATCCAGTGTATATTCCCTGAAGAATTTTTCAGGATGTAATTTGGGACATGCAGCGCAATATAGCCATCGTATAGATCCGTTCTCTGATCCTGTGGAACCTTGTGAGTCGAGCTTCATCAGCAGAGGAGTGCGGGTTTCAATGCAGGTCCCAGAAATGAGTCTATCAGGAAACCGAAAACCACGCGATTTCAGAACTTGATGAAATTGGTAGTAGAAGCTCTTGCAACTCAGGGTTAGACACGCTTGCGTGACGATGGATAGGCAGGGTAGGACTATATTCACTATTTCTGGCGGGAGATCGAGGATTAAGGTTTGTTCGCGAAAGGTGGTCGAAGGTTGTTTCTTTTTTTGTGCCTAAGTTTTCGTTGCCATATTTCGGATCATCGCCCTCTTCATGAAGACTTTCAGGGATTTGTTCACCATATGGTATAACATGATCCAGTGTGGGTGTGTAGGTGAGAGAGAGGGAGGAAAGGGAGTGATATCAATGTCATTTTTGTGACAAAGAACCGTATGGAAGGCCTGTTGAGCTGATAGCTAGATCGGAAGTTGTCTAGTTCTTGAGGTCTTCGACTTTTTGTATGTAGTCTTTGGACTACTTCCAGCAGATTCACTAGCAGATCGACCTGTAAATCAGGCACATCAACTGGAAAGAGTTCCAGGAAATGCTTCTAGCCCGTATGCGTTGAGTGTAGCACCGCCAGTTATTGATGATTGTAAGTTCACAGGACATCCTGTCTCGCGTTTTCAGTAGCTGAGAGGACTCCAGAGCGCTTTTTGTGATCAAAGTCTGGCTGGCTGTTCGTCTCACCACAATAACGCGTCAAACTCCAGGGAAATTATTAGGTCTATTTACAATGATCAGCATGGTCTCACTCTGGCAAGCTTGGTTGAAGTGGAAAGAAGAAGAATATTAAACTATTCAGCGAACTTTGTGCAGATACACCGACATGGCAAACTTATCGAGTCCAGTTTTGAGCTTCATCAACTTGATCTTCTCCTACCCTCTCGCATCTTCACAACCCTGCAGACTTTCGTTCCACCATGAACAGTAAACCAAAATGAGTTATTGTCCTAGAGGCCAAAAGTGTCTCTGCATCGGCTCAGATTGTGGTTAAATCAGGTGCGAATCTGTGTCCGTTAAAGTGAGCACGCTACCGTGCGATGAGATGCTATTACCATTATCATCTCATCTTAAGCACTCCAACGATAAACGTATACTCTCTCTCCTATAGGGGCCTCTGGGGTCCATTTATCTAGTATTCCATTAAGTGAGTCGCAACACCTCAAGTTGTTTAAGGACCGCCCTACGTTGTAACTAAAGAAGACCTTCGCGCTGGTTCGAAAGATTGCTTAATTTCTAAGAGCCTGGTTAACGAACACGCCTATTCCTAATTTATATCTCGGGATAGCCCCGCTAATTTTCTACAAAGGAAGAGATATAAATACATTTCTGATTCTATTTTTGAATAAGTAGGATCTTATATATACTCCTTCCTCCCGAAATACGAAGGGGTAGGAACTAAAATGAGAGATATCATAAAAGAGTTAAGGGGTTACACCTAATCGTTATTATTCTTCCTACGGGGTTTTCTTTTAGCTACGCCACTGAACAGCTAACTATTCATCGCCGAAAGACTACTATCCCCTAAATGATCTAGGGACTATTAATGCCTAAGGCACTAATAGGTAAGAATAGCTTTAGGTTAAGACCATTATAACACGAACCTTAGAGAACGTATAATACGGATTCGATAATAGTATTAAATTCTCGATCGAGTGCTTACGGATATAATAGATAATACGTCTAATAATACTATACAGTTCCCACTATATTTAAGTCGCTAATTTAAAGCTATATATAGTTAAACCTCGTTAAAGCTTCCTCGTACGTTAGTATAAGCCGATAACCTCTTCACTACGAATAAATCTTCCTATCCTAACTAAAATCATTTGACGATATAATCCTATATAGTAGTTAACTAATTAGTTATTAAGTTATAGTCCCTAGGCACATAATTTACGAACTTTTTATCACACTCTAGAGTCTAGAAGGTAATCTCTATAGTAATTTATAAACTAAACTACTGTTATTTATACTTTATGAAATATAGTAAGTATAGTATATTAAAATTAGATTTATAGGATCCGGTAACATAAAAACCGCCCCTAGTGTAACGGGCCAGGGCCCGGCGATAAACCATATGTCATGGCCTTGCGTGCTCATAGGAACGGACGGACAGAAGACTAGGACGATCAGGCAGAAGATCGGCGCGGGGTAGAGACACCGCCATTTCGCTCCCCTTTCCCCTAGGAAACGGAGCGAGTTCTCCTTCCTTCTTCAAGATTGTTTTAAACATTTTGTGGCCTAGTACGATTGAATCAATTCTGCTTCAGCCCTTCACACCTAGAATTATGATATTATACTATATGTGATATAGCTAGCCTCTTAATAGTATCAGATGATAGCCACGAACGGCTAAGCGGTATCGGATAAACCATTCTTCCGTCTATCTACCCTCCACTATCCGAAGATTACCGTTATTGGGTTGGAAACGATCTTTGGGGTATTAATGAGGGAAGATATATATCTTAGCGTTTCTAAGCCGGTCCGTAATGTTGATGTGTTGGCAATGAGAGATCCGTGGTTTGATACAGATTCAGCACCGAGCTACATATGGACATACGCACCGGGGGAATTGCTCTCAAGGAATGGGTGCCCGGCCAAGCCGTTGCAGCCACGCAATGACAGTTAAAGCTGGAATATCAACATATTCAACCTGTAGGCCGTGACTTCTATTGCATCCTACCTAACTAGTGTCATGGCTGTCAGAGCCCCCTAGTCTCGTTACAGAATGCTGCATAAAGACCTATGGAGTACAGCAGGGATGAGAACATTTGGGTAGGTAGGTACCTAGCCATATAGAAAGGACCAATACATTCATCCAGAAGCATGGAATAGGCACTTACTGGAGGTAGACGTATCCTACGTTATAGCCTCGGGAGACTGATCATGAAGATTCATGGATCATCAATTCGGAGAGATAATATACACAGACACATAATCTAACAAAAGCCCACCGAAAATGCAGCTGTTCAGAAGCTGGCCATCTCAATCCAACTTGCGACGAAAGCTAGACGACGGCCCTTATCAACTGCCATCCGGCGTGAAAACTCCTCAAAGCTGAGCTTGGCTCCACGACCACCACGCTCCTTAGCCTCACGTTCGAGTTGGTTGAGATAGACCCACCGGGCGATAGTTCGTGGCGTAGGTTGGCGCGGACGTGCAGCCTCATGTGGTGGAGTCATCGACTTAGGTGGAGGTGGGAGTGGTTGCATTGGCGAGGGAGGTGGTTTTGGTGCTGTTTCCTCAGCCTCTGCCGAGGACGAGTGGGGAGAAGAGGGTGCAGGGAGAGAAATGGTGTTGTTTGGTTCCAGGCGGAGTCGGTCGGGAAGATCAGAGGGTGACAAGGTACTGTCTTCATCGTCTGTCATGACCATAGGTTCATCTCGGAAGGAGAGATGTGGAGGAGTCAAATCCGAGTCGGGACGGAATTGTGGGAGGGTGGGGTCGTAACTTAATGCTTCGTCGAAGCTAGACTCGGGTTCAACATCCAAGGACTCATCGAAAGAAGCGTACTCAGAGGGCCGGATTTGGGCCTCCGTGTCGGATGAGCTAGCCATCGACGCTGTTTCATCGTCATCTTCCGGTTCTTCAAACGGCTGGTTCTGGCCAAGCCCGTCCTCATTATCAGGATCGGCAAGATGAGCTGGCCTCACATCGTCATCTGGTGACATGCCATCGGCCAAAGGAGGTGCCAAGACTGGCTGAGTATCTGCAGGATCTAGAGTTGGGCTGTGTACTGCATACCCAGCATGACTCAACAGATCATCCAGCGATCTGCTGTCAGTGATCTCCTGAAGATGCTCCTCGTCCTTTGGGAAAGCGACTCCATCCTTAGCAGTAGGCGACGTCTTCTGAGTCTGTGACACCTCGAATTGTTCAATCTCACGGGCCCAAGTCTTACGATCAGCCCGAGTTCGGTAGACTTCCATCATCAAGTCTTCCTTCGGTTTGAACAAAACATCGAGAAGCTCATTGAAACCTTGCTGCGTGACTTGGTACAAGATTTCTTTGCCGACGTCCCTCTCAACCTCGGGAATCTCAAAGCCACCCCAACGCTCACCAACAGGGATGCTGCGAGAGGATGTCGAGGGATTAGATCGCACGTCATAATCATCCGCAATATCATCCTCAAATCGAACCTTGGAAGAAGATCGGGAGCGAGGAGATGGCGGGTGCGATTCGACAGCGGACGGTTCATCCATAGAGGCTTCATCGCTTAGGTCGTCGTCGAATGTTGGATCTCGTTGGTAGCCCTCGGGAATAGTGGCGCCATCCTCCTCATCGGTGTAAAACTCTCTACGCCGCCAGCGTTCATCGATTCCATTGCGGCGGGTTTCTTCGATCCGTCTTTGATCATCGTCACGCATTCTGTTGTAGACGACTGTCACGATACGAGATCTGTCGACGGGGTCGGTTATTTCCTGAGGGGAGACGTACGTTCCGAGGGCTTCAATAATGTCTTCAGCATTGATATGCTCTGGCGGCGGCCAGTTTGCAACGGCGGCCGATGAACTGGACCCATCGGAGTCACGCCCGTCCTCGTCGTCCTCGTCCTCTTCGTCATCATCCTCATCGCCCTGTGTGGGATCCGGCTGCTGAGGCTCAGTCGCTGTATTTGGAAGACGTAATGTGGATGGGAACAATGGTCTGGTACGACCAAATTGCCCTCTGACAGAAGCGTCGCCGATAACGGCGTGTCGATTGCCAGTATCGGTCCCGTCCTGCCGAAGGATTCCTCCGTTGTCGACAATCTCCATATCACCTTCCGGGTTGATGCGCTTGCCTTCACCAATTCGTGAAACTTCACCTGAAGGAATACTGCCTGGGAATGCAGAGCTGATAGGCTGGCTGCCGAGAACAACATCACGAGCACCGCCTTCGAGGAAATCATCTTCCTGTCCAGCGACCATGTCACGAGTCAGCTCTCGACTGAGAGTGTAATACGCTCTGAATACGCGTAGGAAATCCTTTCGTTCTACATATCCATCACCATCGATGTCATAGCCACGGAAGACGCGACGCAGTCTTTCATCGTTGCTCTTATTGTTGAGGCTGGCTAGGCCTTTCAGGAACTCTTCAAACCCAATGAGATTATCTGCATTGGTATCATAGAAAGCAAACATGCGATCGTAGATGAGACTGGGAGGAGGCGGGCGAATTGAGGTATTAGGCACGAAGCATCGGTCGAATGTCTTGCGGTCAATGGCCATGTGAATTTTGTTTGGATCATCGGGCCATTCATGGCTTGCCAGACAGCGGAACTGATCCCAAAGCGCATCGAGCTCGGTGTTTTCGAAGCCAGTTTCACGCATGAGGCGCTTAGCCAACGTACGAGGAAGGCTCCGTGGGAGCAATGAAGGCTTTCCGGGGTACCAGACAGGCTGAGATTGACGTGGGTTTCCTAGGAATGGGGCGGGGATGCGGACTTTGTAGAACAGATGTGTCTTGATATGCACCTGCATCGCCTCACAAGTCTCGCAGAGATCGTAATCGATGCAATTGGCGCAACGATAGCGGATACCCTGGATGGGCATGGCGCCGCAGCTATTGCAAGTCACTCCCCGATGGATGTAACCATCCCGCCGGGCCTGGTCCTCAGCTATGTGGTATAGCAGGTTGAGCAGGTTCTGACCCTCCCGCGAGGGGGAGGAGTCATTATTTCCTTCTCTCCAAGAAAAAACGCTCTGGTCATCAACCAGCGCTGGCTCCCTGCCTTCCGGGTTCTGGGGCGGCGCAGCCACTTCGGGGAAGGTCGAAGTGGAGAGAGTCACGCGTTCACCATTTTGACGCCGACGACGAAGTTCATCGCCATAGTTATCATCAGCGTTGAATCGAGTCAGCGCCCTCTCGATTCCGGAGCGTGAGATTCCTCGTCGCTGTAACTGCTCTGTCAAATAGGTCCGTTCAGGGCTGTTTTCTGGCAGGGTATGCACGGGGGGAAAGTCAAGTGCCAGGAAAGACTCGAGAAATGTATCCTCCATCATCTCGCGCATGCGCTCGGCGTGGTCTTGGGGGACGTTGACCTCCTCCATCAGCTGATCCCTAGTCGCCAGTAGTGAGGGTAGCAGTCCACTTTCCACCCGTCTCCCATCTTCTGTTTCGATCCGAAAGGTCCCATAGACGCCATTTTGGCGCTCCAGTAGCTCTAGATGGGTGATAGCACGGTAGGATGGTGTGTCCACAAGTCTTAGATCCTCGGGGTCTGATCTCCGGTTGCGGCGCACGGCGTTTCGACGTCGAAGCGGGGCTTGTGACGAAGCTTGCGATGAAACGATGGTATTCCGAATGTAAAGGAAGGCATAGGCGGTGGCGACACCGGTGAGGAGGTAGAGAAAGGGCCGATATCGTGTCAACGACACCGGCCCCGAGCCCGGCTCAGACATTGCGGAGGTCAAGCTGTTGGGAGCTGCTCGAACGACCTCACAACGATTGAGTGAAGCCCATAATCAGGGCAGTCTAATGTCTGAAATTCTAGCAACAGATGCCTGGTCAGTTGGGAAGAGTTGATGGAATTTGATGTGGAGGCGGTGTAAGTTAAAAGGTCAGACGACAGGGAATGTGTATGTTCATCGGATGTGGGCAGGAGCTTGGACGTGCACGTCACGGGGGCGGAAACCCCGGGATTTCCAGGTGTCGCCGCAGCCTTGGCCCTTACAGCTACATCTAACCTCTACTCTGAAGAATCACTAGAAATTTGCTAAAGCGACGATACATGATTGCTAATTTGACGATACACCCCTTCGCCTGGTTTAGTGTAGTAATTGTATTACTATCTGCTAATTAGGATATCATGATAGTAGTTCAAAAGTCCAGGTCTACAAACCAGGTGAAGGACTAGCTAGATATGCTTTAAACGTTCTTGAATCATCTTTCATAATAGCCTAGATACTATTTCTGTGGTGTTTAGCTCATGCACTCCCAAGGTCATTTGGAAAATTTCTTGGGGTTTCAAACTCATATAGCCTAAATTATAGAATCGAATACTCAAACTACAGTGGGTTGCCTTTCTGCCGCACTAAGGCCCTTCTGCTGGCAATATCGAGCCGCACGAATATGAGCAAAAATGGTTCATTTCTAGGGTATTCAGGACAGAAACCATAGAATTCAGGTTCAAGAAGCTGGAAGCTCTTTTTTCTAAACTAGTTTTTAGAGAGAGGCTATAACGCTTGCACATGAATACCATAACTGGTCCAAGAAAGGCGGTGAAGAAAAGCGGTCAGGCAGGGTGTTTCAAACGTTTGGACACCTAGTAGGTGGTCTATCGTCACTTTATTAACAAGGTTCTCAATCACCAACAGCTTAGTACTCGCGGGGCACTTTGTTCAACTTGGGTCTGCCCTCAAAAAATCATCTTGGTAAGCTGAAAATGTGTATATGTTGTATTCTGGAGCTCATTATTGTGCTCAGAATGGAAATCTTTAACCTCTCATCATCACCGACTCTAGTCACGGCACGATGCACCTTCAATCTGATTCTATCACCTTCCATGCAGTTTTTCATACCTCATCAACCATGTAGCATGTAATTCATGCAGCCAAATCGTTTATCTTCGATTCAAATCCAGAACCCAAGCGGCCTCAAGGACCATTTAACGGGTGAGCTTGGCTTCCCGCATGAAAAAGGCGCTGAACAATGCAAAAAATACAATGACGACCAGGAACGCGAACCCCCTATTGACAGACGACCCGTAGCAGCCGCGCACAATTTGCGCGATATCGGGATCCAACTTCTTGATGTAGTCGAGACTTTCTCGGACTCCGTTAACGATCTGGTCGATGTCCTTACTGTCTCGCAAGCCCTCTCTCAATCCATCGCGCAGTAGCTGTTGAACAACAGTCGAGGATAGAGAGAGACCGATGACGGACCCTAGAGACCGGAAAAGGTATGAACAAGCAGTTACGACTGCCTGATCCTCATATGTTGCATTCGATACTGAATAAATTGTTAGCCATTTGCGTGAACCAACGCGATCTAAGATCAAAAGTAAGACTTACTCAATCCGATCAAAGTCGTCGTGACACCGATGCCATTTCCGAATGCCGACATGACCGTACCGAGGATCATGGGAACCACGCTCGCTACCAGGCCACCCGAAAACATGTATATGGTAAAGCAGCCGGTTGTCAGGAGAGAGTAAGCAACAACTGTTAACCAGTAATACTTGCCGGTCCACCTCATGATAAAGCCAGAAAACAGGGAGCCAGAAACACCAGCCAAGATACATGGCAAAAGGCGCAGGCCAGCAGTAGTGGCCGACACCCCATCAACAGCCTGGAAATAAAGCGGAATATAGAACAATGCCGCAAGCCATCCTCCAAAGCTGAAGAAATTACAGCAATAGAGCGCAAAGAACGTCCGATTGAAAATGATATGACCAGGGGCAAAAGGTTCAGCCGCGAGATAGATCTCGACCAGGATGAAGGCAATGAACAGGACCACCGATACACTTAGCGAGGCAATTGTCAGAGGCAAGGTCCATGAGACATTGCTTCCGCGGTCCAAACCAAGCAGGAAGCCCAATACGGCTCCGACCAAGACGATTGCGCCGAGGAAATCAATCCGGCGAAGTTTGTCTTTCCAGTGGGAACTCTCCTGAGCTGGCAACTTCAGCATCAATGAGACAGCAATGAAGGCAAGAATACACATGGGGAATTGCGCAAGGAACGCCCTAATATATCATGTTAGAATGGGTCCTGCTCGTTGGGAAATTGACAGCCCATACCAGCGCCAACCGATATAATCGGCCAAGATTCCGCCGAGAGGTGCACCTGTTCCAGACCCAGTGGCATAAATGATATTGATAACGCCTTGCCAGAGTCCTCGGTCTCGCAAGGGGACAATATCACTCATCAAAATACTGACTACTGTGGTCATACCTCCGCCACCAATGCCTTGGAAGACCTATTGAATTGTTAGTTGTGAATTTCTGCAAAGAAAATGCCAGAAGAGACCCCCTAATGGAGATGAAGACATACACGTGCAGCAATCAACTCGTTGATATTACGAGCTAGACCACAGAACAAGCATCCGATTCCAAAAATGGCATAGGCGAAGAGCAAACAGGGCTTCCGGCCAAAGATATCGCTCAGCTTTCCATACAAAGGCTGGAATGAAGTCAAAGTCAAGAAGTACGAAGTAGCAATCCAGCTGGTTAAATTGAGAGCCTTAAGATCACTTCCAATCTGACCATAACTAGCCATGATAATAGTCTGATCCGCCGCCGACAGGAAAATCTACAACTCATTCATTAGCCGAGGTGTTGACTTGCGACATACTTGCAATAGCACCCGCAAGTATAATTGAAAGTGAACAGAATCAATTCATACACCTATCGAGATGGCAGGGACAATCCACTTGAGCTGCTTCTTCGCATCAGGAAACGGCTCCTTCCCTTGGTCCTCCACCGACGGTCTGGGCTCCCCCGACTCCGCATCGTGACTGACAATCGCCTCGGTAGAGACAGTGCCGTTGCTCTCGCCCAACAACGGGGACGTCTCTGTGGGAGTCCGCTGTGGCGCCATCGAAAGCGAACGTCTCGCCAGTCAGGGTCTCGCCTCAAGAATAGCTTTCGAGAATTGAAAGAAATGAATTGACTCAAACGGCCGAAGAAAAAGCGCGACTACTCTTCTCGGACCCCGGACGGAGTCACGTGCTGATAAGCATTGTTCCCCTCTCTGACAAATCCATCGACCGGCAGGCGGGCCAATCATCGTAGTCTATTGGACTTTGGTTCTGTATGATGGCCCCCGTTCTCGGGCACTCAGGCCTCTGCTCGGCAATCTGTTGCCGAAGATGATAAGAAAATACCTAGGCATATATTGATTGCAACTAAGTATGATAGAACAATACTAGCAGATTATTGTTTTGTGCGAAGCTCAACTTGAAACTTACCGAAAAGAGCTCATAGGGACTATAATTGCGTGATGAAAGTGGATTTGATTATACAGGCCTTTCAGAGCGGTCCTAGTGCCAAGCGGGCTTTATAGATCTGCAAAGCAACGGGGACACCAATCTCAGATAATCATGTTTGTTGATGGAAACTGCTGTTAGTTAGCTATGTAGTTGTGATTAAACATTCGAGCCTAAGTGACCAATCAAACGAGACCAGGGTGTGGTGTTTATCAACCTTGGTGGACGTCCCTTGTCACTTAAAAAGAAGGGCCGGCCCGCCGAGGGAATTCAAATCAATCACTTAGTAAAGGAGAGCATCAAAGGAAATTCGTATTCAAGCGCCTGACCAATGAAGCCCGCTACTAACCTCCCCAATTACCTAGGTCCATATAGGTATATACATGCTAAACCCCAAGGAGGTTCCAAATCTGGGTGCGAACTGTTGAAAGAAAATACATGTCGTCGTATCACATCATCAAAGGTTCTCGTCGCTGTTGAAAATCGAGAAACCATTACACCTCATCGCGGGAGATTGCATTCATCACATCACACATTTATGCCTCGCCCCAGATCTCGTCGGCAATTTGCCGAACCAGACCCAGCTTCTTCTTCTCGTCGTCAAGACTCAGGGGGTATCCGCTCTCGTGGGTGCTGAAGCCACACTGAGGGCTCACACAGATACGCTTGAGCGCCTCCTCGCGGCTCTCGCCACTGCCGGAGGCGACATATTCTGCGGCCTTGTAGATGCGCTCCTTCATCGCTTCCTTGTCCTCCAGCTCACGTAGCTTGGTGCTGATGACGCCGACAACGACGTTCTTGTTCTTGGGCAGGAACTTCAGAGGCTCAAAGCCGCCGGCACGCTCGGTATCGTACTCGAGGTAGAAGGTGTTCACGTTGAGGTTCTCGAACAGCTTCTTCGCGATGATGTCGTATGAGCCCTCGGCGAAGTGGCGGCCACCGATGAAGTTACCGCGGCACAGGTGGATACCGGTGTGCATATCGGCAGGAATCTTGGCAAGACAATCGTTGTACAGCTTGATATAGGCATCGAACAGGTCGTCGACCGTGCCAATGTTGTCCTTGTCCTCCTCCCAGCCCTGACGGAAGGACTTGGAGCAGAAGTAGGCCATGCCGGGGTCGTCGAACTGGACGTTACGCAGACCAGCCTTGTAAAGAGCGTCCAGCTCGTCCTGGTACACTTGGGCGACGCCCGCGAAGTACTCCTCATCATTGGCATACGCCTGGGGAGTGTACGCCTTGCCTTGCTTGTAACGCATGTGGAACCAGGCGGGAGTGATCATGGTGAGCTTGATGTTGCCCCACTCACTCTCAGGCAGAGATGCCTGGACGAGCTTCAGCTCGTGCAAGTTCGACATGGACTGCTCAGCACTCCGAGACAGCTTGGAGCCGGCAATGACCGAGTCACCGGGCATGACCTTACGGTCCTTCTCAATCAAACTGACGACATCGGGGTGGTAAAGTCTGAACATGGAGGCCTCCGCGTCCTGAAGACGGATAGTCCCTGAAGACCTCAAATCAGCAACACACTCGATGAGCTGATACAGCTTTAATTGGACCTACCCTTGAACTCATCCCACATCAGACCCCAGAAACGGGTGCGGTTGAACTCGCCAGAGTTGACAGCCTTGTAACCAAGGTCCCGCTGGAGCTGAACGACATCCTTAACCGCCTCCTTCTCAACAGCGTGCAGACCAGCAGCCTCCTCCGAGATACCAGTGTCACGGATCTTAGCGCGAACCTCAAGCAAGTCATCGGGACGCAGCAGCGAGCCCATGTGCTCGGCCCTGAAAGGCGGTGCGCTGTGAAGCTGGTTGGCCATTGTGATTGGGGGATTTCCGGTTCACGAGTAGCCTATTAGATTGAATTTGATAACTGTCCCGCCAGATGATTGTGGGACAAAGCTTTTGTGAATAAGTTGTCTTTACTGATAAGAAAGGAACAATAATCAAAAAATGAAAACGAGAAGAAAGGAAGACCAGAGCTGAAGGCAAATGTGGTGCTGCTGATGTGGGGAGGGTTAAGCTGAGCCATAGGTGGGGCTGCCATGACAGCCGAGCAACACCGGCATTGCTTCTGCTGATGTGGAGACATATAAAACTGCGATTGACTGGCCTTGAAATGCTTAATTCTGGTGTTATCATCTTGATCTTCAATCAGGGTCGAGATACTCCATTTTTCTGCATTCCAACTGCAGTTTTGACGTTGTGACACCTGAGATCTATAGATCGACTCACATACATAGGAGCCCCACATGAGCTCGACTGCCGAACATTGTACATACACATTCCTATAGTGATACATGTTAAGAACCCGGTTCGTAAGAACAGACTGAGATGGATACAATCCCAAATACCCCAACTCTAAATTTTCTCGACACTGAAAAGGTTCGTCCTAGGACTGCTCCGGTGTTCAGGTGTGTAACCACCCTGTAGCGGAGCTTGAGAGTCTTAACGATGTCATCCAGTCAAACCCTGATATGATGGCAATGTGTAGCAGTGAATTCACCATATCAAGGCCTGAAACACCAGTCTCGGCTATGATAGATATGCGTATAAAAGCTCGATATTGACCAAAAAAATTTCCCATCTTACTTTGCAGCCAGATCCATTGACTGTACCGGTCTTCAACTGAGATAAGAGGCATCCCACAAGCTCGATACAGTATAATAATTGCTTGAGCATCTATTTCAAGTTCAATCTTCTAGTTGGACCAACTTATATTGTATGGATCGATCAATCTCATATTTTGAGACAATTTCTCGTAGCCCCACATTGGGTTTTATAGAGCGAAAGACATCCTGTTGAAAGGCATCCAATCAAAGTACGGTTAAGTTCAATGATATACCTCGACACATCTTTAGGTAGTAAACCTACTATGACTTCTATTATAGTTATGTACTAAGATTCTATAAGTTATAAACCCTGACACGTTTCAAAATCGTCTTATTAGTCACGACTTTAATGAGAAACAATAGAGAAACCTGAGCTATTGAGAAAGACGGTTTCGAAGAGATTTAGAAAGATCTTTCACAAAAGTACAAGTTGCCGTGCGATTAGTCTCGGCCTAATTCTACACCATTTTACTTTACCATATGCAGCAGTGCAAGTCAAGATTAGAAGTATGGACATGGACAGGTCGTTAAATTTTGCTTCAAGATAGGCTCAGGTATCTGGACATAGATGCAAAATCCCAAGAGTAAGTTTACACTCAGCTTCCATTCTCCACCACAGGCATGGGGACAGGACCACCCGGTGAGTCAGGAAGTCGAGCCGTCAGAACCTCCACACCATCCTCCGTCACCAACATAGTGTGCTCAAACTGCGCCGACAAAGAGCCATCAGCAGTGGTGCTAGTCCAGTCATCCGGCCATGTGCGGTCACGGTGAGTGCCGATGTTAATCATGGGCTCGATGGTGAAGCACATGCCGGGCTTGGCAGTACCGACAGCCTTGTTCTTGCCGTAGTGGGGGACGTTAGGGGCGCAGTGGAAGAGTTGGTTGATGCCGTGGCCGCAATAGGTCTTGACGACGCTGCAGTTGCGGGACTTGGCGTGCTTCTCGATCACGTTTCCGGGGTCGCGGAAGAGCATGCCTGGCTTGACTAGCTCGATTGATTTCTCCAGACACTCGCGCGAGGTCTCGACGACTCGGACGGCGTCAGGGTTGGCGAGGGCCTTGTCGCCGACATAGTAGGTTTCGTTGATATCGCCGTGGAAGCCCTTGTGGTATAGGGTCACGTCGATGTTGACAATGTCGCCGTCCTCGAGGGGCCGTTGATCGGGGATTCCGTGGCAGATGGTCTCGTTGACTGATGTGCAGACGGACTTGGGGAAGTGCATGTAGTTCAAGGGCGAGGGATAGGACTAGAGAGGAATAAGTGTCGCAAATTAGTACATGACCTCCCCTCGATTTCCATGGGAGATATCTTACGTCGCGCTCAACACAAGCCTTGTGAACAACCTCATCGATGTAGTCGGTGGTCACGCCGGGCTTCAATGCACGAGCCGCAATATCCAAAACCTCACGAGCCAGACGGCAGACGACACGCATACCCTCCTGCTCCTCCTTGTTCAGGATCTTAATCTTATGCTGGCCCCATAGCTTCTGCTCGGAGATTGGAATACCACCCTTGGCGTAGTCGGGGTGGGGGATTGACTGAGGAACGGTGCGCGTGGGCGATAGAGGGTAGAGGGGTCGGAGGGCGCCAGTAAATTGGAACGAAGGGAACGGGTTGAAATGACCGGTAGCTGGATCAGGTTCAGAAACTACCTTCGGAGGAAAGAGGTTGGTGAGGATATTACTCTTCTTATGAATGGTCTTGTGCTCGCCCTGTATATAATGGAAGATGGGGTTAGCCATGGGTTTTCGTCATAGGTCAATGTGCAGCTAGTCACTATCAAATCGTTCTTTAAGAAACTTACCCAACTCCGCTTGAAACAGTCTTGCGAGCAGAAGAAACTGTCGGTGCCCATCTTCAGGCAGGTCGGACATTGGAGCGTGCCTGCGTCCTTGGCGCAGTCCACGCCAATACATTTCCGGGGTGCGACGGTGGCCATGGTGATCTTGACTCTGTGAATGGGCCTACCGAGCGGATCGTTTCACGGGAATATTGAATCTGAGACCTACACCAAGGAAAGTTCCCAAAAAAGAAATTCAAGTCCCCGCGGCCTCGGGCTCGTGGTTGCCCGCTAGTCCTGGATAGGACTAGCGTAACTAGCCGATCACAGTTGGCAATTCAGGCCTTAGGCCACTAGGAAATCAGGCTCCAAGGCCCCGAGGCTTCAAGGCTTCAAGGCAATAAGGCATCAAATATGGCATCATCGCGGTTAATTTCGCCAGTTCTGATTACTCAGCAAGTTCCCGGTCGATCGTTTTGGAAAGATTTCCCCAATTAGGAAACGGCCGATGTCGCTACACGTGACAGAGTTTAATATCGACTCATCCGGGGAAAGGGTCTCGTTTCCAAGTTGAGATCTTATTTCTCCCGTGGTCTCTATTCAACTCTGCCCATCATGGCCACCGCGACTCCAAGGCAAAAAGTGGTGGTGGTGGGTGCCGGCCCCGTGGGAGCCCTGGCAGCGTTGTACGCTGCATCCCGAGGCGATGAAGTCGAAGTATATGAGTTGCGTGGAGGTACGTTCTAGTTCTGCTTGATGTGAATGTGATTCTTTTCCCTCCATTGCCCGCATGCGACCAGGAAGAGAGAAAGAGAGAGATCAATGCATGGAATATGCATGTACTGACCTACGATGCAATGGTCTCCGAACGACGAGTAAATTTTATATCATGCCACCTGCTGCAACCGTCTTGCAGAGTCACCTACACCATGAGGAAACACAATATCTAGGGATTGATTGATCTGATCCCGAATTGATTCTTACCATCCTCAACTTCCCCTTGCGCCCTGTTCAAGTCACCGCGTTGCGAAAAGTCCCGGAAGCAAAAGTCAAATAATAATTTTCGTGCATCCGTAGATCTCCGCGATCCCACCACCGTGCCGCTAAACTTTACCAAATCGATCAACTTGGCCATTTCAGAGCGCGGAATCACCTCTCTTCGACATTCGGAGCGGCCAGGTCTGATTGAAAATGTACTCCGTGAGACTATCCCCATGCATGGGCGGATGATCCACGGCCGAGATCGAGGGCAGCTCTGGGAGGCTGCTCAAGCCTATGACGTTCATGGTCGGGTAGGTACCTGACAGGTCCAACAGATGTGACTTGATGTTACATACAGTTGTACCTGCATCTGCATGCCACACAGCGCATCAGCCTCAAAATTGACAGTCGGAATTGGGCTAATTCTTCCAAATTTAGGCTATCAATGCCCTAGATCGCAGCGCTCTAAACAATGCTCTACTTGACGAGCTAGAGCGCGAACCAAATGTCAAGCTCTTCTTCAACCACAAGCTCACCGGTGCCGACTTCCGTACTAACAAGGCCTGGTTTGAGCGACGCATCCCCGGCGAGACCCCGCAGCCAGACAACCTGGGCGTTGCCGGACGTGTACCTGAAATCGAAGTCTCGTATGACTATCTCATCGGCGCGGACGGAGCACACTCCGCCTCCCGATTCCACATGATGAAATTCGCCCGTGTCGACTACCAACAAGAGTACATCGACACGCTATGGTGTGAATTCCGAATTCCACCCTCGGAAGATGGAAACTTCCGCATCTCCCCGAATCACCTGCACATCTGGCCGGGCCGCGAGTTCATGTTCATCGCGCTGCCGTCCGCAGATAAGTCCTTCACCTGTACATTATTCGCGCCCTCGGTACACTATACCGCGCTGGAGAAAGTGCCGGAGGATCTACACGCGTTCTTCGATCTGCACTTCCCCGGCGTATGTCCGGAACTGATCGAGCCCGAAGCTCTGAGCGAGCAATTCAACGTGAACCCGCACCTACCCTTGATTAGCATAAAATGCAAGCCGCATCATTACAGCGCCAGCGTGGCTATACTGGGCGACTCAGCACACGCCGTCCTCCCATTCTACGGCCAGGGCCTCAACGCCGGTCTCGAAGATGTCCGCATTCTCTTCGAGCATCTCGATAAACACGGCGTCTACGACAAAGACGTTAGCGTCTATACTCGGAGCTTGCGACGCCAAGGCGCGTTCCAGGCTTATACTGATCAGCGTTGCGAAGATACGTATGCCATCAACGACCTATCCAAGGAGAATTATCTCGAAATGCGGTGGGGTGTCAAGTCCCCGCTTTACAGGCTCCGCAAGTCCGTCGAGGAAACTCTCGACCGCCACCTCCCGTCTCTGGGATGGAGGACGCAGTATGCGCGTGTGAGTTTCAGTAATCAGCGGTATTCGGAGGTTGTGAGGGCTGTGGCGAGGCAGAGTGAATTGCTTGGTATGGGCCTGAGTGCTGCGCTGGTTGCTAGCGTTGGTGCTGTGTCGATATTGATGTGGAAGTATCCGCGGTGCTTTTCGCCAGTGCGTTTCTTCCGGGCTTCACTACGGTACTTGTCTAGTATCTGGTAGTGTTGTCATAAAAAGAAGGGGAAGGGGTATTATGTGGTGAGAATACTGCGAAGCACTGCATTTTGAAAAATTTGGTTTGCATCTTGTTTATTTCTTCATGTATAGATCATGTTTTGGATATCCTTGTTGCGAAATGAAGATTCGAGTTTTTGGAAAGTAACAAAATGAGGTTACCATAGATCATAGGCACCAGAAGGGAATTATCTCCAACGGCTGGAAAAAAGGCTGGTATAAACATCCGCAGAACCCAAATCTGTGTGACAACGTACAAAACACCTAATCCCAGTACTTGATAATGCCCTCCAGACCACCCGTAACAACCTTACTCGTCTCCTGCGGATGCCAGTCCAGACAGGTAATAGCGCCACCTTCCTTTCCACCCGCCAAAATCTTATGATACATCTTGCCAGTCTTCCAGTCCCAGAAGCAAACATAGCCGCCGCTGTCACCGGAGACGAGGAATTGACCATCGGGCGAGATTTTGATATCAATTCCGTAGCCGGCATTGTTGTGTCCGCGGAAGCTCTTCTTGCGGTTTTGTCGGAACTTGTCTGTGGCGCCGTAGACGACGATCTGGTTGTCACCGGACTGGAAGGCGACGTACTTGCCGTTGGGATGGGGTGTGGCCCGTGTGAGGGCGAACATGTACGGTTCGGCGATGAACTTGATTGGCACGGGGATACCGTACTCCCAAGCGCGTAGCGACTTGTCGTCGGAGGTCGAGATGAAGCGTCGGTTGTCGTCGACGAACGTGATGGTGTTGATGGCTGCCAAGTGGTGGTCGTATTCTTGGACCAACTCCCCGGATCGTGTGTCGAATTGAACAATCTTCTTGTCCGACATACCAGCCAGGAACTCGTGCCCGTGTTCGACACCAGGGTTGAACCGCACGACGTGTGGTGTCTTGCCGGTGGAGAAGCGACCCAGACACTTTCCGTATTCCGTATCCCACAGCTTGATCTGTCGGTCGTAGGAACCAGTCAGGAAAGTCTTTCCAGTAGGATCGAAGTCTGTGTCGGTGATGGCCTTGGAATGACCAGAGAAAGTCCGGAGCAGCTCCCGAGAGTGATACACATCCCAGATCTTAGCCTTTCCGTCCGCCGCAGAAGAAAGCAGCAAATGACCGGATTTAGGGAAGAAGCGAAGCGAAGTAATAGGCTTGGTGTGAGACTTCCAGGTCTGCACCAGCTTCTTGGGCACGTAGTTCTTGATACTGCCCACCTCCTTGCGCAGGTCGATATCCAGATCTTGAGGGACATGCATATACGTCCGGCCCTGGTAATCAAACTGCTCGGAGCCGTGGAACTCGGTAGTCTCCACTTTTGATGTATCTCCCTGGTACTCAGTGGCTTCCTTGCTCATGGCCGGCATGGGCGCCGCAGGAGCCAAAGTCTCGTCCTCCTCCGCCCACTCTTCATCACTTGCGAGCTCGCGCTCTTCTCCCGACCCGACCTCAATTTCCTCGTATTGCTGTTCATTCTGATATTTCGCCCAGGGCCCCAGGTATGCGCCATCTCCTTCAACAATACTGGAGTCGCCTTTCTTTTGTCGCTTTGATCGCCATGCGGCAGACGCCTCCTTACTAGGCTTCATCTGCACGACATCCTTTCCTCCAAAGTGCGCGACATTGTCCATATTTCCAATGAACTGATCCGGCAAGGTCGGGTTGCGGGTATACCCCAGACTCTGGAACGTGCGATGTTGCGCGGTGAAAGTCGACTCGCTGATGGCTGCTTCCTCCGCGAATCCGGTCGGAACATTCTTCCGCTTGACTCCATTGCCGGGGCCTGCTGGTTTGAAAGGGTTTACGGGACCCTGCGAGGGCCGCGTGAGATCATCGTATGTGGCGTTGTAGGTGAGGGCTTGCGACGAGGTGTTGGCGAGGGTCATCTGCATATGCGCTTGGTCCTGTAGGGCAGTTAGTCTTATCTGGTCGTCCTAAGATGAAGCGAGTGGTAAAATTAAAGTCATGGGAAGCGGGCAGACTGGCATATGGGACACCAAACCTCTGTATTGACCTCTGGTGCAGCAACGATCTTGGTTGCGGTCGTTACTGAAGGGTTGGGCACGGTGGCGTCATCGTCGCTCGAGTCGTAGCCTGCGCCCAATAGAGACGCCATGTTGGAGTATGACGAGGAAATGCACTTGTTTAAATTGCAGCCCACCCACGACGACAACAAAGTGATGAGATGGGGTGGATGGTGGTTTGGCAGTTGGGCGGATGGGAATTTTACGGTCGTCGGGAGACCCTCGAAGTGAAGAAGTGAGAGCTCAGAGCTCGCCCAGTGCGGCAAATGGCTCGCAGGTCCGCATTAATACTCCTCACTCCGCAAATATGTTCTAAGAAATGTAGATATTTGGTTGTTCAATCCTATTCGGCGTAAAGCTAGTCTTGACTGTGTTTTGATAATTTTACGAGAGATGGGAAGAAAAGACTTGGGTATCGTACGCTCTTCATTGCCAAACCGCATGGGAGGTATATACAGCTCGCAGGCCGAAAGACATGACAAGATCAACATAGAAAGACAAGAAGAAAAGAAACATAAAAAGAAGCGAATCTGAGCAGCCCATCAGAAGAAATTTCATAAGCCTCTCCTGACAAGAATCACCCGACCCGTCAAACACCACACACCGCAGGAAAATCCCGAGGATAATCTCTATTACGCATCGCCGCAGCCAATAACCAACCATCTAGCCAAGGATAAATAAATCCTTACACGTTAATCCATCAATTCGTATCCGTCAACCCAGAACAACCCAAGCGAGGAAAAGACACCGCGATATATGGCATGGCGGCTGCCCAGGGGAGATGCAGTCGTACCCGATAGGTATAAGCCGAAGGAGCGAGAAACCGACCGAAAATAGACGCAAAGTTCCCGAAAAGCAATTGGGGAATGTAACAACGTCCTTGAGCTAGTTGGAAGGGCCATGGCGCATTGCATGTTCCGCCTTTTCGCGAAGTCAATGGCCTTCGTCGCGGATGAGGGCGACGATCATGCTGTACAGGTAGAAGAAGAACATCAAGAGGTGGAAGCCCAGCTTAATGAACGATTCCTGTAGATAGCACACACGAACGGGTCAGTTACAAAGCTCACGACAGGAGATCGTGTAGATCCGAGAACCGAGCAATAACCAACCTTCTTGTGCACGTTCAGCTTGCGGAAAATCTCGGTCGCATCCAACAGGTGCTGGTTGTCGTAGATCCTATATACCCAGAAAGAATACCATCAGATTAGCCTTTTGCTACCGAGACTGGGAATGCGGAGGCCGGCATCGGCGAAGGGTGGCGGGACGTACTTCTTCGCATTGAATGCCAGGAGAGGCAGGTTGAGGAAGATCGCGAGCCAGTAGCCGTTGATAACGAAGAGGAAGGTCAGGAAAGCGTGAACGGCGGCCTCGGGGATGATGTAGGCGTTCAGGCGGTTGCAAAGGTCGATGGGGTTGATGTAGTCACTGCGCAGAAAAAGGGGAGGCGTGAGTTAGCTATGCTCTGGCGATCAACGGCGCGGCTCTTCGGGCTTGAGCCTGTAGTTATCCAGGAGATTGATACTCACCACTCGAGATCGCTGTACATGATGGTGAAGAAAACCTGAAGGAACAGGTTGACCGCATTGATCAACACTGCCAACAGGTAAAGCCATGCTTCGCCGGACATCATGGGCAAGGTTTACTCCTCCAGGAGATTAAGCTAGGGTTTAATGACTGGAACCAGGGATTCCAGATGGTCAGCTCGGTGGTGGTGAACAGGGGGAGGTGGAGATGTGGGTTTTGGGGGGGGGAGGAGGAGGAGGAGGAGGGGAGAGGATTCAAAGCCGTGGTGCGGACCGCGAGGCCGGAATTGGAGATGGAGGAGTTTGTGGGGTCCGAGACCCCAAGGAAGACGGAGGAATCGCGAAGACTCTGTGATCACCGTAGAGGGCGGGAAGGGACTGGAGATTTACTCACAAATTAAGGCCTGTGTAAAGACACAGTGGAGATGGAGAGGCGCAAAGGTGAGGAGACGCTGAGCTGAAGAGAGCAAGAGAAGCTTTGGAAGGTTTGAGGGATGAGTTTAGTTAGCGAACCTCGCCAACCTGAACGGGTCGGCGGTGGGCCTAGCTACTTACAGTACTACGACAACCTACTGCGGAAAGTTAGCGTCATCCGCCAAAGAGGTATACACAAAGTAGAGAATAGGTATAAATATCAAGGAGACACTTGGCTACCTAAATAATGGACTTTTGGACTAAGAATGAGAATGAGAATGGGTTAGGCACGAGGTATTTGATCAGGCGGAGAAAGCAGAAAAAGCAAAAGTCCTACAGTAAGTACTCAAGTTCTCAAGGATGACGTCGAAACACGTGCTTCGCATTCCAGATGGCTGCTGGTGATTAGTCCAACTTCTATGTGAACACCGTGGATGTATATACTACGAATTATAATAGGTCCAGATGGTATACTTGGTCACATAGCATGCTCTATATACACATAAATCGACCTACCTCGACGCATGTACTTGAATACAAGGTAGCGTAGCTTCTCAAGTGCTCTCCTCTAAGACTAAAAAAAACATCACGTTCACATAAAACAAAACAAAAACACATAACGCCAATCAATCAAAATACAGAATAATAAACTGAAAGAACGGAAAGTGCCAACGAATAAACACAAATCAGGGGATTCCTGGTCATACTAAGAAGACTCGAAGAATCAAAGCGGATCTACCGCTTCTCGACAAGTAGGAAATGCATCGCTCCGTATGCAATGATGATAAAGGCCCCGGAAATCACAGCGAGGCCAACCACATCGTGCCAATAAGCAAGAGTGTTGAAACCAAATGCACTCAGGATCGAGGCTCCGGGAACTTCAATGTCCAAGCCGTACTTGTGGTCAATCAAGGTGAGGAAGGTGACCTCATTGACGATAAGAGCTTCGAAGCCATAATGGAAGATTGACAGCTAGAGAAGGGTTAATAACTAAGCTTGACCTAGGGGATCAAGGGAATAGACTTACGCTTTGCAACCACAAGGCAGACGCGGGAATCGCATCGTGGTTCAGCAAAAGACCCGCAAAGAGCAAGCTGAAAAGCATCACAAGACTGCCAATCAGATTGGCCACACCGCCATCCCGGAAGATGATACCGATAAACAGGCAAATACAAGCTGCCGCGAGGTTAAACAGCACCAGAACCAGCATGAAGCGGAGGAACTCGGGCCATGCAGGGATCAATCCAGTCATGGGGTAGACAATGATACCCATGATGATGGGAGGGATGAGTCGGAGTGGTACTATATCAAATACAACCTTGGCGGCAAAGTATGTGACCGGGTGGTAATAGCCGTTGGCTCGCTCGCGGACGAACAAAAGTCGCTCGGTGGAGAAAACAGTCAGGCTAGTGAGGGTACTGAAGCCGAACAGAGCCAGAATGAAGAAGAAAAGACCCAGTCGGTTCTGGAAACCCTTGATATCATCGGTCAACCCGTAGAAGAGATATCCGGAAAGAACGGCAAGCAGAATGGCGATAGCATAATGGGTGAGCATCAGCATCGGATTGCGGTACAAGTTGCGCCATGTGCGTTGTGACAGGATGAGGAACTGCCGAGCCAGACTGACTCGAGCATAACCTGTCTGTCCTGTACCGGAACCATTCGTCAGATGCGAGTTGTTGGAGCCATTTGCGTTTTGCGCAGACTGGACGACAGACACGATTTCGTCGTGGACTGAGCGCGAGACGTCTGAGCTAGCGTAGCTTGTAACCAGAACATCCAGGTCGGTTTGGCCATGTGCCGGGGGAGGTAGCTGGTCAGGATCATCGAGAATCTGCGGGGGAACATTGCCCGGTTGGCGATGCAGCCGGAGCCATTGTTGGGTGTTCTCCGCAACGTCCAGCGTAGCATCTTCCTCGTCAGTCTTTGGTGTAAAGGGACGTTGCTCTTGATCCTTCCGTCGGGAGTAAAGCTGACGATCTTGCTGCTGCTTGACAGACACCCGTCGGTTGTGCTTCGGTCTCCTGGTTGGTTCTGCTGTTGTACTCGAGTTGTCCTCAATGCTCACGTTAGATGCACTGGCGACGGACTTGACCGCTCTGAGGCTACTCGAAGCAGTCTTGGGCGGGCCATTATGTCCATCAACCCCAGATCCAATTTCATCAGAGTAAGAGTTTGCTACACTCGCGTGCATCGTAAGATCGACGAGGTAATCCGCGATGTTGAATCCAGGAGGGCATGAATATCCAATATGGTCGAAGTACTGCTGGCATGTCGAGAAGGGACCAGAGTAGACTGTGCGACCACCCGCGAGAAGGATGAGTCGGTCAAAGAGAGCAACGATGTTGGAGCGCGGCTGATGAATGGTGAAAATGACGGTTCGGTTGTATGTCTTGGCCAGGGTAACCAGGCATTCGACCACATTGAAAGCGTTGTATGCATCCTAGAACTTCGTTAGCGTCAGGAAAAGAGAAGTCATTCCGGGTCTATCATACCAATCCACTGGTAGGCTCATCCAAGAAAAGAATGCTGGGACTGGTGACCAGCTCACAAGCAATACCGACACGGCGTTTCTCACCACCAGAGATACCGCGACCCTTGCCTTCTTCCGAGCCGATCAATTGATCCCTGATGTGATAAATTCCAAGCTGCTTTTCAACTTCCAGCACTTTCTGTTCCTTGGCTGCCCGGCTCATATCCCGCGGAAGTCTAAGAAGGGCGCTGGTCAAAATAGTTTCGTGAACAGTCAAGGTCGGCAGCATCGTATCCTCTTGGTCGACGAAGCCCACCATGCTCTTGAATTCGCTGTCTTCCAACTTCTCGCCATTCACATAAAAGTTGCCCTGGACGATACCGCGCTTGTTCTTCCGTGCTAGGAGGTCTAGGAAGGTGGTCTTGCCTGCACCAGATGCACCCATGATCGCAGTGATCTGACCCGGCCCCGACGCACCATGAATATTAGAGAGGATCTCTTTACCATTCAGATAGTAAGACACATTATCCCAGTACAGTGCTGCAGGCCGATGCTCAGCCAGAAGCTTGGCTGATTCGTCATCAGAATCATCGGACAGAGACAGACGGAGATAACCCCGGCGAGCAGCACGGCGTGACAGATACCAAACAAGTAAGATCACGGCAACGACGAATAGCGAACAACCGGCGATCACACCTGCAATCAGAGGGGTGTTGATCTTCTTGATCGGCCGCTCGTAGCCTGGTTCGTCGGTCTTGTATAGACACTCTCCAGAGTCACAGCTCAAGAAGATGCTGGCGTCACCAAAAACACTACTAATCAGGTTGTTCATTTCGGGCTCGGAGAAGACGCTCTTGGAACCTTCGACAGTTGTCTTAGTAGAGAAGGTAGCAGGACCTTTGATGATTTGATCAAGGAAGACACTGAGATCGATAGATCCATTTTCGCCGCACAGGAACCTGTCCTTGATGCAACTGCAATGGGCATTCTCGCACTTGTAGTTAGTCGTGTTCGTATCGTAATCGTTCTCCATGCCCCACTCGCAAGTATCCAGACCACAGTAGAAGGACTCCTTCTGGCCTACCCAGAATTGGAAGTTGCAAGTCTTATCCTCCTCCTTACAGGAGAAAGTCACTTGAGGTTTCCGGCCATCAAGCTGGTCCACGATCTTTCGATTCGTTACATCGCACATCTGGAAGTTCTCCTTGACGGTGACACCTTGTTTGTAACACCTGCCGCCCTCGCCTTCAGGCATCATCGCATTGCAGGCATTGTCCGATTCGCAGACATTGCAGTTGATACCGGTCCAGCCTTCTTTGCAGCTACAGCTGTCGCCTTCGCGCCTCGGGCGGTTCTCGCCATCGGCCAGCGATCCACACACGGGGGTCGAGCAGTCATCTCCTCCAAAGCCCGGCGGACAAGAGCATTTGCCGTTGTACTTGTTGCAGGGCGCAAAGTGGGTACAGTTGGACGAGTCAAGTTGGCAGTTGAAGCAGGGCGGACAATCGGAAGGTCGGTCGTCAAGGAGCGAAAAAGGAGATCGAGGAACGAGATTTACATCGTAGACATCGCTCCAGGCTGCTGATGAGACAGAGCAGCAGACGAGAGCGATTACCGAGAGAAGGAATGCGGATGCCGACCGCATGTTGTGCAGGGGTGGCTGGGAGCTGGTCTAATGCCGTGCCAGCGACCGAAGCGAGAATGCGAACGCAAATCGCAGAATAGCTTAAAAGCTAGAAGTGAGCTCCAAACATCCGTATAGCTCGTCGGGTTGGTGTTAGGCAGAGAATGGTTGAATGGTTGAGTTGGAGGTCCCCAGAGCGGAGAGGAGATGGCCCCAGACGATGACGCGGGCGGAGAAAAAGCGGCTGTGTCTTTAGGGGTGGGCCAGGAACCCGCAGTAACTGTGACACACGGCAAAGTAAGAAGGGACCCAAGAGTAAGCGGGGTTGACGGCTGAACAGCCACGAGGTGCGTGGCTTTTGACTGTAGGATCGTGGTCTTTTTGACTAGTCTTATTCGCTGCTTGGATATGGCGTTGCCTGGCTTCCAGACAACCAAACAAGGTAGATATGGTTAGGTCTTGCGGCTCCACCTGACTGACATACTCCGTATGAATTAACTAACTACTGTTTGCATAAGGCTTACGATGTAGTCATATGTACCTGCAAAGCTAACGATTACTCCGTGTCAAAGTACAGCAATTATTTGGCCCAAGACATTTCAGACTAAGTGAAGTGAAAGACGAACTCTTGCTTAAGTCGGGCTTCGCAAGTCGAGCATTCATCATTACATCAGCCCATGGCAGTGTGGAATACATTATATACTAAACAATACCCCATCTCACCGTTCATTCCATACGAGCTATCTCATTTTACTCTCTAACATCGCAATGGGACGCAAGAATCCTCAATGTACGACGACAGGTGCAAGCCCACCACCAACTTGTCTTCTATGCGAGGTGGAAATCCCATGGACGGGGGAGAGTGGGATCGCAGATTCTACTGATCCGGATCGCCTACTCAAAAATCAATGGAGAGGTTATTGGAAATCCAGTCTAAAGCATGTCATGGTGCCATCCAGCAAGGTAGAAAATGCATGCTTTGGTGATTTTCCCCGCCTATGGTCATGTTTCTGTCGCGCTAATAAGTACCAAAAAAGATATCTTGAAGTCGCACACTAAGTATTATAGTAATCAAGGAGTCGAACAAGAAATATCGCCTAACGGGTATTGACATGGTGTAAGAACAATCAAGTCTACCCTACTATATTCCGACAGATCCAACGACCGCGAGAATTGGTAAAAGACCCAATGCCCGATACGACGATCAAGCTTTTACTCGATTCTTTGCCGCCAAAGTCGGAAGACAACTATAAAGGGGAGCTACTTGGGTATATTGTTCATGCTCATTGATGGGTACTATATGCTCAAGTTCTGGGAACGACACCGACTGAAATCAAACTTGAGATGTTCGTTCAGTCTGCCCTACGCCACTGGCGCAAACGAATGTCATGCGGCCTCATAGATTACGGTCTTTCCTGCGTCGAGCCGAGTCAGGCTCTAGAAACGCTTCCGTATAGATGTGATATTTATCAGAACCCACTCATCATACCAGAGCTTCAACGAGTGATGTGATTGCTGGTGCTACCACAGGCCGCTGTATACATCCTCGTTTTAGCAAGCTCCTAGTGGAGCTCGCCGTCCTGATCTCAGAATATCTCTGCCCAGGGGACTATACCTTAAATGATGTCGAGAACATGCGCAATATGCTGTTGGCATTCCAATGGACCTTGCCTGATTGGTTTTGGCGAAGATGGTTTCAGGAAGATCTGTTCTTCGAGTTGAATATTCTCGTGGAGTCTAACTCTTCAGTAGATCTGCAGATGCTACGGCTTGATCTGATGGGGCTTGTGTCTGACCGGAAACGGTATGCTACCAGTGGTCTAGCAAATCGTGAACGCATGCTTAAAAAGATTTTTGCTATGAAAAAGAACTTGGAAATGAGCTACATGAAGACGGCTTTCACTATGAAAGACCCACCATGCGTATCAATTCAACAGTTGTTCCGAAGCTTCGTGATGAAACCTATGATGTCTGTATCTGATTTGTGTTTCGCCCGTGTGTTACTTCATTCTAAGATCAAAGGTCATCTTTCCAGTCATCTTTCCAGTCCTCCTTTTAATCTTCTTTCTAGTTTAAAGAACGAGCTATTCAATGATACGAAAAGCTGATTGCATGAGTTAGTGATGCTGTCGGGCTCCACAACCTCAATGCGGGGACGGGATACCACGTGATTTGGAGATTTGGCGGGCCTCGGAGGAACAGCGACGCGACTCTAGGAACACTGAACAGGCTTGGTTTTTTGGTGGCCAGCAAGAGTTGAGAGCCTTTGAATTGAAAATTGAAAAAACATTTACACCACTTCTGATTCCAGAATCGGACACAATGGTCAAGCTAGAGGCATTCGCTGTTGAGCAGGTAAGCTCCCCCGCATTAGTGCAAGAGTCAGTCTTTCGTGGGCTGCGTGTGATGGACCGAGACTGTACAAGGACGCTGACAAGATTGTAGTGGATGGACAAGTATGAAACAACTGCCAAGTACAACACCGCGGAGACTTGTTGCGCATCTATCTCCATTGACGACCTCCGCGAGCTCTCCGAGGACAAGGATACCAACCCATTGACTGCGCTTCAATCCACCAAGCTCACGTACGGAGCCATTCGGGGTTCCGATAAGCTGCGGGAGACACTAAGCAACCTCTACTCGGTGAAAACTCCGGGTTTGGTTCCAAAGGACAATGTCTTGATCACGGCGGGTGCTATCCAGGCCAACTTCCTGCTGCTGTATACTCTCGTCGGGCCGGGTGATCATGTTATCTGCCACTATCCCACATACCAGCAGCTGTACTCGGTTCCTGCATCTCTGGGTGCTGAAGTCAGCTTGTGGAAGTCCAAGGAGGCGAACGACTGGCAAGTCGATATCGAAGAGCTCAAGAGCCTGATCCGCCCGAACACGAAGTTGATTATCATCAAGTGAGTTGGAATCTCAGATTTCCATGGTCAGGGACTATGTGAATTCTAACCATATATTACCCCATAATAGCAACCCCCAGAACCCAACAGGCGCTATCGTCCCTCGCGACACGCTCCAGAGTCTCGTCGATCTTGCCCGCGAGTCTTCAATCACCCTTTTCGCAGACGAAGTGTACCGTCCTCTTTTCCATAACATCAGCCCCATGGACTCACAATTTCCTCCATCCCTTCTTTCCTTCGGCTACGAACACAGCGTGGTGACAGGATCAGTCTCGAAAGCCTATAGTCTAGCAGGTCTTCGAGTGGGTTGGATCGCATCACTCAGTAACACCATCATTGAAGCATGCGCCAGCTCACGCGATTACACTACTATCTCAGTCGGTCAGATTGACGATGCAATCGCTAGCTTTGCGCTTGCCCCGGACTGCATCCATAACATCTTGAAGCGAAATATCGCGCTGGGACGGACTAATCTTGCTATTTTGGAGAAGTTCATCGAGTCTCATCGCTGGGCGTGCGATTGGATTAAGCCTCGCGCTGGAACCACGGCATTCGTCCGCTTTAACAAGATGGGCAAGCCGGTGAATGACGTCGCTTTCTGCGAGATGCTTCAGGATAGGAAGGGCGTCATGTTTGTACCGGGTAGTCTTTGTTTTGGAAGCGGAGAAGATTTTAAGGGATATGTTCGCATTGGATATGCCTGTGAAACTGAGGTGTTGGAGAAGGGTCTCGAGGCTCTTCGGGAATTCATGGAGGATGATTACGATGAAATCCCTGCGTTGAAGAAGGCGAAGGCACCTCAATAGACATTGGGAGATTTATACGAAACAAAATATGAAGGAAGTACATTATCTAAAAGATGGATATATGCAATTCGTACCTGATGTGAAATACACCGGCCAGGAGGTGAGAATTGCAAAAATCTCGATCCGAAATAGAAGTGTATCCAGGATGAGCAAGTTATATAGTCTCGCATGCCGAGATTATGAGCTGAAATGTCTATATAGCCTCTACTGTAAGCGTATCTCGTAACCCCACTCCGATGTGTTTATCCGGGGTGGAATCTGGAGAAGACACCACTGGCCAAGGAGCTAGGGGCCTTATTGGGGGCGATCGCCGGTGTCTAGGCTAATCTTTGAACTGTCCGACGCACCTCGCGAGCCTAACTACGTGGGGTAAAAAGAGACACCCCGGCTTATATTGGCTTACCCCATGCTCGCAACTCTGACCTGTGTTATCAAGTAAAATAAGCCGAGCCACCGGCCCATGTGAAGGTGGTGCAATTATGCTTTTCTCCGAGATGCCAGTCGCAGGGTGGAGGATTAGAAAGAAGACAAGAGACTGAAATGTGGGATAGAATGAGATGTCATTTCATGAATTGCGATGGCCCATTTATAGTGACCAATATTGTAAATATTGGATCAATAGGAAGAAAAGACGGGGCTAGATGACGCGGTGTAGTCACCGCACCGAGAGCATAACTACAGCATAGCAACTGTATTGCGTACATAAACCGGCCTGCGATCAACGCCGTGCCGAGGCAACTTTCACACCCTTTGCATTGTCGCAATCCTTGGTCTCTCCCCCTTTTGCCATTTATTGCCCCGTCCTCGAGCTCTTACACTAGTTTCTTTGCATTCAAGCTCTCTTCTCCCCACTCTGTATATCCTGTGGGCTACTGCCGTCGGCATTGACGTAGCTTCCCCGGCCGGATCGCGACGAGCGACGATAAGACAAGTCGTACGATTGCGACTGCGCCCTTCATACCAATTGTTCTTCTTAACAACTACCCTCGATCCCTACGGGTAACATTCAATATGTCACCGTCATCCTGGCCAGGTAAGGCATTGTATACCTCAGAGAGTTGAACGAGCTCTGCTAATAGCTCCCCTCCTCGTGGAGACATCCCCTTGCGCTATGCTCTCCCTGCCGCCGCAGCCACGGCGGCATACCTCAATGCACGATGGTCGCTCTCCTACGATCTCGGCCTGATCAAGTCTCTTCTCAAGATGACGCTCAAATCACGCCGCGCCGAACGTGGCGATAAATTGAACCTCTTCTATGCCCTCGAGAACTCCGCGCTTAATCCCGCGACCGCCGACCAGGAATTCATTGTATACGATGGCAAGGCGTGGACATTTCACGAGACCTACCTCATGGCCCTTCGCTACGGTGTCTGGTTCAAGAAGGTCCAAGGAGTTCGCCGGAAGGATATCGTAGCTATCGACTTTATGAATTCCTCGACCTTCCTGTTCATGGTTCTCGGCCTTTGGAGTATTGGCGCGGTCCCCGCTTTCATCAACTATAACTTGGCTGGCAAGCCACTTACCCACTCTGTGCGGACCTCGACGGCGAAACTCCTGATCGTGGATGAGGAAGTTCGTAACTGTTTCCCGCCGGAACAACTGGAGACTTTTGCGTCGCCGAGTTTCCGTGATGGCAAGGGTGCTGTGAAGGTGGTCTTCTTCACTCCCGATGTCGAGTCTCAGATTTTGGATATGGAGCCTTCGCGTGAAGATGACAAGGTGCGCGGGGGTTTGATCCCACGCGATATGGCAATCTTGATCTACACCAGTGGCACTACGGGTTTGCCCAAACCTGCCATTGTCAGCTGGAAGAAGTGCTGGTCTGGTAGCTTGTTTGTAGGTGACTGGATGCGGATCGGCCCCTCGGACCGCTTCTTCACCTGCATGCCACTTTATCACTCTTCCGCAGCAGTTTTGGGATTCGTGACGTGCTTGATGAACGGGTCGACGATCATTATCGGACGCAAGTTTTCTGCTCGCAACTTCATGAAGGAGGCTCGTGACACCAATGCAACCGTCATTCAGTATGTGGGTGAGACACTGCGTTATATCCTGGGAGTGCCACCCGAGATCGACCCCGTTACAGGCGAGGATTTGGACAAAAAGCACAATATTCGACTCGCCTTTGGCAACGGTCTGCGCCCGGATATCTGGAACCGCTTCAAGGATCGCTTCAATATTCCCACGATTGCCGAATTCTACGCTGCGACCGAGGGCACCTCTGGTCAATGGAACATTTCTTCGAATGACTTCTCCGCCGGCGCCATCGGTCGCAATGGCGCTCTGGGAAATATCATTCTCGGTCGTGGCTCGGCCATTGTGGACGTCGACCACGAGACTCAGGAACCGTGGCGCGATCCCAAGACCGGGTTGTGCAAGAAGGTTCCTCGTGGAGATCCCGGCGAGCTTCTCTTCGCCATTGATCCCGCGGATCCTGCCGCCACTTTCCAAGGGTACTTCCAGAACTCCAAGGCGACGGAGGGCAAAATCGTGCGTGATGTGCTGAAAAAGGGCGACGCCTATTTCCGTACCGGTGATATGGTTCGATGGGACAGCGATGGACGTTGGTTCTTCTCTGACCGCATTGGCGATACTTACCGCTGGAAGAGCGAGAACGTGTCTACCAACGAAGTGGCCGAAGTACTGGGTGCACACCCGGATGTGCACGAGGCCAATGTTTACGGTGTCGCTCTCCCCAACCACGATGGTCGTGCTGGATGTGCGGCTATCGTGTTCAATCAGCAGATCGCCAGTGGGAACACATCCGGCCCGGCATTGGAGCCGTCGTCTGCGACGCTTCATAGCTTGGCGGTTCATACCTTGAAGAATCTGCCTCGATTCGCGGCGCCTCTGTTCATCCGTGTGATGCCCGAGATGGTGTCTACTGGGAATAACAAGCAGCAGAAGCATGTCTTGCGTACGGAGGGAGTCGATGTGTCGCAGGTCTCCCAGAATGACCGCCTGTACTGGCTACAAGGTGATACTTATGTTCCCTTTGCGCAGAAGGACTGGGAGCGGCTGAACGGTGGTCAGGTCCGTCTTTGAGTGAAGGATCTGAAATCCTGGATTCGTCTGATTTATCTCTCTGTCTTGCCTTCGACTTGCGGCTTTAAGAAGCGTTGTATGATTCATCCACCTGCTGCCCTCAACCTCCAGATACCCCCACTGTCCTTGAACCATGATCCTAGTCATGATCCTAGTCTCCCAATATACTCTGTGAATTCATCTTATCGATTTTCATTCCATCTATATCAATTTCCATGGTGAAACCCACTTCCAATTTGAAGGAGATTGTCCTACGCTGGGTGTTCGATATGCTACAGTATACTGTTCAATATGCCCTTTCCCTACTAATCATACGGAGATAGATTGACAGGAACAGTACCCGACTTCACGATAACCTGAGCATTTTCCAACTCTCCTAAGCGATCGTCCCCGACTTTATTCGCTACAAGGTTCATGGTCCCCAGGTAAGCCTCCATTCATTGTTCTAATGGCCCCCACCTGCAAAAAGGCCCGGAGATAAAGAAAGCGGAGACCGACCCTCCCACCTTGTCTCCTCCACTTTTTGTTCGTGAACTCCCCCATCATCCCATCGGATTTCTTGAAGCAACCCCCGCCGGATTGAGCTGGTCTGGAATGCACCACTATTATTATTTCGCCCCTCGGTTTTACTAGGTGTGTGCTTAGTCTTGATCTCCCCCATGTCCGACCTTCCAGTCAATTCCCTGGACCCGCTTGGCGATCCCGCGACCCCAGCGCCCAAGAAGAGGACGCGGGTCCAGTTTTCGTGCACAGCATGCAGATTCCGAAAGTACGTTAAGCTTTTATATTCAGGTGTCGGATTACATTGCATGAATATCTTCCCCCGTTTCTGTTCTGGTTTAACTGACTGCATGCAGATTAAAATGCGATCGCTCATACCCTTGTACCAATTGCAAGAAGCGGGGTGAGGCTGGCACGTGTACTTATGTTGGCCGTGGCCCTCGAGGGAAAGCTCAGCATGGGCGCTCGAGCCCAACTCTGGTGCAGGATCGTCTTCAGCATTTGGAGAATCTGGTCATGTCCTTGTCTCAGAAGAAGAGACCCTCCGACTCAGTGATTGATTTCAACACAGGCTCATCCGATAGTACAACCGCATATGATACGCCACCTTCAGTGGGCGATCGTGAGACAAAGCAGTCTCCTACTGAGACAGGCACGTTGGTGGTAAAAGATGAGGGAATTAGTTACATCGACAGTGCTGACTGGCGTGCGGTTCTGGAGGAGGTATGTCTTGATATCCTCGGACTAACACATACTAGAGGACTGGACTAACTAGATTCAATTATGCAGATCCACGGCGTGAAAGAGTATATTGCTGAACATGAAAACTCTGACCAAGAGGATTTCGAAGATGCACTAGGCGAGGGTCCATCTCCAGCCTTGCTGTTGGGAATGTCCAGGCCAGTCACCAAAGAGGAAGTACTCGCCGACATTCCCCCACGACCAGTAGCCGATCGTTTGGTGTCTAAGTTCCTCAAGACGACAGAGCCAGCATTGGGTAGGTTGGTGGCCAAGCTTTTGAGTGAACTATACTAAAACTGTCACTAGCTGCCCTCCATATCCCGACATTTCAAAGAGAATACGAACAATTTTGGCGCAACCCGCTTAGCATGTCATTTACTTGGATCGCCCTACTTTTCGACATCCTGACCCTATCAGTATCTTGGTTTCGCCGATGCGAGCAAGCTCTGCCGTCGGAAATGGAGGACCCGGCCACTTCTTGGGATATTTTCCGCAAACGAGCAGCCCAGTGTCTGGTGCAAGCGAACTATATGACACCGGGCCGTTATAAATGCGAGGCATTGTTTATCTACGCGATATGCGAATTTTACCGGAGCCAGGACGCCCAGGTTGGCGTTTCGTACATCCTTACAATGACCATCCACCTAGCTATGCGCATGGGCTACCACCGTGACGCAAGACACTACCCGAGTCTATCTGCATTTGAGGGTGAGATGCGTCGTCGTCTCTGGGCCTTGCTCTGTCAGCTGGACATTTTGATCTCCTTCCAGGTTGGAATACCACGGACCATTCAACCGTGGCACTTTGATACAGAATTGCCCTCCAATCTGCACGACACAGAGTTTGACGAAAACACAATCCAATTGCCACAAGGACGAAGCGACGAGGGAGAGGTTATGCCTTGCACCTACGGCAGAGCCAAGTCGCGCATCATGACCGCCTTTGGTCAAGCTGTCGACTTGGCCTACTCGCGAGAGACGGCGGCTTATGATGAGATTCTTGCGACGGACCGTCGTCTAGAGGAAGCACATAACCTGCTACCCACCATATTCCGCATCCAACCCATTGCCCAATGTATCGCGTTACCAACCAGTCTTATCATGCGACGGTACTCATTGGAGTTGCTCTATCAAAAGACGCGCGTGGTGCTGCATCGTCGGTATATGTCGGAGACGGGAAGCAAATATGCCTATTCGCGATCAGTTTGCCTTGCTGCCGCTCGGGAAACTCTGCGACATCATTCTGATATCTGGAATGAGTCGTTACCTGGAGGTCAGCTGTACGCCGAACGGTTCTTTGTCAACTCCTTCCAGAACACGGACTTTTTGCTTTCCGCCATGATTCTCTGCTTGGAATTATCTCAGGATAATGAACGGGGCAGTGCTTCTCGTTTGGGACCTCAGGAACGCACAGATTTGATCTCTTTGTTGGAGACCACGCATCGCATTTTCAAGGACGCACGACGTCGATCTGTGGACACAGCGCGGGCATTTGCCGCTTTGACTATCATGCTCAGCCAGATCCATGGCACGAGCGTCGAAAGTCTGGTTGCGGAGGAGGAACACGAGATTCCAATGGAAGGTAGGTTTTCAAACCCGGCTTCGCCAGGATTTAAGCTAATGACGAGCGCAGATCAAGTGACATTCCAATTGGCTTCGACGACGATGGATCAGGAGCAATACCCGACGTATACCACGGCAAGCGCTGATGACATGCAAGCCGCGATGTACAATACCAGCTCGACTCCCTCATACTCATCACTCGAAGTGATTGGGGACATGCTGAGCACGCCAGCTCAAATCGATTGGGTAAGATGTCAATCCTTGGGGTAAACAGCTTTCAACTAACTTTGGGTATTTAGCGCCTGTACGACAGTCGTGTTTCTCATTATCCTGCGTCGAGCCAGGATAATTCCTGGTACCTGGGAGCTCAAGCTTTGCCAACGAATATGGATTTTATGACGTATCCCAATGGTGAATATTCGACGCACATAAGTAGTTAGAGGCTGTTGGTTGATAGGAGGATGGATCTATGCTGATACAAGGACGAGTCTTCTGGAGTCATGATATATGAGAAATGGGAAAAAAATATGTACTTATTGAAATGGATATATGTTAGAGATTACGACCAGTCCAGTGCAATTGATTAAGAACTATATTATTTGCGGTTATATACTCCGTTCCCAAAGACTAAATGGGGCCTCGGCCGGAAATGCCGATCACCGCGGACTCGGGGTCTTTTTCTTTGCGGAACTCATCTTCAACACAATCTCCAGCCACAACACACTCATTCGCTACTCCCACTCTACACCCTACACTTGAAAAATGCGACCCGCCTGCCACCCACGACTACCAAGTCGCACAATCCTCTCCGCAACCCGGCCACAGTGCCCAGCCCAGCACTCACTACTACGCAACCAACCCACACCTCGAACCCTCAGCACAGCACTCACTCGCCGTGCAATTCCACGCACAAGCTCACCAACCTCAAACCTTTACCATCACCACACACAAAAACGCTCCTTCGGCCTCCCATCACTATCCTCTTTCCTCCCCTCCACCCCAAACAGCAACGGCAACAACAACTCCTCCCCTAAGCGCGTCCTAACCGCAACCCGCACACTCCCCTACACACCAGCCCTCCTCTTCAAAGTAATCTCCTCCGTCGAATCCTACTCCCAATTCCTCCCCTTCCTCAACGAATCCACCGTGACAGCCCGCGACCCAGAAACAGGATACCCAACACAAGCATTCCTAACCGTCGGCTACGGCCCGCTCAGCGAGACGTTTACGTCGCGGGTGGACTGTGATCCTACGAGTTGGACTGTTGAGGCGCGGAGTGGGGCGAAATATGGAAACGGGAAGGCTGACGGTGGTGCAGCATCCGGGTTGAGTAGTTTCTTCCCCGGTGCTTCGGAGGGGATCTTTGAGTATCTTTCTACGAGGTGGGAACTTGTGCCTGTGCCTGGGCAGGGGGCCGGGGGACCGCAGACGAAGGTCAATTTGGAGGTGCGGTTTGAGTTTCGGAATCAGTTGCATGCGACTGTTATGGGGGCTGTGGAGGGGCAGATGGCTAGTACTATGATTGAGGCTTTTGAGAAGAGGATTCGGGAGAGTCATACGAGGGGGCAATAGAATAGAGAGAATAGAGGGAGGGGGTATAGATTTGGATGTTTCTGGGGCTTATAGATTTTGTATATTATTGGTGTCTTGATGGCTGGGTTAAATGTATGCATGTACAGTAATATATAGACTATCTCCTACTAAAGAAGTACAGAAGTACTAGGATCAAGATCGTGCTTGAAGAGTTCAATTCTATCAAACAGTATGCTGTACAACCAGGAGAATTCAAGTCCAAAAACAAAACGAAGAAAAGGAACAATGTGATAGTATATATAGTACAGATTATCCAAACACGAAATGCTTTTCTCTGCGCTTAAAGCATGCTCAGACTCCGGTCCCGGTTAGCCGTGCTCCGCGCACCCTTCACCGAGCTAATAGCATTGTAGTTGTCAAACACCACATCCCAGTTAATCCGATCCCACCACCGCTCCAAGTACTCCTCCTTTCCAGCAATACCATAATCCATCATCCACGCATGCTCCCAGGTGTTGACACACAGAATGGGCTGCACGTCAATAGCGCCAGGGGCAAGGCTCTTCTGGTTCTGTGCGTGGGCACCCATTGAGCCGGCGAATTGGTTGCCGAGGGGTGCGTCGGGCGAGTGTGTGGCCATGTCGACGGGTTGGCGTCGGGAGTAGGCGGCCGGGTAGGGCGAACCAGCGTTGTAGGTGCAGAAGATTTGCATCAGGCCCTCACGCTCGAGGTTCTTTGCGAGCCAGACGAAACCGGGGCCGAACATGGCGTTGGCTGTGGCGAGGAAGTCCATCTTCAGGGATTCGACGGAGGAGCAGGTGTCGACGATGTCCTTGGCGAACTTTTCGGGGATCTTGGTGGTGGTGGGGGACTATATAATGGAGGATGTTAGTAAGGTAGAGAAGTAGAGAAGTACACTGATGCCAAACTGATACTGACCAGGCAGTTGAAGAAGAAGTGGTTGTTGTGAGCCATGGAGGCATAGTTGAAGACCGAGGCCATCTCCGGGCGCTTGGAGTACTTGACCAGCAATTCTCCAGGCTTAGCGTCCGCATCGACGGTGTCTATACGACAGCAGTCAGTATATACTACTCAATTCTTCATCACCGAGGTCTCGTCTTTGCACGAGACCAATTCGGCCGGGCGAGTCGGATCTAACCTTGCGTCAACAGGTTGAGCTTATCCACAAGGAGAGTCTGGTACTGGGTCCAGGAGAAGTCGAAAGCCTCGGGGGACATAAACTCGGGAACACCATTCTCCTTATAATAAGCGTCATGCTGCAATTGAGGGATGCGGTGCAGGGCACGGGTCTGGAAGCGCAGGGCGGAGGTAGGTGTCTGGATAGAAGAAACAACGCGATCAGTTTCTGCGGAGCAAAGCAAGCCCAGGTGGCAATTCGACCACCCCCAAAGCAGGTAGGACTAACCTGGAATGACGCCGCGCGCAGAGCGCCCGGCCTAGCGAGTCGGCTGAACATGATGTGGGCGTGAGAAGTGACTTGGCGTTTTGGTTTGGAGCTTCGCGAAATCGAAGAAATTCCAACTCCCGACGACATTGCCCAATCGGGAATAGCCCTGCTGACATAATCCAGCCAATCAGGTGCTCTCGCAGTACTTCGACTTGTCTTCACGTCTTCAGTTTCGACTTCTCTAAGCGCCCATCTTGGGTCAATCTGCACTTCTCATCCTGTGACCCTGGCCCAGTTGGCTGATTCTGCAACAGGAATTCTGGTTTAGCGCCCGCTAGCCTGCATATTTAGATCATGCAGCTCATGCTGAAACTCGCCGGTGGTCCTTTATTGGGACCCCGGGCGCGTGCCATGAATAGCTGCCTTCTTTGTAGGCATCGTCAATGACTGGATGAATGCCTTTGATAGGCACGCTTTGTTATTGCCTGACTGCCTAATATAGCCTCCTATATGTTTCAGCCTATGACTGGCGAATGTCTACCTATGGGAATTTTCCTTTTCCTCCTCGTTAAACTTCTCTTCATCTACATTTCTAGACTTCCTCTTTGCTTCGTTTCGCCTTTACTAGGATAATCTTCATTTCTCCAACTTCTGTGACACTTGAATCCTGCTTGCTCGTTCAATACCTTCGGCATCTCGAGTACTACATACCATCGTGACGCCAATATGGCGAAACCCTCCATGGGCGTACTCGCCAAACGGTCCACAGTCCTCCTTCTGAGCTTCATAGCCACCATTCAACCAAGTCATGCATTCGCTTTCGATCATCTAGACCTGCTCCCTCGAAGCTCAGGATCCTGTCCCAGCTCTTACAATACTTGTGGGAGCAGTCTACCGGATACTTTCTGCTGTCCTTCCACCTCAACCTGCATCAGCCTCGACGATGCAAGCTCAGCCATCTGCTGTCCATCCGGGGCCAGCTGTGACTACATCTCACCCATCGTCTGCAATATCCAAGAACAAAATGCAACTGCACACCCACAAAGCACAGTCAAGACAACCAAACTCGATGCTTCCCTCCCTACATGTGGAAGCGCTTGCTGCCCCTTTGGATATACTTGCCAAGGGAACAGCACCTGTGCCCTGAACACGAAGACTTCAAGTACAGCCACATCTTCAAACTCCTCAACAACATCTACTTCTACTACCGCAGACACAACAGGCACTACATTTACACCCGTCTCCTCACCACCATCCTCCTCCTCCTCCTCAAACTCCACATCCACCCAATCCCTCTCATCAACATGTCCCTCCTTCCCAACCAAAGCCGTCCTAGCAGGCTTCTTCCCCGGCGCCATCTTCGGCGCCATCCTCTCCATCCTAATGACCCTCTGTCTCCGCAACCGATCACAAAAGCAAGCCCAACAACCCCACGACCCAAAAACAGGCCTCCACTGGTCCCAACGCTCCTCCTCAGGCGCAGTAATAGGAATATCCGGCCCCATCGCCTCCGAAGACAACTCCTACCGAACAGACTTCCTCCGCACCCCCGCCTCCAGACGCTCCTCAACAGGCGGCCGCTCCATGCTCCACCGCACCAATTCACGCATCAGAAGTCTCTTCTCGGGTCAACCACGACTGGACAAGGACGTTCCTCCCGTCCCGGGGGTACAGGTTCAACAATGTCCTGCTACACCCCCGTGTCAGCGTCAGCCTAGCACTGAAAGTATCAAGGTGTATTCACCGCCAGGAGCGTTCTCACAGTCGAGGAAGTTTTTGGGGCCCGAGCGGTATCCGGGGGCGATTTCGAGGCCTGATACTACTTTTACGGATTTGGTGCAGGCGGTTGGGTTCAATGATTCCAAGGGGAATCCTTCGTACAAACTTTCTGGGTTTAAGGAGGTGAAGTTGTGATTGCTTTCATATTTGGGGTTGCTTCGTTCGTTTCGTCAGTTGTTGGGCATCGAGTTTGCCTATTTCTTTGAGCATTTGATGGTGCATTATCTGCATTAATATCGTTTCATTTGCTCAGATACCTGGCTCGCACTTTGCGCTACGCATTTACAATGTTTTCTTTTTCAGTTAGATGGTTTAATGAGGGCTGGCCCGGAATGGAGAGAACCATTGTGACTAGAAATCTTCAAAATGGAACAGAATTATCAATAGTTAAACATGTATATGCGTAACTCCTAGAATACAAAACAAAAAAAACCCTTCGAATTGAGCAATCTATGATGAAGAGCGTCTTCGCGCTTTCCACCCTGCCACTAGCCGCTTAAGCTCCTTCATCAGACTGACCAGCAATGGGACACCAATAGGGCCCAACAAAGGTAGATAGACGGCAACCTTATGCTCATCCGGGAAGTATACCTGGCCAACCATACTCTTCTCGAAGAAACTGCGCTCAGCTTCAGTCTCTGCAATCCGAGCACTGGCGAGGGCAGCACCGAAGCGGCCATCGCGAAGATGAGAGCATGTGGAAGAGAGATGAGAAAGTGTCGTGGAGACGGAAGATGCAACTGTAGCTGGGATGGGGATAGAAGGCAGGGATTCGGTAAGACGGGCTAGAGAGCCCATGGTAGATGAAGCGGAAAGAAGAAGTGTTGCAGCACGGACGCGAATTAATGACTGAAGGCGGAGGGGGAGAGAAGCAGGAGTGGTAGGAGTTCCAAGGAGAGTCAAAAGTTGATGGGAAAAGGTCATGAAAGCCGGGCGCAATGACTCTTGAGTGATATGGGCTGGGTTTGTTTGACTGCCGCTCTTGCCTGACTGTTCGAGAGGCGGATTGAGGATGAAGACACCACCCCATTGCGGCACAATCCAACTGGACGCATGGTTCTCCTTGACAATCATAGGGGACCGAGAAGGGTCCGGCACGTAGAGAATGAAGTTAAGGGTTGGGCCGTTGCCAATGCTAGGGTTCAGTGGCCACTCAGCGGCATTGATAAAGGCACTAAGATCCTCCTTTTTCAATGTCCATGCCGACTCATCCTCGTCGTATATAGGTGGCGGTGCCATGGGTGAAAAGGTGGCATAGAGCTGAACCTGAGTGTCGATGGTGAAGTTGCTGATAGGTCCGAATGCGTGAAGAAGAGGAGATAGGTTCTCATGTACAGCGGCTTCGATATCCCATGAGGACGGAGCAGAGCCAGGTGTAAACAAGGAAAAGGATAGATGGTATGTATCGGCATACTTCATTGACCGACGCAACCGTCGGCTGATGCTCTCCGAGTCACGACCAGAGTTGTCCCCAGAAAGGATGTGGGCAATGGTGGCTTTCTCTTCGCTATACAATCGCTGCAGCTCTTCTGCGATAAAGACAGAGAGTGGCGGGTTTGAAGATGAAGGAATGGGCACCTGGCTCGGTGGGTAGAAGATGTCGAGCTGAGTTGTGTCTGCGCGCAGTTCGGACCTAGGGGTAGCCAGACCCTCCTGAGACACCACACGAACGGTCAATGCCGTGTCTGGCCCATCATCCGCTAGGTTTCCAGCAACATTGGTGTTATGTTCACTACCTTGCGCGGTGGAAGCACCTGTGTCGTTGGTCAACTTGAGGCGCAGGTGGTGGGCGGCGAATTCATTGAGATCGTCGAGGGCATGCTGAGTCGTGCGGACGAGATGTTGCGACTCGGGTAATTGCATAGTCGGTGCTGCGACGTGAATTTCAAGTGGGAAAACCGGGCGACATGTCTATAACGATCAGCGTTAGGAATTCGGCTCTCGAGAAGGCGCATTCATTCTCCCTCCCCCAAGCACGACGTACCTTGCCATCAGCCCAATCCGCCATATCCTGAATTGGCAGATGCGCCCGGTAAATAGAAGTCGTCTTCCACCATATTGGGAATCCCAGAAAGATAATCACAGCCCAAAAGGCCGCAATGACTCGGAATCGCGCTTGGATAGCTTCCAGGGTCTCGGGGGGTGGAACGCGCTGAGCGCTGGGTTTAAGGTCGGCGGCCTTGGATTTGGCCGATGTCTGAGGAGACTCGTGGTCTCCAGTGTTGCTCGTCATGATTGGGACATGCTTTGTGCCCTGGAGACGCACCGCTAGAGGGTGTTTACTCGAAGTGCTGGTGTGGAGTTGGGGCAGGCTAAAGGCGGAGAAGGGGAGGAACAGGTGGCACGGCCGAAGAGGAGCTCTCCGTGAAGTACTCCGTATACAGGCAAGATCCAACTGGAATAACAAATTGAATATATGTGTAATGAAGAATATTCCTGGATCATTAAAATATAATTTTTGTAGCAGCGTGGAGGCATTTACCATTTCCGAAACTATTTGACTCTTGAAATCCTACCATTCAGCGCATTCAGGGACTAGATCCCCAGCTGAAAGCGCCTCAATCTCGAAAGATAGAGAGAAAGAAAAGTAGATGCAGAAAGATCTATGCAATGTATCCCATTAAATCAAAAGGGTATCTGTTTTGTCCAAAATAACGCCAGCCCATTGTAGTTGCCAAAAAGTATCGAAGCCTTGTTAACATCCTCCTCAGTATTCCTTTTCGAAGATTTTCTGGATCGGTTTGGCCGCCTGAGGTAATAGAGATCAATTAGTAAACTTGCAACATAATCAAAAATTGGACAAGGTAAAATAGGGCACGCACATCGATGAACTTCTCCAAATCCTGATCCAGATTGGCCAAATCATCCTTGCGTTTCTTGTTCTCTGCGATCAACGCTTGTTTGCGCTTCAAGAGCTCTTGACGCGCCTGCTCGAGTTTCTCTCGTTCAGCGTGTTCGTGATTGATGCGCGCGATCATGAGGTCATTTTCATTGGAATCGCGATGCTCAGGGAAGAGGTCTAGAAATTCCTCGACTGGAATTAGAGGCAGCGAAAGGTACTTGTGGCTGTTACACAACAAAGAAAAGATCTCGAATTAGCGAGATTCAAAATGAGGATGTAAGGGGGATAAATTCGCAAGAAAGGTGCGACTCACTCATAGGACTCGCAGGCGGCAATCTCGCCCGTAAGATGCTTCTGCTCATAGTACAAGTTCTGCAATTGAAGATGTAGTCGGTCGATCTCCTGGCGAGCCTCGGCAGTGGCGTGTTTCGTGTCGCGCACACGGAAAATAGCATCTCGATTCTGGCCGCGAAGTTGAGCCAATCGAGCAAAGAGGATCTTTTGCTGTCTAGACACGGCCAAAGACAGCTCTTTGAGGCCAGCGGGTTCAGTCGGGCTGTTGTCGGGGTTCAACAGCGCTATCAGCTGCTGGCATTGAGCCAAGGTCTCTGCACTAGTGCCGAGCACGGGCAGCAGCGACTCGTCAGAGACGATTTCACCGATAGCCATGACTTAAGAGGAGCAGGTGGCGAAGAGAAAGGGCAGGATTGACGGGGGTTGGGGGAAGGGAGAAGGTCCGTTCGAAGGTTTGAACGATGACTGTGGACCGAAGTGGAGACCCGCCGAGTTGCGGGACTGATCAATCAGTCCGTTCGGTCCATGTGAATGCTGGGCGGCCGGTGGTTGGGGGGCCAAGTCTGAATAAGACTTTGGCCCGTTCGTCCTTCTTCCTCCTCTTATCCTCTTCTCTCTCGAACACACCCCCACCTTCTTCTTCCCCTCGCATCCTCAGTCATGTTGTGTACATAGTAGTCTGTTCTTCCTGGTTTCAACAGACTCTTTTCTCTCTCCGGTGTTCGTCTTTCTCCTTACTTCGCCGCTTGATCTACTGGTTCCCGAATCCTCAACACTCAACATTCAGCCCCCGGACTTCCCCGACCCACTACACTTGAACATAATTATTTACGCCATTTTGATTGTGAACAACCTGCCCTTGGAAGAGAGCACACCCGCCGTTCAACTATGACCTGCTCGGCATCATCAGTGACCATGGAGTCCTATGCAGAGGGGGTCGCATCCTCCACGGCAACTCCCAGCGAGGACACTTCCCTTTTGCGAGACCGCCGACGTCGGCATTCTTATCATGTTCCCCGGAAACTTTCCTGTGACTATCAGGATGCCGACACTGTCTTCATTCGAGTGAGCCTCGCTCCTGGGGATTTTTCCGGCCATCAGTTCCGCTCTAACCTTACTCTAGGTCGAACTCTTCCTTGCCGAACTCGAGCGCCGAATGTCATGGATCGATCAATACCGGAAATCACACATGGATCAGATCGATTCCAGCCTCCGACGGGGCTACGCTACCCTGGAAGCCGTGAGAGATCAATGCTCGCTCGCATCCGGTGAACTGATGGGCAGCGGCAAGAAACGGGCCAAGATCCTCGTGGAAACGCTGGAGGAGGGTTACAACGAGGCCCTGGCAACCAAGGAGACTCTCGAACAAAAGGCCCAAGCTGGAGTGCGCCTGATGGAGTCTTTCCTCTCAGAACTCGAATCTCGAGCACACGCCATCCACGACCGTGGTATCTACGGCACCTTGGATGATGGATGGAAGGTCATGGACTCCAAACTCGTTCATGCTCGAGAGGTAGTGGATGAGGGAATGGAGTGTGCTCGCCGAGCTCGCGATGCTCTCCGGGAGAACATTGACGAAGCTATCCGTCTTGCCCAAGAGAAGCGCCTAATCACCTATGCCGATCTGCCGGACCCCTGGAGGGTAAACCCGCACATTCTGAACGGCTACCGCTTCACCACCTCTAAGGTGGAGTGTGTCCATTCGGTGTTCTCGTTCTCAAACGAGTTCGTCAACATTTGGTCCCACATCATTGGATTGATTGTTGTCCTTGCTATCGCTTTCTACTTCTACCCGCTCCATACCAATTTCCATCTGAGTACCAAGGCAGACATCATGATCGCCGTTGTGTTCTTCTTCGCTGCGTGCAAGTGTCTGGTCTGCAGCACCATCTGGCACACCATGAACAGCATTGCCTCCCAATCACTGATGGAGCGGTTCGCCTGTGTTGATTACACGGGCATTTCTATGCTGGTGGCCGCGTCGATCGTGTCCACTGAGTATACTGCTTTCTATTGCGAGCCTACCTCTCGCTGGACATACATTCTTCTCACCATGTGCCTTGGTATCGGCGGCATCATCCTCCCGTGGCACCCAACTTTCAACCGTCACGACATGGCTTGGGCTCGAGTGGCTTTCTATGTCACTCTTGCTCTGACCGGATTTGCCCCTCTTGCCCAGCTCTCGTACTCTCGTGGCTTCGAATGGTGCATGTATTTCTATGCCCCTGTTGTGAAGAGTATCACGGTCTACTTCGTCGGAGCTGTCGTGTATGCCTCCAAGGTCCCCGAGCGTTGGAAGCCGGGTCTCTTCGACTACTTCGGTGGCAGCCACAACATCTGGCACTTGGCCGTGCTGGGAGGTATCCTCTTCCACTATTGCGCCATGCAGGATCTCTTCACAAATGCTTTCCAGCGTGCCCAGGGCGAGTGCCCCAACTTGACGTCGTGAAGTAGCCGCTTTATCGCTACTATCTAAATGGCAGTGCACGTCTGTCTTTGCTTTCTTATGATAAACGAAGATGAGGTCCAATGATCAGAATTATTTTCTGCCTCACGTTTTCTAGATTTGCCCAAAACTCTCGGTTTACTCTTGCGATTATTATTTTTTTTGATTTCATCGACATTGTTCTTGCGCCGATTGGCTGTTCTTACCTGGTGTTTGGTGCATGGATGGAGTTTGTCGTTTTTTGCTGATTCGTGTCCATTTTTTTTTCTCGATAAGCCTTTTGCTTTCGAGGGCTTGTTGGTCCGACTAGCCATGAGCCAAAAACGCTCAGTTGCAGTTGGATCATGCACAAATTTGCCTATTTCGTGAACCTAATTTTGTGTTGCATATATTGCGCTTTTGCTTGTTTTTCGCTGTGTTTGGGGTGTGTTTCAATACCGCCTGCTAGAGTTGCTAGAGCATGCACAGTCTTTCAAGAAGATTCTAGCTGTTTATTATTTACGTTAATTCTTATCAAGATACTCGATGAAAGTCTGGCTTAATCATGATTGGAATGTGGCATATTCGTAACTCTATCAAAGGTGTATGTATGCATGCAAACGTTTCTATCATCTTCGTCGTGCAGGCTGTCATGACGGTTCGTAGACAATATCAAGCAAATGCTCTAACCCTTTAGGCCCAATGGAAGCTATATCGGGCGACTGTAGCAAAATCAAGTGATGGAAATTATCCTTCTCCAGCCACGGCCCTAGCTGGCGCTGCTTGTTTTTCGCCGCCGGGTCCTGAGACAGCGTAATTATGCATGTCGATCAACATCTCCCGCACAAACACAGACTTTGTGTTGGCATGGGACAGTGGAAACATCCCTCGCAGTGGATGATATGACTTGAGAGAAAACAACGCTGATATTTCCGTCTGTTCGTTGAGAGAGAGCTGTCGGGTGGAAACGCCACGGGCTGAGACTATCTGCTTGCAAGAGCTCAACTTCACTGGCCGTTCTCAACGCCGTTCTCGGTACTGGGTTCTGTAGTAGCAGAATCATCGCGTTTTTGGAAGTTGGCCTGCATCCAGCAGCGGTACATCTTCAGCTTAGTCTGGCGGTTGACGATAAGCCGGCGGTCAACCCCCAAGTGCTTGACTTCGAACGGCGCAGCAGGCTCAGCAGCCACCGACTCGGGCTCAGATTCGAGATCAACCTGCACGCCCTTCTCCGGAGTCCAACGACTCCACATCTGTCGCAGCTCCTCCATATCAAAGAAGTAGACGCGAGTACCATCTCCGCGGATATAGAAGTTCTCCGACATGTAGCGGCCCTTCTTGAAGCGCACCTGCGCCAGATCTCCACGACCGTAGTCGCGGAACAGGACACAACCGCCGGGCTTGAGGACACGCCAGATGTTGTGGAGTGCACGATTCCACTGATCCGGGTTCAGGGCGGAGAAAATGAAAATGAGAACTACCACGTCGACTGAGCCCTCGCCCAGACCGGGGGGCAAGGAATCCTCGCTCTCGGTGGGCTCTGCAGCGACATCCCAGACATCGGCGACCATGTATTCCGTATTGTACTCCTCACTCTCACGCATGACTTGAACCGCATACTTGGAAAAGTCGCAAGCATGCACCTTCAAGAATTCATTCTCATTATGCCTGATAAGAGGAAAAGCAGTATTTCCCGCACCAGCGCCGACCTCGAGAACAACCTTAGGCCCGGCCTCTTTCTGGGTCACATCAGCCAGAACCGGAAATTCCTGACGAAGCCACTTGCGATCCTTGAAGAAATTGGCCGTATTATTCTTGTAGAAATTATTCCACCACTTGGCGGGGTCATTGTTGAAGCGGGTTTGATCGAACTCGGAGACAGGCGCCGCACGCTGCTTTTCGTACTGAGTCTCGGCAAAGGCCTTGAACTCATCATCTGGCTCGACGTGATCCCAGGCGTTGAACTCGAAGATATCGTCGCCTTGCTCGAGATACCGCGATCCGAATTTGAAGGGGTCGGATCGCTTCATGTTGTTTGAGGAGTCGTGGGACCGTTGGGGAGGGTGGTGCGCTGGTTGCGCATTGCGAACAGCATCGTGGACTTCGTCGTCGTAGGGCATTGTGCTGGTATTCTTGAATGAAAGGGATAGTATAGTAGTAATGAAGGCCAATTGCGCGGGGCCAGATTCAACTAAAACTATTAAAAAAAAAAAACTTTTGAGACCGGCCCGCGGGGGGGGTACCTGATTATGTCAGCCCTTATCGATAAGGACAGGTGGCGGGGAGTCTTATCTCTTATCGATAGGAAAGCCGGGGTTCAATTCATTTAATATTCCCAGTGTGATTCTATTGTTGGCGCTTGTGAGTATGAAAAAGGTGTCTGGATACGAGATGAAAGGCCAAAAGAAGGATCGAGGTTTGCACTTTATTGTAGTTGACAAAAGTTCCAAAGCTGGAGATTAGCTAAGAGGAGAGTTCCATGACCCAAGTATGTAGCAACAAGCAAACGATCCCAATCTCCTTGGAAGACGATCAGATATATCTATTTAGTTACCGGATAACACGCACTCCCGTCATAGACGAATAACAAAATTTACTATTGCAACAACGATAAACTGGCAAGATTTTGAAGGACCATGATTATGAATGATACTTGAACGGACACATCCTAGTCTTTGCTCTTGACTGGAAACCTGATAAGATAAACTCGGCTGAGCACATAAAGTAAGGATCTTTACACCATTATTATAGAATCCGTTTCAATAGGATGGGGAGCTTACGAGTCTAAATAAGAATTGACAAATGGATTCTAGGCCAAGTTCCTTCTCCTAAAAGACCCATGGATCATTGGATGCAGTGTGATAGATAGCATGCCTCAGGCGTGAGTGCTGACATCAGCGACCAATCACGGGGCCCAGGAATCTGGATGCCTGCGCCCTGCGGCACCCGTCCGCAGTCGAGTCTCCCATCCGTTCTCTTCCCCCCCCCCCCCCATCTTCTTCTCTCTCAACATTATTTCTCTGATTCAGACACTCCGAATTTCTGGACCTTTCGCTGTCCATTGTCGTTACTCCTGCCCAAGGGGTTTATCGACTTGAGTGGGACTGGGGAGAGCATCCCCCCACCCGCCACTTATCGCGCTGATCCGATCTCGATTGCGGCTCTAAGAACTCCGGGCTTCCTTTACGGTGTCGTGCTCTGGGATGCAATAGCTTTCTTGACCAAAGGCTTCACTTTCTTTGGATAATTTCCTTAGAAATTTCTATTCTCTCTCGATTTATTCTTCCTTCTTTTCTTTCAGTTCAATTCTTGAACTTATCAGCAGCAAACTGCCTTCCCACTTGCGTTCTGCTCTACCTGACCACCATGTCCTTCCTTTCCGCCCTCTGCGGGTGCTTCGCCCGCAGCGATGTCTTGCCTGACTCCTCCTCAAAACCGGAGATGCAGACCAACAACTCTCAAAACCGAACCCGAAGTGGTGTTCAAACAGGCAGTTTCATCCTCAATGACGAGGGTGAATTTGTCCGCGCAGATGGTCCTCCAGGTGGGCGAACCGGGCACGGGCCCCCTCCCAGTGACTCGGACACGATTGGGGGCTATGCCAGCGTGGTCCCGCTTCCGCAATACACGCCACGCCCGATGAGCATTCACGAGAAGACTCTCGAAGCTCATTTGCGTGATCCTCCTATGTCTTCGGACTCCAATTCTATTTACCAAGACGAGAAACGTCGTCACATGTATGATGAAGAAGTGACATCGGACAGCTCGTCAACCATCTCGTATCCGAGCAGCTATGGTAATACTTCAACCGCGACACGAGAGACACCGCCACCTCCCTATTCGCCCCGTCATTCAGTCATGTTGAGTCGATCTCGCGCGACCTCTATTTCCTCTGCAATGGCCGTTACTATCAACCCCCCGCCTATGGCACGGCTGAATGGTGCTCGTACGGGACCTCCCCCCTCTGATGCTGACGATCGATCCATTCGGCGTCATCGGAGAGCTTCATGGGAGAGCCGTTAATAGAGCAACTTGACTTGGCTCTCAAACCTCCCGTTTACCGTCATATTTTACCACCTTCCCGTGCCTACCCTCAACATTGGACATGGGATCCACGATGATAGTCGATCTGGAATCGATTATCATGAGTTCTGTGAACTTGCTCATTCTGCATTTCCTTTTCTTAATTTTCTCCCTCATACGACGCGACGACCTTGCAACACACTTTTGGTTTTTCTTTTTTCTTATGCATTGCAATCATCGGATCGGATATCTTGGGATACTTAATAATCAGGGCGATTGGATGGATATATGGACGTATTGGATATACTTGTTTATAGGGTGAGGCGTATCTGATTACTACAGACACTGCGAACTACACCATTAAGGAAAAAAAATACAAATCAACTACAAACTTGAATGACTGGCCATGCCGTAGAACTTATCTCTCGGTCCTCGCCAAATACTGGGTCAGTGTCAATCTTGCAAAGTAAACCAGCATCGATGGATTAAAATTCTAGAATCCGCTTCTATTCACAAACCCAGCAGCAGATCGGCTTGAAACTCCAGCGCATTTCTCTCCTGCACATGCCGAAGAAGATATCCACAAGATTCGGCCGGAAACTCCAACAGCTTCAACACCAACGGATCGAGACTATCCTCCAACAACATGCAGATAGCCGTACACTCCGAACGAGCCCGATCCAGCATCCACCACTCATCAGCATGACAAACAAGCGCCAACCACCACGCAAGCAAAACCAAAGCAGGCGGATCCTTCGCCAACAAACAATCATAATACTCCGGCTCCAACCGACCCATCCACATATTATACGTCTGCGAACTTTTCGGCGACATTTCAATAACAAGCAACCACGTCAACATCCTTAACGGCCAGAGATATGGATTATTATCCACAGTCGAAGACTCGGTAATTCCACATAGATCTGAGAAATCAGGATCTAGATCCTCGCGGCCGGGCCGTTTATCTTCAAAGTCGATATCTGGGGTACGCGAGTCCATGAATGTAGCCCACCAGATACTTTCGGACATCCAGGGGCCGGTGCGTTCGAGGAGGTAGCGTAGGCCGGATTGGAGGAGGAGCCAGTTTAGGGTTGTGGGGTCGTTGGAGAAGACGAAGGAGGAGCGGGGGTTGAATTCGGGTAACATGAATGAGTGGACGGTGAGGAGGATGCAGGTTGAGTAAAGTTTGTCCATGTTTTCTTTGTTGATGCCGCGGGAGACTTCGTTGGAGTATTGGCGTATTGCTTGGCCCCAGTGGTGGGCTTCTGTTATTCGGTATTGGCTGTTGTCTGGGACGACGCTGCAGAGGTGGGTGGTTGCGATGCCGATGATGGCGTGCATGAGGAAGGGTGTCTGAATGAATACATTAGTGGGCCAGTTCCAATGAGATCTATAGTCATGGATAAGGGGTAATTAGAGACTCACCTCAAAAGCAAGTTGAGTCATCCTTACTTTCATCATATCCATATTCGAAGGATTCTTCTTAGAAGAATAGCTCGCCACTGTATTAAGGTTGAAATGCTGGAGAGCTTCCAAGAGACGGCCTGTTGTCTGCGAGCCTGGACGAGATTTAAGACCAGGTCCGGAAGCAGCTCGGCTGACCTGGAGTACTTCGATCAATTTCTCCGCTACAATTTGCAAAGACATAGATGAAGATAAGGATTCTCGAGACATCAAATCCGGACATGATGTGATGAGTTGACCAACCACATGGTGTGCGTCTTTACTTTGGAAAGGTTGAGCCGTAAAGTCACAATCGAGCTTTTGTTTTTGACAACGTTGGCAATGGGGCTTTGTTTCGTCACACTTGAAGGATTGTGTATTGTATTAGTGGGACTTGTTCCTTTGCATTGGTTCTATTAGGGACTTGATGGAACGCTGGGACCTACCTTAACTCTTCGCTGCTTGCAATTGGCACATCCGCCACGAGACTTCCGATGGGGCCGGCGAGAATGATAGGTCCGCACTGCCGACTCTTCCGTAGATCCATGCGATTGGGCCGTTTGAGATTTGTAGTTGGGGATCCGGAATACAATCTTTTGCCCCTGCATAGGCGCAGGCGGGTCCTGGCGGCTCTCGGACTGGTGCATACTTGGACTTGTCGAGAAGGTTATTTCACTTTCACAAATTAAATAAATCAGGATGTCGAGGGACCGCGAGGTTTTTCAAGAGAGGAAATAGAGAAAACTGTACTATTCACTGGAACTGATATAAGGCACCACGCAAGGCAGACGTATGGAGCTGATACTCGTGTTGTAGTCTCAGCCTGCGCCCGACTGAACAGTACCGGTGATAGTCACGATACACCGACCAATCAGAACGATGGATTCCTGGACGCCCTCGGCTGACTGACTTGATCATTGGATTGGCTATTCGATATAGGAGAAAAGAGAAGAGAGAATGATGCAGTCCATGAGATCGCCTTCGTGGGGTTACGGACGCGCTAATCCTAGATAGGCAATGCTCGTATTCATCCTCTTCGGGCAACTTGGCAGGCGTTGCAACTTTCTATCTTTAGTCCTTTGATGGCTGGTGGTGAATTGAGAATGCTCCAGTGATATGCACAGCAAGGAGGCTGGACACGAGGGCATATTAAGTGATTTCGACTTGTAAGCTGGTTATGGCTTGTAAGAGTAACCTGGCCGGTTGAGCATACTTTATAGTTCATCATTCATGGTCCAAGGCAATTGATAGCCCTCGATGCACGTAAACTCATACTTCATACATGTTATGATCTTGGAATAGGACATGAGGATCGACTTTCTGATCTCCACAAAGCTTTAACCCATCTTTGCGTTGGAGAAATCCATCTCTGATATTATGTTAGTAACAGTCCGCAAAGAGGCCAAGCACAGCTTTAAAGCCCAAATGAATTGACTGAGCTGCCTGAGCAATAACTTACCAGGGTGCTGCTCCTGGAACTTCTTTAGCAGATCCATCTTCTTCTGCTCATCGCTAGTAGGACCACCCATCTCCTTCTGTCGCTGATCGTACATCATCTTCTCGACCATAGCACGAGTCTCACCGTCCAGATCGCTCAAGCTGGAGTTCTCGGGCGTGATCTTGGACACGTCGATCTTGGGCGCCGACTTGACTACGTGGGGCCACCACTCCACCTTGTTCACCTTGTCGAGGTGGATGTTGACCTCCTTGCCCGGGAACGTCGATGTTGTCTCGAGGGTCCAGGATGATTCATCGACGAGGATGGGGTGGGGGAAGTCGCCCTAGCAGAGAAATAGTCCCGTTAGTCTGATGGTTTTCAATAGCCCCGAGCTCCCCACCTAGTGGAGTGCACTGGGTAAGTGTTTATGGCTCATACCTCGATGATCGGCTCCTGTCCCTTGATTGCGACACGGATCTTGGTCTTTGTAAAAGTGACTTCCATATCACGACCCTTGATATTGCTAGCAATCGGTGCCGTGACGTCCACATCGCGAATGGTTTGGGTCCATTTGTAGGGAAGCTGGGCCTGCTCCGCCTCCTCGCGGGCCTTACGGTCCTTCTCCTCTTGGTCGCGCTGAGCCAATTCAGCGGGCGAGAGGTCTTGTTCTAGACCAGTGGAGGACATGGTGACTCGAGCTGTGAGGAGGGAAGAGAGGGGAAGACGTGTTGATGTTTATCGCCAAGTGACGAAAGTGCGGCAAAACGACAAGCAAACGCGGTGGGGAAGGAACAGCCCACTTTCGAGAGCTCCGATTCGAGCATCCTCATTGGTCCCTTCAAAGAACCATCACAACCTACTCTATGCACCTTCCTCCACGGCAATTCCAGCAAAATCACTCAAGAATAAGAATCATCCGAGAGAAACAGGAAACCAATCAGATGCGTGCTTTCAAGCTGATCTCGGCCTCTCCAGCTCTCCACTTTCTGTTTGGACGAGTCGATCGGGAACTAAATCCTCCTAGCCGCGCTATACGCGTCTTTTCTTTTTGTCCTTGACCTCCTTGCATGGCCCATCAAAGCACACGTCAAGCCTTCAAGGATGCTCCCGAAGGATCACCGGAGTTATGACAAATCTCCAGAATATTGGCTAGTCTGTACATCTCGATTCGCTTCACAGTGCTCCGATCAAAAGGGGCAATGGATACCGAAAGGTGCCAACCGATGCAACTGATCGTCAACGGTGCGGAATCCTGTCAAAGAAGAATTGACTGCTGCATCGCTGCAGGGAGACTCGGAGAGTGGCCGGTCGATCAACAACCCGACACAGAGCAGACGCGCAGATCGTGAGTATGAGTCTTCTTTGAGAAGGCTCGGATTTCCTCGGAGCTATTTACGGTGCAGACCGGACATGCTTAGTTGCATACAGCTACACACTACATACTGGCAACGGGCGTGCCGGGACTGTTCAGGTTGTTGAAGCTCGTGCAACACACCATCTTGTATACACCGCTCAAGCAATCCAATGGTTATACTTATACCATGGCAAGCTGAACCAGTCAGGCTGAAACCGCGTGGGCAAATGGGGGATGCAAGTTGACCGATCGATCGTCGCCGTTGACCTGCTTCGTTCTCGTATGCATGCCATGCCATGAGAGCCAGATGGGGATGACTAAATCATCGATCTGAATCATCTGGCACCATTTGCATCATCCGGAACCCTCGCTCTGAAATGCCTGTCGGACAAGGCCGTAGATATCGGCAGGGCTAGACGGGACGTGGAATGCTCAACGCTCGCGCAAAGAAGCCAACAATGAACGGACCGACGAATCATTGTCCAAACAATGAATATACGGTCGCAATCACGATGGATATTGAACAATGATAATCATCAATATGAATTGAAAGAAGAAAGAGTCTTTCCCCAGTAGTAATTCGAAACCAGGCCAGGGCGAGAGAGATCAAAACCAGGAATGTGCTTTTCCCCTTGGAATATGCAAGTCCTCGCCAATCACCCACTTTCTAGAAGATCGTTCATTGGTACATGCAATGACAAGAACAACAAAAAAATGCTGAAAAAGAAAAATTCATAGCACCACCCCAAGGCTGAATCAGGCCCCTGGTGGCGGTGGTGCTGAGATGCCATTGCTCCCATGCCCTTTCTCTAAACCAAAAGTGCAGCACAACTCCAAAAGAGAAAGAAAAGAAAAGAAATGAGAACAAAGCGAGTGTCTCCAGAAGTCAGCTTTTGAATCTCATCAGTGGCTGACCATCCACCCATGCAAGTATAGTCAAGAAGGGAAACCAGTCACAAGAACACATCCAAAGAAGGAAACAATCAAAAATAAAGGTGATGAAAAAATGATGAAACAAAAATCCGAATAAACTCCGACCAAGTGCGTGTAGACAAGATTCAAGAACCTAGATTCATGAATCAAGAATGGATCAACGGCAGTTAAAGCCGCAGCTTATCACCGTTTTGCGTTGCGTTGCGCAAGGGCGGACCGGGTATCATCGATTCGAAGCCGAGCTGGACTTCCGGGCTTGTTCTTCATCTGAATAACATGAAATCAACTGTCAGCTTTGTCCTCCGTGCATATGATATATCAGATGTCAGTCAGGGACGCGGGAGAATCGGAATAGCGCACCTCGAATCTTTTGGATTTGCTTGGCTGTGTCGTCCATGAGTTGGGCCCATCGGCGCTGGTATTCTTCCACGCTGGTCATGGGTTTGGAGTCTTTGGTGGATTGAGGGACGTCTTTGGTTTTGATGGAGTCCATTGTGAAGATTGACCGAAGTATAGAACGACGTGTATGTCTGGTGTATAATTGTAGAATATGGAAGGCAAGGTTGTGAGGCGCTTGGAGGAGAATATGCCGGAGGCCAATAGGTCGTCTGATATGAAATGGATGTCTTTCCAAGAAGACAGATGACAAGAAGCGGTCAATAAAAGGCCGTTGGCGCAAGTTTAGACACTCTAAAAGCGAAATTCGACAGCGATGATGAGCCCAAGGCCCGCCTTTATATAATATCTCAGCTAGCACTGGAATAGGATATTCTATATTCTGTAATCCATAAAAATAAAATGCAAATTAAGAAACCGGATCCACAATGCAAGATGTGAACGATGCCTAAAATGATAATCCATTTTAGTATTTAATAAAATCCCACATTTAATAATGCTGAAAATGTTAAAATGTTTGCTTTGGACAAGAAAAAAACCGGTCACGAGCCACAGAGTCCAGTGACTTTCAACTCCCAAAATCCTTCGACAACAACTCTCCAATCATTCAATGACTCTACTCAGGAAACATCATCAGCTCCTCCTCCACCAATCAATCTTAAGGCCCATCGCGTCTGCAGCTGATCTTTGGTTTATTTCAAGCCCTCACCGACACTCTTTCTTCCCACGCGTCCCCCTGGATTCAACTGGATTTCACCCCTCTCTGACCCTGGACCGGTCCGCCTAAACCCAACCAACCCTAACAAGAGACCCGGGTAAATCCCGGCATATGCAGGTATTGAGGTATCCAGAGTATCCCATTGGATCGACCGAGGGCCACTAGTCACTACTACAGTACTACTGACACTAGAGTCACAGGTTGTCAGGTAGACAATAACACTTGTCTACATCTACTCCGTACCAGGGTTCAACAAGCTGGAATCTTGAAATTGGCGCCAGTCTTCCCCCCACTTTCCCAACCCAACCCACTCTATGTACTCCGTACCGACTACCGACTAACCCCACTGGGCTGAAAATGGGAAAAAAGCAAAAAAAAAATTCAAAAAATCCACGTCGAAAGAAACAGAGCCGACGGTGATGTCAGACCGCGGTAGACTAGTTGAACAAGTTACTGTACCATCAAGTTGCCTGTTACCAACTCCCTGATCCTGATCGCGCTCCACCCATCGCGCTCCACCCATCGCGGCCCCCAGTCCGACAGTGCCCACTGCCCCTCCATCCCTTTCCCCTTGGGCCCTGGCTAATGGGAACTCTTCCAGACAGACCCTCCAAAGGAAGCCCCGTACCAATCGGGGCGTTCGATGTCTGCATCCGCGCCAGCCGATCTGATATCTGATTCGGGTACTGCATGTGTCTGTACCCCTTTCACTGCCGCCTGACGGAAGGTGGGTTGGAGGGGTTGAGGTACAGGGGAAAGGGGGATGAAAAGTGGACAGATGTTAACTGAAAAAAAAAGAAGGCATAAAACAAGTTGTGTACCTGTACTCTGTACCTGTATACTGGATCAGGCCCGACAGCTGGATGCATGTACGGAGTACAGAATTAGTACATCCGCTAAACACCCAAGCCCCGGGGATTCGGGTTGGGTTGATCTTGAAGGATCGGCGCGCCCGATCCACATCCACCCGATCTCCATGACAAAAAGATCCAGCGAAGCAAAGGACAAGAAACAGAAACAGAAACAGAAACAGACAACATGCGCTTCTGCCTGCCCTGTTCTGCCCTGCACCACTACGGCCGCCTCCTGCCTGACATACGTCCGGCCTTATTGGCGCCCCAATCCACTGGGTTGAACCTTCACCGCTGATAAGACATTTCGAATCGCAGAGTCATCGCGGGACGTTGCATCTTCCCATCCCACGTGGTGCGCGGCCGCATGATGACCGTTGTTGCCAACTTGCCTTGGTGGTTTAGTCGTCTTGTGTTCTTTTCTACGCCCTTGACCGCATCATCGCGGGGCCAAGTATGTGAAGACACGTACTTGGACCGACGTTGATTTCACAAGGTAATGAATGATAAGGTGCGACTTCCCCTCTCTGTGGCTATCAGATGACCGACGCTCGGCCTATGTACTTGTGCTGCTGCCGCTAGCTGATGCTGATGCCGATGCTGCTGTGCGGTGACAACAGAGTGACGCCGACAGATGTTAACAAGAATAATGACGATGTCGGCGCTTTGGATGCATTGCGTCGGCGGAGGAGGTAGTCACTCGTCCCATAGCATGATAGCGCGACACTTGTGTCGGACCTTCAGCGCGACATTCGGAGGGATTAAGGTTCTACTAGGACGTTGGCTTGGCTGTTTACCGCTAACTGTTGATCCAGTAAAAGGTGCAGGCGCTGGTGAGACTGGACGGGTGGCTGAACGGTATAGTTGTCATTCACTAGGGACATATCGTAGAGTCTTCCCATACCAAGCTTTAGACCCTGGATTTGCTGACTACGTAGATACTGGCAGATGGAAAATTACTTCATAGTACTTAAAAATATTTCCGAGAAAAGAAGTCTCATGCTAACAGCCCTTCGCCTATACATTGGTGAATGGGAATAGTACTATCTAATGAAACTATAGATGAGTCGCGGAATTACCTGTTTTGTACTTTCCCGGAGTGAACAAACCAATAAGCTTTGTATGGCATCAATCATGCCTAATCTACTTTGATATCACGGCAAGTGGCACCGTAGACGATTTGCAAAGCCATGCCTGCCTAATCTCACTCTGCTTGTGACTCATAATCATACGTTTTGGGCATTCTAATGAAAAGGAAAGAGGCATACTTGTCAACAAAATAATAATGAGAGCCCTAAGAAAAAAAAATCAAGAAACCTGAAGCCTACAGAAGCAAGGCAGCCATTCTTCTCCTTCGTTCATCTCCCCATGACCATGTAGATACTAGTACTATACAAGTCAAATCCACCATAATCAAGCTATAATCCAACTACACCCTCGGTACCGGCTAAGCACTCAAAAATCTCCACTTCCAAATACAGTAGTACAATACTCCCTCCCTTCTCCACAACATCACCCGACAGAACGGACTCATCGCGCGATCCGACTTTCCCATCCCATTCTACTGGTACCTACCAACTAACCCCCTAGAGCCTACTGTACTTATCCGACAACCGGCCCACATCCACATCCACCCCCCAACATCGGAAAAGAAAACTCCGCACAGTCCAGTCCAGGTGATCGACATCCATCTGTAGGTACTTTCGTACGAACCCACAATCCACAGTTAACCCACCCTCCCTTCCTCTACCACGACGCGGAAACACGGACAGAGCGCAAAGATACTGACGTGGCAAAAATACCTGGCCAAATCAGGCTAGGAAAGGTACTTTGGACACGTCAATTTGAAGCCCTAGCGCGGATTGTGGAATCTCCGTTGAAAAAGATACGTATCGATTTTAACTAGTGGGACTGCAGTGTGTATTTAGTACGAAGGAAGTACTAAATAAGTACTCCATGAGTTCGATCGCAATGTCCCGATTTGGATATTGGGGGCGGAAGATGGAAGGTATGTACAATGGTTCAAAAGTCCGAATCTACAATGAGACCGGAGAAACGGCCTAAACTAGGGGCCAGATATGCTTCAAGTTCCTCTTTTTTGAGCGTCGGTCTCAGGGTGTTGGGAAATGTCTTTGTTGATACATGAGGTATCACTTTTTGGTTTATCATTCAACTCTTGACTGATGAGACGATTTTGAACAATTGTCGAGGTTTCAAACTTATACAGATGGAACCACCGTGGTACTACTGCCGTAGGAAGTACATAGTTCTTTTGTCAGTGGGCGCAGGAGATGGGGCTTCCGGAGGCTACGACTACGATATCAGGCATAGGACTGACAACATGCAGATGTCGATGCTGCCACGTCAGTTCTTCCAAACAGGAAATAGCTATTCCTACCGCCGTGATGCTTCAGGTATTCCTCTCCGACGATCCAGCTACTAACCTCCAACTTTCAAGATTGCGCAGTGGGGGTTTCACTACTAATTCGCCGGAGTTTTAGCGGTCTAGTAGCGTGATGATAGTCATTGCGTGGACAAATTAGATGCTGATCCGCGGATATTCGGGTAAAGTTCTTGATAGTGTTTTTGACGTACCACGTCACGGTCACGCCGGTCTTTTTTGATATTGATTAGCCTCGGACTAGGAGCTTATACTGTACATACAGTACTTTGTACAGTACCCGCGGGGGCGCGGGACCGTACAAGAAAAGAAGGGAGGAGAAGATATGGAAGGGGCGGATCAGGCAGTGGGTGGATGTACTGTACAAGTGGAGTTTTGACAAATCGGATCGAGTTATTCAGATGGGTTCTTTTGCTAGGCCCCATAACCCGGAGTTCCGTAAACACTAAGAGGCTCAGAGCCAGAGGTACATCGGCTATTCAAAAGTCTGAATCGAGAAACTAGAGAAACCAATCCAGATATGGATACCTCAATATCTTCTTCCTTGGAACTCCACTGTACTTATCCACCGAAAGCTACGGGGAAATGCAACATTCCCTAGACCTTTTGCCTTGTACAAGGAAGACACACCAGTTCTGAACCTCGTGGGTAGAAGCAGATCACTAGAAATGGATAAGATTGATCACGAGTAATAAATATGGATATATGGAAAAAAAACCGAAGGCTGCTGCACAGCCCATCATGATCGTAAAAATAAGTCCCGCCGACATTGCCATGCCACACCATGCCATGCCATCCTTTACCCCATCACGCGCTGAATCAGTACTGGATCAACCAGCCTGGCAACCTCGAAAACCAAGAGAGAAAAAATAAGAGGATAAAAACTAAAATAATAAGGGCTAGAGGAACTGGCTCGGTGCCTGCATCCATTGGCCAGCCATGTCATCAGACCGGTCTGTGTTCCTGCACACCCAGTCGCCGAAGAAGCAAAACGGGGCACAGGACCGCCCCCCGTCCGCTATCTGCAGCCTTGGTCCGATTCGAAAGATGTGTTGAAAGGGCGAGGGGTAGAACAAAGGAGAAAAAAAGAAAAATCAAGGAGACAAAGAGGTGCAGGATATGCCACTAGTAGACGCCCGCCCCATGCCTCAAAACGCCCAGACGAAGTAGCATGTTATTTCGCCGCCCCCCGTTATGCATAGATCGCTTCGGAAAACAGATCCCGGGCAGAGATGTTCGAGGATGATGTGGTTTGATGTGATAAATGGAAGGAAATGAGAATTGTGGTAGTTTTTCCTGCTGACGCCGACGCCGTGGTATGAGGAAAGATCGCTAATGGGAAAGAAACGGGCGAATAGGCCCGCGAGGATGTATGAGATGAGGTGATGTAGATGCGGTGAGTGAGATCGTGGCTTCTTTCATTGGACAAAGCTTATTCAGATTCGTCAGGTGCGCCGGTAAAGCTGTCCGCAAAGAACATAGTACTTGAGCCGACGTCCGTGTTTAGACCCGATGACAGCACCTGCGAGTCACTGGGTTGAGCTGCCTCAGACTCGGTGTCGTCCATGAGACAGCTGGTGACAATACCGCCCTCAGTGTCAAGCTCAACGAGGTCGAAGAACTGGCCAGCGAACTCGGCAACTTCATTGGCAACCTTGAGCTCCAAGATGCCTTCGAGCACCTGCATGTCCTTTTTCCACTTCCGCTCCCTCCGCGCCTTCTCTTCCTCTCGACGGCGGCATGTCCCGTCACGAGCACGGACTTTCATGCAGTTCGGGCACAGGTAATTTTCCTCACAGTAGGAGCACTTGCAAGGTGGATGCGCTTGTACGCAATCCTGGCAGACATACACGGCACAAGCCTTGCATTCCCGGAGGTAGCTCGGGCACCGTTGTCGTTGATCCCCGACAGCACGGTATTGAGGGCAGAAGAAGGATTGACATCCTTGCCACCGTGGCGCTTCGAAGGGGGACTCGGAGGATACGGATGTTGGCGAGGATGATCCAGAGTGATTGGAGGGTGGAGCTGAGAAGGAACGAGTAGCATTGCGAGAGAAGAGCGGATGCGCCGATCCGTCGACATTTGGCGTGTCGAGTTCGGTATCATCTGCGATAATGTCGCCCTGCGGATCATCAATAAAACTACTGTTGGCGGAGTCGATGATTCGATGAGTGCGGAATGGAAGGTCATAGCCGGGGAGTTGGTGGCTGAAGGACGCATCAGGTGATAAATGTGCCGCAGATCGGGTTTGAATAGTCATTTTCTCGAATGCGAGGTCCCTGTAACCGCAGATACGTAGGCGAAGCCCGCGCAGGTCGTGTTCAATGCAGAGAGGCTTGGAGCAGCTCTTGCAATGCACTTTCCATTGTGGAGAGTCGTAGCACTCCTGGCATAGGTTCCGCGGGCACGGTGACACCTGTCGGTTGGGCGGTCCAAGCAACCATTTCATCATGGCAAGGTGCCCCGTTTCCAACGAGTAGTCCGGTTTACTGGGATCGCCGTAAGCGTACTTTGGGAAGGTCTTGCTCCACTCGCTGACGGTGTACTCGAGATCTTCCCAGCCTTGACCGCGGGGTAAAGGAACAGCGCGCACTTGATCAACATCTCGACTAGGAGTGCCGATGCTGATACCACCTCCTCCAGAGAAGATGGGCTCTGTGCAGCACCAGTGAAACTTGAGAGCAGGATGTGACGTCGGCGCGCCCCCATGGAATGCAGCGTTATCCATTGGGGTTGCGACTGGGTCTTGCATCGAGCTGGGTGAAAGGGTCGCCCCGGGAGCCCACCACAGGGAACCTGAACTGTTGGGATCACCGTTACTGTTGCTTCCAGAGTGGGTAGCTGACGCTCCGCGATGAAGATAGGGCCGCTCATAGGCACAGCTCGCACAGAGTGTTCTCCGACACCCAACACAATGCATCAGGATGCTGCACTGCTCACACCGTTCTGAGATATCGTCGAAACAGTTGTCGCATTTCACGTTTTGCACAAACTGTGTATGGCTCTGGCGTAAATGCGCCGGTGTCATTTTCCCCTCACCGATATCTGGCCCTTCGCCGGTCCCTAGGGCTTCACCACGGCACCCCGTGTCGCAGTTCTCCCACAACTTCCCATCAGGCACACGCGGTCGCTCTGTTTTCGAGTCTACAGGACCGATCCAATTCTTGCATCGCCATAGCCGGTCAAATACCACCCAAACCTCCGGCGAACCTTGCGGAACCCGCATCGAGACATACCCACGTCTGCGGAAACACCTCCCAGCCGGCGTCGTGCACCAGGCAGTGTCCGTCCATATCCCTAGCTTGTGGCAAAGATTCACCAAATCATGAGTCGGCTCGGAGTCAGAGTCCTTCCGCAGTAGCGAAGCAGAGAGGTACGGCCGCCGCCGATGGTGACGGCATCGGTACACGTAGAGACTCTTGAGCGCAAGTCGCTGGGTGGACGGAGAACTGCCAATATTCTTCTCCATATCCACGTCATATTGTAATCCGAACATGGTCAGATAAGGGATGATGTGGTACTTGAGCGATACATTCTTGCAGCCCCGAACTGACAAGTGCTCCAGTGTTTGCCGACGTGCATGCAACACGGTCGAGATCAGAATCTGACCCGAGACGGCCGTATTATCCAGTTCCAAACTCCTCAGGCACCCACTGAACGGGATCACTACGTTCATCAGCAGCTGGTCTAAAGCGTATGGTCGTGATTGGCGTTGGGGTTCCGAGTCCGACATGCCCGGGATGATAATCCGTGTTGCGGGGAGGGTGCCCGACGGGCAGAGCAGTCGAAACGAAAGGGATTTCCATGCCGTCGGGTATGATTGAAGGAACGTGCGAAGGTAGTAAGAGGTGTGGTAGAGCGCGAGGATGGAGTCGGTCGGGACTTGGAGGAGTAGAGACTCGAGGATGGGGGAATTGGTGGTGATGACCCGTTCGAAGAGGGAAAGTATTCGCTGTGCTGGAACGACGCTATCTGGCAGGGCATCCTCGACGAGCTGTTGCGGTGCCTGCTCAGAGCCCGCGAGTGCCTGCGCCATGGTGGTCGTGTTGCGGCGATTTGACACCGGGCCCGCGTGAGTAGATACCGATTCCCGAATCTCGATCTCGCTCGGTCAACACTTAATCCAGCTCAGGTCGAGAGATGGAATAGCGCGAAATCGCGAGTGGGTGGTGTCAGGACGCAGCTCATGATAAGGTGGGCTGGAGTTTGGGTAATGTGCAATCACATCTCCAGACAAGCCACCATGCAAGGCCGTACAGCGTTGAACTGGGTTCGGTAATCGATAAGACGTGGATCGCAAGGGCTGGGGCGGATCGGGTATCCGAAGGGGCAGCGAGGAGGGGAGAGGGGTTTTACGAAGAGAGGGAGAATAGAGATACGAAGGGAAATAAAAGGAAGAGGAGAGAGAAGAAAATTGAGAGGTCTCACGGGATTATGCACAAGCCCAAAAAAAAGGAAGATCGAAAGACACGAACGACCATTGACCATTGATTATTCCAGTTGTGTCCGGATGCGCCCGTTAGAGAAGCCAGCGTCATGTGATACTACGCTGCATTGGTCTCTTCAGACAGCAAGGGTCTTAGGATGAGATGAATAATAGTTATAACTAATGTTAAGCAATACTTATAGATTGAATATTTCCCACCTTCCAATATGGCTGATCGACACCATTATTTGCATTCTATCGCTTCTATGTACAAATAGACTGTGATGGTTTCCATGTGGTGGATGTCTTCTATAGGGCGCTCGGTCGTCACCTCCAAGGGGCCCCAAGAGCGGCGCTAAACTAATGTTTCTCGCTCGATTCGCCCACAGTGTAGCCCCTCGCAATACCCTTGCGCCCTTCCTTGACAAGCGTACTGTCCGATGGGTCCTCCTCCTCTTCGTCGTACCGAATATCGAAGTCGCTTCCCAACCCCTTCCATGTACGTTGGGACTGTAAGAACTCCGCCCCTGGCGAGACGGCGCCGCCGATCATCGCTAAGTCGCCCTTAGCTCGCCGGGCCAGAGCCCTAGCAGCGGCTGGCCCGCCCGCGGTCGACCCGTCGATCTGGGAAGAAGCGCGGGGTGCGGGATCTCGCATCGGACGGGAATGCGAGACGTATCGTCCTGTGCGTAAGTCGAACTCGGGCGGTGCACTTTCGGGTTCCGACATGTCGTCTTCATCGTCGTTGTCCGCCGCACCAGTAGAAGTCGCCTCTTCGTCTTCCTTTTCCTCCTCGGCAGGCTTGTCGAGGACGGCCTGGAAGTCACTGTGCCACGATCCGGTCCAAACTCGCTCGGCATCGCTCTTCAGAGCTAGTTCCAACTCAAATGGAGTGATGACGGGCTTCCAGAAATCCCTGCTATCCACCAGCGAACTCTCCCAGCAGCCAATAACCACCCAACCACCGATCTCACTAAAGTTGGCCACCTTGGCAGCATTGAGCTTGCCCACCACGAACATGTAGCTTTTCTTGCCCGCGGCAGCAATCTGCTCCTTCACATGATCCACAATATGCAGATAGTTCTTGACACTGAGGGTGTTGATCAGGATACCCCAGATCGGCACCGTGTTCAACGAAGTCAAAATCGCATAGCGGCGGCGCAATGCGGCCGAAGTAGAAGCCGGAAGTGGCTTGATATTGGTGTTGCTTGAGTTACTCGTGGGGTAAATATGAATGGCGGCAACGCGCGAAGCAAGGATCAGGAGTAGGGCAGTGGGTGGATCGGATATATGGAACAGCTGCCAGTCCGACAGTGTCTCTGGCGCCTCTCGAACAGTCTCGGGCACAGTGCGATTGGGAATGGGAGAGGAGGGCTCGTGAGCCACCTCGGTAGCAAACAAATTGCTGTAGCCATCCTGTACCAGGCGAGCATAGAGTTCAGGGACATGACCGGAGAAGGTCACGTCGGCTGCAATGATAACCTTGGTCGTCAAATCCGGATAGGTTGTCTTGAACGCCTGCACGACGGGCTCTAGAGGCAAAGCCTTGTGTGTAAAGACATAGATGACGGGCAGTCTGGCACTCGGCGACAGACAGGAACGCCCGTAGTGCACCACGACGTCTGCGTCCACATGCTCCGCGGCCACCTCGTCCACACAGCAGGTGCCGTAGGAGGTATCGGCCAGAATGTAAAGTCGAGGAGACCACTTCTCGGTCTCATCAGCCACAGACAGCCGAGACACTGACTGGGTTATGCCTCCTTCCGCATCCGCGGCACCATCATTTGTCTGGCCAGTCGAGTGTGTCCCATTCGCACCGGCAACGTCCTCGGAGCTGAGACCACGGCTGAGCAGTTGGAAAACCCGTGGCGCATCGGGGAGCATATCATCTGGGAACTGGAGGGCAATGCGTTTGTATCGCGCCTGGCGGATCTCTTTCAACGTGCGCTCGATATCGTAGGTGATGGAGAGTTCATCGTCAGACAGCGGCTGCTTTGCGTCGTTAGCGATGGCGGGCTCGGTGGCCTCGAGGATTCGATCATCGGGGGTCGATAGCACGGGGGCTGCCTCCATTTCGGAACTCATTTGGAACGTATATACTGGAAGGTGGGTGCTGGAGGGGTAAACAGGCGATTTGGTGAAGGAACCTAAAATTTTTGGAGAAAAAAATAATTCCCCCACCTTCCCCCGCCGATAACCAAAATTGCGGATCAGCCCATTGGCAGAGGCCCAACCCTAACATTGTCACAGCAAAACATGATACTATAGAGATAGACTTGGGAAAAATACGATGAATTGAGGAGACCAGTGCTGGTCGTTTCATAATTTCTAATATAATTCATCATACAAAGTCCCCGCTATACATTCTTATCTACAAATCCGCCTTGGCCGGCTCACCCGCCCAGACTCGGCGAATCAACTCGCGAATAGGAGCCCGCTCGATCGCACGAGGGTTCCAGTAAGGATTAGAGACCGCAATATCAGCAGCCTTGTCAATACCATCTTCCTTCATACCAAAGTCCTTGAGACCGCGCTTGACCTTCAGCTTCTCAAGCAGGACATTCAGGCCATGGATGGCATCGCCATTGCTATCCGGCAAAGCGTCTGCTAATTGCTTCATAGCCTCGGGAATATTAGGAGCATTGTAAGAGATGGCGTGAGGCAGGACTGCAGTGTGAGTCTCCGCGTGAGGGAGGTTGAAGCTGCCGCCCAGAGTGTGACACAGCTTGTGGTGAATGGACATGCCCACGCTGCCCAGACAAGTACCGCACAGCCAGGCGCCGTAGAGGGCCTTGGACCGGGCTGATTGAGAAGATGGGTTCTCGACAATTTCGGGGAGGGCGGATGCGAGGGCCCTGGTGCCTTCAATGGCCATCATGTTAATGATAGGGTTGGTGCTGCGGGCGTAAAGAGCCTCGACTGTACAGTTCAGGACATAATTAGTCGAGATGTGCTTCAAAAAGGATGTCTCAGGGTATAAATAGCGACTTACCAGCATGAGCAATAGCATTAACACCGCTCGTGGCACTCATAGCCGCGGGCAGAGTCATCGTCAAGTCCACATCATAAATCACCGTGCCAGGCAGGATCTTAGGATCCGAGCGAGTCTTCTTCAACCCATCGGCAGTCTCACCCAGAATAGGAGTCATCTCACTACCCGCATACGTCGTCGGAATGCAAATATGCGGCAGTCCGGTGCGAATGCTAATCGCCTTGCCGAGTCCAATCGTGCTTCCACCTCCAATCGAGATGACCGCGTCAGCGCCCTGCGCCTTTGCATACTCCAATGCCTTGTCGGTGATATGAGTCGGTGTGTGCATAGTAGCCTCGCTGAAGATACCAGCCACCTGGCCCTTCAACACATCCTTGACCATCTCGGCCTGGCTGACTTGTTGAGGTGTTGAGAGAACCAACGGCGCCTTGACTTGCAACCGGGCGATTTCATCGGGGAGCTTCTGCAGAGTGCCGCTGCCGAAGACGACGCGGCCAGGGTTGGGATTGTACTCGAAGGCGTCCATGGTGTTTGAGTCTGGGGTATAGTTAATTTTCTTGTCCCCCTGATAGAGAGCGGATCAATGCAGTCTTATAATTGAACTTCCCCCCACACCCCACCATGATCCGGAGAACGTCATTGGGATGATGGGCTACACCCGTGGGGCCGTGGGGTCGGCCATCGGCAGTTCGATTGAGCTTGGTTCCGATGTGCAATTGCTCCGGTGGCTCAGGAACGAAGATTTTGAGTTATTGACTGGGTTATATGATTGATTAGACGGATCGTATGCTCTTGATCATCTATTTGACCTGCCTAGCTTCAAGAATTGACCCAATGCCTTTGCAAAGTCCTTGTCTGGTTGCATTTCGACTCGAGCATCACGGAAATACCCCGGGCTTAGTTGAGCATGAATAAGCGCTCCGCAGACGTTAAATGAGGTTAGTACCAGAAAAGAGTTGGGTAACTTTCGGATATACTTCTCCCTTCTGCTGGACCCTTTCGGATGTGAACATACCCTTACGGACCAACGATAGACTTCGAACAATACACTTCGAATTACTTCAAGCATACCATCCAACACCTTCGGAATAAAAATAAAATAGCTTAGAAATGAATTCATTTCTTGGGTGGTATCCTAACAGATAAAATGGGTATCAGATATTGCGGCTATGAATAGTAGGCCTTTTTCTCTTCTCGTTTAGTCCATGTCGAAAGCCATGACATCGGGTCCAGTACCACGGCCCGACTTGCCCTTCTTGCGCTTCTTGCGCTCGTTGGCACTGGCGTTTCGTCGCTCCTCCGCATCGCTGTCATCGGAATCATCGTCACTGTCGTCGCTGTCGCCCATCATGTGCTTCTCTCCAGCCATGCTGTCTCCACCCGAAGTATTGACGGCATCATGCCAAACCTTGACGATCTGACCACCACCGGAGATCATGCGACCCTCAACGTCAAAGCCAAGACCAACCACGCCCTCAGTCTCGTCGTGGACAACCTCGGATGACACCTTATTCTGGCCGATGCGAATAAATTTGATCAATCCATTGCCAAGACCGGCCGCCAACATCTTGCCCTTGCCCAAGAAATCAGGCACAGTCGTCAGGGTCTCAATTGCCTCGGCGCCACCGACGTAGATCCGCTCGTCTTGATCATCCCACGCGCCTTTCTCCCAGAGTGTCACGACACCATTGGATCCACCCACAGCCACCTTCTCGCCACGGCTGGTTCCGCTGCTAGCGAGTCCGCTGATAAAGGCAGTGCTGACCAATTCTTCTTCTTGATCTTCACTGCGGACGAGGACACCCCGGCGTAGATCGGTCACTGCCAGGGTGGTTCCACCAGTCGTGACCCATTGCTTGCTGAAGCCAGAAGTGCTTGTGTCGGAGGCGGGGAGGGGAGTCAGAGAGGAAATGTAGTCGTCGTGGGGGTGGTGCGACTGCTCAGGTTTGGCAGACACCTTCGAGTAGGGGATACGGAGATCGTAAATGTGCAGTGCGCTTGAGTCTGTCGCAAGCAAGAGGGTCTGAGGGGAGAGGGCGTGAATCACGGTGGGCGCATCAATGGACCTGCGGGGTAGAAGAGCGAGATGTTAGTTCAAGAAATCCAAGTTGATGCACTGGTTGATAATATGAAGAAACACGTACCCGTTCTTCTCGAGAGGAATTGCAATCTTGTTCTCCACCCGGCCGTTCTCTGACTTGGCGATCTTCACCAAACCGTCCGTGCCGGCAGAGTACAGCATTTCTCCATCGACACTAAACCCCAAGCACCGACAGCTGCCCTTGTGTCGCCGTGTCCTCCACATGGTGTCAATGTGTCCCTTGCCATTGCGAGAAGACGAGGTCGAGGCATCATCATCGCTGTCGTTCTCTTCTGTCGGCAACCGGAAAGTTTGAACGTGGCCCGCAGCCAAACCAACAGACACGACAGGCTCCTTGGGGTGGATAGCCTGCGTAAACAGGTCTGAGGACAGCGGGAGCGAACAAACCGTGTCGAACATGATGGCACAGAGAGTTGTGCCTAGCAAGTTGCTGCTCTGGCAAGGAGGAGGTAATTGACAGTTGAAACCTGTGGTTCCTTCACTACGAAGCTACGGCGGAGTCGGAGAGCTTTGGAGCTGCCCGTTTTTTTTTTTTTCGTGGGCCGGGAATTTCCCGCCTTTACCGCCTTTTGGCTGCACTTTTAAAGTGGGACTAGTTAGTTGGTGATGACATCATAGATCTCAGGTACAGTAACTACCCGTACATACTGGAGTGCAATGACTGTGCTTTTACACAAACTTACCGTAAGACACGAATAGAATTAAGCGAGTCGTTGGGAATCAAAGCAGTGCCATCACTATTCAAAAGTCTCTATCTTCTTGCTTCCAAACATACACTGTTCAATCTTCCATCGATCAACCAATTGAATCAGCGTAGGGCACAGCCATCCTTTGTGCCATCTTCTTTGCAAATACTTTTTTTGATATTCTTCCTCTTAAACTCCTGTTATATCCTGCTCTTAACCCATGCCTCAAGTAGGTATTTAGTGTCCTTCTAATCTCGGCCCTCTTCGGAGTATCGCACGCACGATAGCTATCACTCTGGTAGAACCTAGTTCTGTTCATCACGGTTTTCAGGGTCTATGGGCTTTTAGAAATACTGTCAGGGCGAGCAAGTAGTGAAGATTCCCTGCTGAGTTATGAGTGAACTCCTTCTCAATCAAATCTAAAAATACTGACCAGTAGAGTGAAAATAATAGCGCACGACATGAGCATGAATGAACGTCATAAGCATGCATGAACGAGGGCTCCAACCCCGGTATGGAGATCTTGTTCATGCGGCCCCCAATTTCACACGTGTGCCATATAGCATCATATGAAGCTTCATCGATTAACTAAGAAGCGGAGGATGTTAGCAGGCCCCGTGGACAAGAACTCAGCGACGGCAAACTTGACCAACTTCATGGAATGCATCGCCCATGCTAAGAAAGATTATTTGACCAACGGTAAGCATATTGTAGCCAGCCTAGCTCCAGGTGTTTTTGCTTCGAGCTTCAATCATATCGGGTGTCATATGGTTGGCCGAAGCAATGGTATAGCATAGGTGGTTTGGTGGTATATAGACCACTTAGATGACGTGTACATTAGGATAACGCCCTTTTGTGCTTCTAAAACACCAACATGATCACTATCTCTATCAATTTTCAAATTGGTCGCCATTTTTGAGAAGATCGCAAGGAAGAGTCGAGTTCTCAGTTCCTAGGATTTAGTAGGATACGTCTAGGAGTGCGAAAGACCTCTGATAATGGCCGTAGACTGCCTCCCTGTTCAGCCTGCTCCGTAGCCTATATGATTGCAAGATAATCTGAGGCATCATCTTTTGGAAGCTGGTGGTGTCAATAAGAAAAGATATTGGGAGGTAGCATGATGCTACACCTAGGCAACAGCGGATGCACCATGTGCGGATGGTGTGAGTGATGAAGGCGCCTGATGGGGTGTGCTTCGAGATTGAAATCTGAGGCGTGTTCAACAGGGATGGCAAAACATCTTTGATGGCGTAGGCCAGGATTTCCACGGCCTGCTTAGCCGAGTTTAAGTTGGCCTTGGTCTGGCCGATATGCGTCTTGATGGCTGGTGGGTTCTTGTATGCATCCTTCTATGTTCTGAAGACGTGGAGGCAGCTCTCCACAGCACTAGAAAATCGTGAGTAATTCAGTCGTGCACCTAGATAGATAAAGATATGAGAACATACCGTAGAGCCGCCTCACCCTAGATAGTGGCTAGGTCTGCGATCTTCATGAGTGTGGTGGCATTCTTTGTGTCCGGATCTGCGCTCGCGAGACCCGAGTAGATGACGATGTATATAATAAATATATAGCCATAAAAGATATATGGAAGAGGGTGAGAGAGGGTGAGAGAGGGTGATGGCCTAAATAGGCGGGGGCGAATAAAGAATTCCTCAGTAATGAAATAATGGCAATCAAGATGCCATGTGACATCACAAACAATTATAAGCCGCGATGAGCACCTTCGCAGGCAGACCTGAATACCATGTGTGTTGAATTTGTCCACAGCTATAACTACAATAGTTAGGTAGTCCACCGTAGGATGGGGCTAGGTTATGCGGCGGGAACTAGAATTGATCTTTAGTGGAGACGCGAAGCACCTAGCATCCCTATTATCTTGCCGATCTCTATCATGTTATTCGTACTTATTTTACCATCTGCCACTATTGATCCAGGGGGAAATCTTGGTACGTCGATTTTGATCATTCTATTCACCAGCTTTTCCAAAAAAATTTGTGGTTTTAAAGTCGAAGAGAATCAGTGACATATTATCACCCATTCCACCATGGATTCTTCTCTAGCTCAGATCAGCTGGACCACCGGTATACGCCTCTCGATTATCATTTTAATATTCTCGTGTCTTTTACTGCGCACGGTACAGCAAAAATCCCCGGTTCCACAAGTAACTCCGAGAGGCCCTTTAGGGACCATAAATTTCCGGTCAAGAGTAAAGTACAGCTAAGCTGATGATCTCCAGGTATTTTAACCTTACATACACTCATCAAGCATTTGAAGAGTCACCGATTCTACGAATGGATGAAAGCATGTCTCGACTATCCTGGCAACACAGCAGAGATGAACATATTTGGCACTCGATTTATTTTGACTGAAGACCCTGAAAATATCAAGGCAATATTCACCAGTCAGGTATTTTGTCCTCCCACTGTGCTTAGGTTTCCTAGCTGATCGGACGTCAGTTCAAATCCTACGGCAAAGAAGAGGTCTCCCGCAAATCCCTTGGCCACTTGGCAGGTGATTCGGTGTTCACCGGTACATACTTTTCGTGAAGCCTGGCTAGAAATATTTTGCTGATGTAACTTTTAGCTGATGGGACTGCTTGGCGTGAAAGTGAAAAGAACTTCGGCCACATGTATGTACTACAATTTAGATACCGATTCTTGCTAACATCGTCAAGATAGCTTCTATTGAACCGTCAGATATTGAGATCACGGAGATTCACATCCAGAAGCTCCTGGACACATTGGAATCGAGCAACTCCCATGTGAATATTTATGACGCTATGAACAAGATCCAACCGGATATTGCTCTCCATCGCTTTCTTGGCCAGAAAACTGTGGTGGATATCGGAAAATACGAGATATTTCGCCGGGGGAAGTACATTCTTGGATTTGGAGGAACGCTTCGTATCTTTCTCGGGCAAGGAAAGTCACAAAATTTGATCGAACATGGACTAACAGCATGAAAGGCCATCGGTGAGATCGCAGGCTGGATCATTTTGCGTAAGGCCAAAACGGACATTAATACCTATCTTGATTCTCCAATGGAGCTGATGGAAGATTCAACTGAGGATGGAAATTTTTCCCTGGAAGGGGAGTCTGCCCATGTCAAGAGATCAAAGAATATTATTGAGTCCAAGGTGGGTACTTGTCATACGCAAGAAGCAGATCCTAACTGACAATCCCAGCCCACGCGAGACCTGCTTTTAGTACTTTAGCTTGCTGGAAAAGACCCTGCGGTGACAGCCATTGCATGGACTCTTTATCACCTTGCTCACCATCCGGAAGCGATAGAAAAACTGCAATTGGAAATTTCATCCAGGTAAGATATGCGGTCATCTTGCTCTCAGTGAGTTTACTGACTTCGCAGCGTGGGATGTAATGATCCTCCTACCCTGCATGCTCTTGAGAAGATGTCGTTCTTAAAGAATGTCGTCCGTGAATCCATGCGCCTACATCCTCCGGTAGGCTTTAACCTTCGAGAGGCCCTTGCATATACGACGCTCCCTCGAGGGACAGCAGATGGGGAGAGTGGCATTGCCGTTGAAAAGGGTGACGTGATTCGTAAGCTGTTACCCGCGAATCTGATGCTTGTCCGTATTCTAACTCCCAAAGTTGTCTCCGTCCTTGCAATGCACAAGCGGCCTGCCTCGTTCGGCCTAGATATATATGGCGACCTGAACGCTGGGAGAACTGGTGCCCTCCCAATGGAGAATATGTCCCATTCAGTCTGGGACCCCGCACATGTTTTGGCCAGGTCTTTGGCAAATTTCAGCTGGAGTATACAATTTTACGGATTCTGCAGCGATTTGGCTCCTTGTCCTATCATGGGCTCGAACAGCAGATCAAGCTCGAGATCAACACCAAGCCTGCGTTTCCGATGCTTTGTCAATTTCATCTAGACTATAAGATCGGCGCTAGCTAATTGTTGCAATGGAAAACACTCATGTGTCTAACGATATTTGATTATTAAAATCAAAGACAAAGAAAATAGGGTTTGCATAACTTCTCTAGTCTCAATCTGTGAAATGGTATTTTTAACTCCCAGTTAGGTAGGTTAAGAGAATCGCCACATTCGTAGACTGTTAAGCAATCCACTAAAATTGATGGTGTCACACTCTCAGGCTAAAGGAATTACGACAGCCCCGCTGGAGTGCATAAGCATCGCACTATTGAACCTTTTTTGAAAATTCACGGTACTTAAAAGGGGGTTTACTATGCATCATGAAGCGGTAAGATTGATCTGGTAACTGAGATACATGTGGCACTATTGGGCGCCACGGTGGAGATATCGGTATCCTTTTGGCCAGAGAATGTAAGGTCCTCCGAGATATCAATAATTTATCTAGTATGAAGTTGGAATATATACAATTGATTTTGTTTTCCCTCCGGAATACGATAATAGACGTGGGGCTGTTTGTTGGGAACGCAATATTGGCAAGAAGCAAAGTTTAGGGGATCTCATGGAATTAGGTAGATAAATAGAGCTTCATTTCCAGCGTTGGATTGGGTGCTTTCAGTTTTCCTAGCGAACGTTCCATCAAGCCAGGATTTCCCAGTCAAGAAATTCTCAAGATGCCACCTTTCCATTATGCAATGCTCCGTTGTGACGCTCAAAGTGTTTCTCAATGGGCTCCCCGATTCATCGAGTTTCGACTAAATGCCCTCAAAATAGCACCCAAAGACACCGCCTCATCCTACGAAATAGAATCCTCGTTTTCTCATCAACAATGGCAGTCAATTCTCCTTAAACCTGTCTTTCGTGTTATTCTCTGCGTTGCTCCAGATTCTCAGAACCCTTCGGTGCCTGTGTGGGACCAGGTTTGGGTTGGGATTCTACTTCTGTCAGGCCCCCGATACGATCTATCAACAGTGGAGGACGACTGTCTTGAATCAACATGGTATCTCGGAGCCGGTTTTGTCTCTCCTGATTATCGCGGTCGATCCACCCTAAGGGGGATCTTCAACTTTGCTGTCGAGGAAGCGGCCAATTTCGATGCGAGCCCGAAGAACAAGCGACAATTTAAATCATCGCGGTGTCGTACGCGTATCCAGATTATCGCCAAGGCAAACGATCCAGGCCTGATCAATTATTACCGGACGGCTGGTCTTGAGGTAACTGAGGCCATGACATTGGAGGAGTATTCAAAATCGGGGTGGAATCTTGCCATCAGCGCTGATCTGTTGGGATTAGAGATTGTCGTGATGGAGAAAACAATAGAGCGAGAAGCGGCGGCGTTGTCACATATTTGAGTTTTGAACTAGCGAGTATTTGGAGAGTACAAACTCCACATTTTATTGGTCGATCTGCTTAAATTGTTTTTGATGGGTCTTCGATGTTCTCCTGGTAGGCGATGAACCAGAGCCATTGAAAGTGTGTAATTATCGTCTAGTAGACAACAGTTCCCAGAAGCATATAGTTGAATTAATCTAATGATTACGAAATTAACCATTGGGTGCCATTAAGGCGCAATGTAAAGCAGCAAGTGTACCAAATAAACAGGTTATTGTTGCCAATGCTTTTTCGATAGGGCGTTACATAAGCATAAAGGCAATCTAAAAGAGGGTTCCACGCAGGTGGGGCTAGCGTGCTGTGTTTTATTGAGGTGGCTCACACTTACACTCACAATAGCTACGGCTTCTCCTACATACAACCAGACGGATGGGCAGTATGCAACAAGGTTTGTGAAAAGTAAATATTTTCTTTTGCAAGGAGACCTCAAAGAGAATCTCGCAGGAATATGGAGACTAAAACACGCTCTTCAATCATGAGTACCACTACTGCATCCATTTTGTATCTTTGCTTGAATCGCTTTTCGCGTTTATCAGCCTCTAGAATACCTTAAGATAGCTGGTACAATGACTCTGGAGCTTAGTTATACTCAAATTCAATAATGCATTTGCACAAAATAAATATCACGAATGTAGAAGGAGCATAGCTCTCTCTAAAGAAACGAATAGAAAAGAAGTACAAAGACAGTCCCGAGGTCGCTGTTCAACAGCTTTCAACGTCACTTCTTCCAACCCTGCACGTTTATCTTATCGGATTTAAAATCCTGCAAGGTATTGCACAAAAAGAACAGGACAGAACATAACGAATCCATGATCTTTAAAATTTAAGCAGAGTAGGTAGAGCCAATCGGGCCAACCTTGATGTTGGAGAAGATGACCTTGGCGGAGGCAGATTGCGACTCAACAGTCGTAGGATCGCCAGAGTCAGTGCTGCAAGTACCACGGGCAACACCGGGGTCAGTAGCAGTAGCATCGGTGGGGTAGTCGCTGTCAAGCCAGAGCATGTTGGAGTGGTGGTCATCCCAAATGCTCATAACCAGGACCATGCCCTCGGCCAGGGCATCGCTCATACCGGAGAGACCGCCGTGCTGAGAGAAGACATCCTTGTCGCCAAAGGCAGTCTTCTGGGCAGTGCAGAAGTCCGAAGTGATCGAGTTACCGGTAACACCGCTGACATCGGAAGCAGAGTTGGCAATGACCTTGCCGTTCTGCACGTAGATACGCTTGATCTCAGAGAGGGTACCGGTGGCAGTGCCGTCGCTGGTGATGAACTGGGTGACAACGGTCATCTTGGAGTTGGTGTCGACAGTCTTTCCGGGGCCGAAGAAAGTTGTCTTGCCCATGCGGTAAGGATTGAAGTCACAGCCATCAGGGTCGCAGGTACCGCAGTAACGATCGGAGGAGTAGGTACCACCGCACGCGTCGCCTTCGCACATAGTCTGGCTGGCGGTATCACAGGGGTGAGGGGTCACAGCAGTGGAGATGCTGTTAGCCTCCCAGATATCCATCTCAGCACAGCAAGCCCCGTGGTTGCCAACGCCGGCGTTCTTGTCGTTGTCAGAGGGGACCCAGCCGTCAACATTGCCCTGAAAGGATCGATTAGTCTCAAATTTTGGTGAGGAGGGAGTATTTAAATATGAGATTACTAACCTGACCGTTAATGAACTTGAGGTCACGAGGGCACTGGGAATCACAGTAACCGGTACCGTACTTAGCACCGGCCTTGTTGTTCTCGTACTTAGACATGCCACCATCGGCGTCCATGGAGACGAAGTACAGAGCGCCGTTCAGGCCGCAGGGAAGGCTGGAGACATCCACGTCAAAGGTGAACTCCTGGTTCAGCAGCTTGAACATCTGGTAGGTGCTGTCGTCCTCCATGAGATACAAGCGGGAACCGATGTTGGAGCCGGTCACAAAGCCCAGGGTCAAGGCATCGCCGGAGGTAGTAGCACCGTAGGTGCCAGCGTAGTCGGCACCATCGAGAGCGCAGTTAATAGCGCAAGTGGCATCATCGGGGCAAAGAGTGGTATCCCACTATTCATCGCAAATTCGAATGGTTAGTTATGAGGAATTTGGTGCGAGAGATGATAAAGCATACCGTGTTACCAGTGTAGCAGTTGGTGTAGCCATCAACGGAGTGAACCCAGCGCCAATTGGCATCCACGACAACAGAACCGCTCTTATCCGTGCAGCCGGAAGAGGTGCACTCTTGCCAGGTGAGAGCCGGATGGGTCTCTGCCTTCTGTGTGCCAACCTGCTGGGCACTAACACCTGCCATCAAGGCAAAGAAAAGGAGTGCGCGTTGATGCATCTTGAAGGATTCGAAGGAATGAATGGATTATCGGTTGATTTTTCTTTTTGTCTTTGCTCTTCTTCACACTGTCCTGCAGTTGCTGAACAAAAGCAAGATCGAGGATGCGGCGACGGGTCTTTATATAAAAATTCGCGCTTCAGACGACATCCACTTGCTGTGCTATGCGAGTCTCGAAACAAGTTCATCTGCGGCCCATTGCCCGGTGTAGCGGACCGTGACGCCGTCGCTAAATTGGTATGGATAGCAAGATAGAGGTAAGAAGAGACCCTTCATCAAAATCCCGGGGACTGCCAGATTAGGTGACGACCGGCATCGTGCATTGATTTGAAAGTGGACCCAGCTCCACGATTAACAGGGGAACGATCGCCGTTATAACTCGACGAAATGGATCTCGACAGGGTCCTCAACTGGAGTCTGGCGCGGTTAGGTAGTGGCTAGCGGTTTCAATATCCATCAGAACGGAGGATTCTCCCATCTGGTTTCGTCGATGATAGTGGAGTTTTCGGGTCTCCGTTAAAACGACCCTATCGATGTGAATTGGCATTGAGATGTCCAGTGAATCATCAAATGACAGGCCCTGATATCTACCTTATTGTGATTGAGGTAATACGCCGTATACTCGGGTTACGCATGCTCCCCCAGAGTCATGAGACATTGTGGAGGTGGCTGAATCCACCAAGGTCGCCACTCGGCACTATGGCGGCTGCATGGCTTGAGTTGTGGACATCTCGCTGCGAACAGAGTGGTTTCTAGTCGGAAGAGGCGTTCTGGGGCAGGAGGGTTCTGCACGCCCGTTTAGGCATGGGCCGTTTCAGATCGGCGACGAAACCCCCTCCCTGGTAGGATTATTATCCAGGCACAACGGATAAATCGAGGAAAATATCCTTCAATGAGAAGTGAGTAATTTAGCGCTTCGTAATCTCTTTGGGAGCTCGTACCTAGCCATCTTTTAACTCGAAACAGGAAAGACTAGTTGGACCTACTGAGACGATCTGTGCTCTGCATGACAGTCCTGGATATGACACTGTCTAATCCACAATTGGAGGCATGTTGGTAGTTCAAGCAGCAGTATATTTTAGCCCGAAGCTTTGGTTTACAGTCGAGCTTATCGCCGTGATGGATACTCATTCCAAAAGCTTGGGCCAGATAAAACGCGACCGTTGTTGCATCTCAGCTCCAGAGTACTTCCGCAGCCGAGACGAAACTTCCATTTGGCCCACCCAAAAATAGTTAGGACCTCTTTTCCGAGGCGGGGTGGGTAGGCGGGTGATTCAATCTGAAGCGTCGACGGACGAAAGGGGGATGGATGAAAGGAGTATGAAGGACGACCATGCGGCCTTGGCGGGTGATGTCGATCTCATTGCGGGGTGTTCAGCCACTGGCTTGACGCCGCTCGGCACATGCCTTATACCTTATTAGTGTGGATTTTATATGGAATTAGTATGGATTAGGCTCGTTTCTCCAGTCTTGTGACGGACGGATGAGGTGTCTGCTCCGTTTCCTCCATGGCCAAGCTAGAAGTGATCTACATATTAGCAGGGTCCCTCGAGAAAGTCCAGAAAGATCTGGGGGCGCATAGGTAAGGGTGGAATAAGTCCATTAGGTTGGATGATGGATAATACATAGCTGATGCTGACAGGGATTTCCCCACACCTTCAAAGGTTCTGCACGGCTTTGCATCTGAGACACTGAAGTCATGACGAAAGCTGAAATGCATACCTGAAAACGATGCATCTATAGCGAACCTATATTGATGGAATCATCTATATCATGTTCAGGTCAAGAGCTTATCCATGATAATGGTCTTCTTCCGTTTTATTGTCTTTGTGAAGACATGTCCTGCAGTCATTGATGCCACCTTTCACTCTTCTGTGCGTCAATACCCATCTCATAATCCCTCTGTCTTACAAGATCTAAATAGTAGTAAACTAAAAGGACCTCCTAATAGGATACTCCAATCACGGCAAGTTTCCCAATGCGACACGGTTGTGCCAGTGCATGAGTGGAGATCTAATCAAGGTAGGCAGAGTCTTGGATCCTTAGCAATGCGACTACTCACAGAAGTGTAAATAACTAGAGCCTAGGAGAGATCGTAGTCACTTTGAGAATGGGACAGATTTGTGTGTCTTGGCTGCAGACTTACCATTAGGGAACAGCCCAAAACTCTCCATGAAAGAGTGGGCTTTGGTGGCTTAGCGAGGCTTTTTCTAAATCTAACATTGATCTTTGCCTTCTGAAAAACCAGGAGTAGAGTGAAAATCAGAGACCTTCATATTGCAGAGATGATTAGGCTGAATACGATCGTCAGGTGTTTAGTGCTGAGTAAACCTCCGTCTTGGTGAGTAGATTGGGCAACGGTATTCGGCGATAAAACATTCCGATGGAAGGGAAGGTTGGATAATCTGAAAAAAAGTGGCATTTTGCGATCACCAGTCTCTTCGAGTTTATTCAAAATGATGGCTCTCATCGTCAGCTGCTCACATTCTTCCCTCGATGTTCTCATTCTCATTCCAGGTGCTTAACTAGTGATACTGTACCTGATGACGTCCGCCATGCCTTATCGACTTATCGGAGGTGGGCTTATCGGCCACATGGCGCCTCGGTCTCCTCCTGCCGTAGGCTCCCAACGAGTTCACTTCTCTCCTTCTCTCCATCTCCCAACCGAACTCGTGCACGCTTTCGCATCTCGTTCTCACATTGCCGACCCTCATCCGATCATCATCTCCGTCGTCAGGACTAGATCCCTTCGATTCAGGGGTAACCGGGCGTAACCATGGCGCTGTACAACCAAACCGTGGATTTCCTCTCCCAATCCTGGGCCAACCAGCGAACACAACTTCCCCTGTTGGCCGTAACGGGCGCATCTTTCACACTCGGCCTCCTGCTTCGGTCGCTGTTCAAGGGGGACAAGCACAAAGAGATCATCCTTATCTCGCCCCGCTCAACGGTGCTGCCTGGTCTGTCGGAGGAGGAGCATCGCAAACTGCCACTCCCGGATGACGTGCTACCCGGCGCGCGCGATGTCGCGAGCCCATACGGGTCAATCCGAGTGTATGAATGGGGTCGAGAGGATGGTCCCAAAGTTTTGCTCGTGCATGGCATCACCACGCCGTGTATCGCGCTCGGCGGGGTGGCCCATGCGCTCGTCGATCGGGGTTGCCGGGTGATGCTGTTTGACTTGTGAGTGCTGCGCCGAATACAAATTCTATGGATAGGGACATACTCACCTATGGAATACAGGTTTGGAAGAGGATACTCCGACTGCCCGTCTGATCTCCCCCAGGATGAACGGCTCTTCGCAACTCAGATGATGCTTGCGTTGACCTCATCTCCCATCTCCTGGACGGGAGCTGGATCGGGTAAATTCTGCCTGGTTGGATACTCCTTGGGTGGTGGAATCGCTGCGGCATTCGCATCTTTCTTCCCGCAACTTTTAACCTCTCTCGTGCTTCTTGCACCTGCCGGACTTGTCCGCGATTCTCAGATCAGCTTCCAAAGTCGCCTTCTCTACTCGGGTGGTCTCATGCCAGAGTCTCTACTGGGTTATCTCGTTGGCCGTCGCCTGAGAGCTGGCCCTCTGGTTGCCCCCAAGAAGAATAAGAATGAGAAACTCAATGCCGCAGATGCTCTCACCGAGGAGTTGCCCTCGCAAAGCGCGGCTGAGATTCAAATCCTGTCTCGAGAGTATCCTCATATCAATATCCCCTCTGCTGTCGCGTGGCAAGTCAACAACCATGCTGGCTTTGTTCATGCATTCATGTCTAGTATGCGTCACGGTCCGATTCTGGGTCAACGTCAGTGGAGTACCTGGGCACGTCTGGGGGAGTATCTGAGCGCACAGAATAGCACTGTATCAGATGAGAAGAGTGAGAAGGGTCTGCCAAGTCACAAGGTTCATATCTTGTGTGGAAACACGGATGCCATCATTATCAAGGATGAGCTTGTGACCGACGCTACCGCCGTTCTGGGTGGGAATGCAGTCTTCAAGTTCTATGACGCAGGTCATGAATTCCCTAGCACCAAATACGAGGAGGTCGCAACTTACATCGCGAAGATGCTGTGAGGGAGAACAGGGTTTTAGGGATTCTGACTTTAGCTACTGAGTGCGTTTGGGGTGGACATACATTTCTCATTGCAGAATATTTCATTGACATAATAGAAATACATAGACAAGGATAAACACTCTATGATACATTTTGGGTCTCGCATATTTCACATATATCACAATTTTATACTTGAACGCTGACTCTCGCTGATGTATGCGGTTCATTTGGACTTGAGGATGTCATCCATGGCGTTGACTTGGTTTGAGAGGCCGTTCATGTGTGTGGACCGCTCTCCCATTCGTGCTCCAGCGTAGTAGGGACCATCTGCCACTGGTGCTCGTGCAAAGCGGTTTACACTGTTTTGGTTGGACCGTGGCACTTGGCTGACATTGTTCTGGCTGAGAGAAGAACCGGCCGCGTTGCGGGAGCTATCAGAACGATACTATTAGTTCTTCTTCGGCGCATAGAGGTCTAGGTAGGATCTTACCTGGATGAAGAAGGCTCGGGAATAGACATGGTAGAATATTGTTGTTGAGAATGGGTCTTAGATGAGTCCTTAGTTGAAGATTCTTGTCGAGGTGCTGAATCCGCTCCAAAGATGGAGAATAGAAGAGAACAGATGAATGTAGCCACAATGATGAATGTATGACTTTGATAGCTCGAAGCAATTGCTTGCCTTTGATATTGAAGATGAGATGATGAGGCAAATGGAATGTGATCTGGATTGATGATAGTCATGAAACAGCAGGGATATCGGCTCTATATAAGCAAGAGGACCTGCTACGAGGCTATGCTAAAGCAAAGACATACCTTGACAGACACGCGAGCTTCGACAGGAGCTTCCACCTCCCGGCCCACATGGACAGATAGGAGCTAAGCAAAGAAAGGAATGGGTGGGAAACGATCTTCAGTTCGCATAAACTGCCCATGACGGCAGGGTCTCCATAACTCGAGCCTGTGACACCCTTTTTTCCACCGGTTGAGAAGACTCGCGACGAGCAGTGTCCGCATGAACCATATCCGGTGGGCCTGGAATTCGATGCAGAGGACGCTAGTCAAATTCAGGCGTAGTGTAAAGTGCATAATTCAAAAGAGGCGACAAGGCGGGCGGGATTGGTCCTAAGGGGGGGGAGAGGTGGACAACCGAATGGGGGCCACAAAGAGTAGGAACTAGATGCAGATGTGCCCGTTGGGCTCATGAGTGGACTATGGTGGAGAGTGGAGATGGAGGGGGGGTGGTCGTTATGGTTCCACTTTCACGATGCAAGCGCCAACGAAAAGCAATGAATTTCAGGGCCTTGTCATGCCTCTCACTGCCAGGAACCACGCGGCACAGCCAACCACATGTTTCAGTTGTGGGCGAAACCAGATCTGGAATCTGGGATTTGTGGAATGAGTCAAGGGAGAGAGCCACGGCTGCAGCAGACTTGCAGTTTACGTGCAGTTTTTAGGCAAGCTGGACGTTGGATCTTCAGTGAGATATCGAACAAGGGGAGGAGTATCATGGCGCAGGGGTCTAGAGCCGACAGCGCCTGGACCAGGTGTGCTATGGCCCTATGGGAGGACGATCAGGGTTAGCCTAGGATCAATTAGCATCAAAATAGATCAATCAGAGGCGTTCATGCTAGGGCGGTAAATGCGCCTGGAATTCTCGCGTGGTTGTCCTGGGGAGAAGAAGCTTCAAGGGTGAAACAAAATTAACCAAAAAATTAAACAAATTAAACAAACATTAAACAATCGTGGGTCCAACGTGGTCGATCACATGGCGAGTCACGCATTGGCCCAGGGGGTTTCCCTTTAGGGTCTCTAGTTCTACTGTACTGTACTTTCGCCGCTTGACTACTCCACATCTACGAACCTCTCACTTCTGCCCCCACGTGACAAAGACCGAGCAAAAGAGAAGGCTTTCACCGGTGACATGGCATTTCCCCGGGCCACGCGCGGAAGTAAGTTTCCCTTATTTTCCTTTTCTACGGATACTGATCCTTCACGACGAAGACGTGGCCTAGGGCCATTTGGCTGTTTTTTGTCTATTATGCGGCGTCCGGCAGTTGAGCTCATTCCAACTAAGCCTCGCCGCTAAGCCTTACGATTCAGCCATTCTACAACAGTACATAGCCATAATGCCGCTCAAGGAATGTTGGTGACCTCGAGTCCTCAGTGCCAGACCCAATCCGGAGATCGTCGGAGATGGAGAACCCTTGAATGGTGAACCATTCTGAAACAAGGCTTTCGCGTTTCCTACAAAAGGGATGGCACGTGGACTATCTTGCCTGCGATTCGCTGCACTGCTGACTTTCTATGACGAGTCCAGAAACCGCCAACATCGCAGCGACCAAATGTGGAAGGCATCAGCAAGATGTGTGTCGCCCTAGGCGCCACTAGAGTGGCGGATGGGGTCCGTACACTGCGTCTCCGCTGGTATAACAAGTCTCTAGATTAGGACTTGTTTACGAAACAAAAGAAAGGAATAAGCGCCGTAATCTTGGAAAAGCCGGAGATGAGCGTCCAAGCAGATTCCATCATTCTCAATGAGTGGCTTTACGGTCCGCTCCCTCCGTGAAAGACGGGAGTTTCCTTGCTATCCCTCTCGGGGTCTCCGATCCTCGTGCCCTGCCGAGCTATGCAGTGCAGTATGCGGTTCGTCAACTGACCGCCGTAGACATGCACCAGATGGCCCTGTATGGCCCTGTATGGCCCTAGACGCGCCCTAATTCCCGCTTTGTGCGGCTCGGCTTCACAACCACGATTCCCATATGGAAACCCGGCGTTCCAGGTAATAAGGTTGTTGTTCCCACGCGTGCTTGTCCATCATTCCAGCCTCTGGAATGAGCAATGTTTAACAACGTTGGGGTCTACAATTTGCTGGGATAAACGCAAGGCACGCCTGGTCCGAGCGCCGGAATCCCAGCAACCTTATCTCCTTTTGGTGCTAACCGTCGATCCTCAGCTAAAAAGTTCTACGCTCGCTGATTGATCGCATGATGAGCCTTCTAGCGCCCCCGTAGTAAGACGCATGCAAGTCTGCTCCAGCTGACCAGTCGGGCGGCTCGGCTGAGCTTTTCTTTTCCAGATGATGAGTTGGTTGGGATTGCTCTGAACAACTCAACACTCAAGAGATGTCCCTGACAATAATATCTAGGCGCCCGACTGTTGACCTTTGTCCTCTATTTTTGGCGATTTAAACCGATCATTACAAGCCAGACTCCACAAAAAGGGAACCGGGCAAAGTTCACCAACCAGACCCCTTTAATTTGTTCGATATTCTACCTATCACACGCAAAAGTCCAATACTCGCAAACAAATGGCAATTAATGATTCTGCCAAGGGATATTATGTATTTTTATTTCACAATAGTTCCCCAGGGCATCGCTAAAAGCGGCAGAGATCGACCGGCTACTCATCCCTTGAGGGGTCAACGTTTGCCCAGCCCGCAGCAAATCATCACGCAAAACGCCTCTGTAGTACTAGTCTGAAACGCGATATCATATTTGAAGCCTCGAACTGTGCCACCGTGCGGCCGTGTCCCAACGGCGTACGAGCCGGCTGGGATGCCGAAATGACGGCCGCCATCTGTTTCCATCGCAACGGTTCTGAAGCGCGCCATCCCACGCGACTGGTTGTACAAAGTACTTTGTTCATCGTGATCCAGGACTTGAATATAGTAATCACCAATCTTGATACGAACACTGGGGTAACTGGGCAAGTGCCGTTTTCCACGCTAACCATCTACATACTGAGGGCGCAAACAATGCAATCTTGAATCTAAGCATTCTCTGGTCCCCGGAGTGCTGATGCAATTTCAGCCCCCAGATCATCCCCCGGAATCAGGAATGGATATACAAACCGATCTCGGCTCCGAGTAAGTCCGTCGAAAGTGTATATACTTGAAATTCACTGCCAGATCATAGCTATAACTCCTTGCCTCGATCTGTGACAGCCGTGGTATGAAGAAACTCCGAATATACGAGTTATCTTCTCCTTCCAAAAGGGGAAACACCGAGGATCGTAATATCCCACCATTTTCTTCCCTCGTTGCCCAGCCCATCAGTTCATTCCCCAGAAGCTTGGGCTCATTAGCTAAGAAATCTCTGCCTCCCCAACAGTACGGAGACTAAGTTACACGAATCAACAAAGTTCCTCTACCCGAGCTGGGCGCCGTAGACGGTTGATCTTCGATTCTTCCGTTTCTGAGGGTCATCAGATTGGTGTAATCTGGTTGGTTGTGATTCGCCTCATTGCTTTTTTGATGAATTTTTCTCGAAGGCGCAGTCTTGTGATTTGCAGGCTGCGAAACTAGTCTAGCGCCAAACCGAACTGTCGGGACGGGGATGGCGGAAACGGTCTCCCGACAGTAGGAAACTTGAAACATTAGCTTGAACTTATTTGGTGGTTTGAAGGGGGAGTGACAGATCAACTTCGACTTTAAATCGGTGATTGTGATCAGGGTTTGATTCTGGGGTTTGTCCCCCTGCCTATTCAGGTTCAGTCAGGGTCTCGATGAGGAGGCTGGAATGGCTCCTGAATCCCGACAACTAGGATGGCTGTGGGGTATCTTCATTTTCCGCGGCATCTCGAGTCATGACCAGGAGTCATGACCAGGTGCAAAAGCAAAACCTTATTGAAATCAGGCTCGAATTTGGAAAAAGCAATGATTTGTCCTCGTGGCGCGGTAATCGACAGCTGATATTTCTATCCGCGGAGTCACCAAGACATAAACAAGTTGATTGTGGATGAATGTTGCAATGGGAAGAAGAACAATCAAGAAAATGGATATGGATCCACTGTCTAGTAGGTCCACGTAGAAGTTCTAGAATAAGGATGAAGATTTATAGAGCGGTTCTTTCGCTAAGATGTAAATCAGTGCAGAGTTTTCCCAAGTGGATATGTGTCTTGTTCGTTGAGTCGGCTGTTCCTTGTGTTGCCTTCGATTTAGGCGCCGGAGGCGAAGCGATCAAGTATCTAATCTAAAATCGTACATGGGATTTGGCTCGAGACGATTGAATGTATGATGTCTTGAAATTTCTAGTAGTAAGTGTCAGTATTGGCTAAAAGAATGTCATCTGCGGTGTAGATATTTTGGTCTGCTGATCATTTTGCATGTGGATTGATCCTATTTTGTCTAGATACAGGTCTCCGGTCACTGGGCTAGTTGATCCAGCTTCTCATTTCTTCAAATCGGCCGAGACATGCGCGAGCGAAGAAGATTGGGCAGCGAAACCAACACTATCCCAGACATTTGGTACTCGATGTGTCTACCAAGAAAAGAAAACCAAACTACCGGTGTGAGATGGAGGCGAACATGGGAAAACGTGATGTTGAGATACAGACAGACTTGGTGACCGGTTGTTCCAGCAAAACACATGGAAGCCAGCAGTCGAACGGAAACGAGGCCCACACTCAAGCGTCGTCCGGGTATAAAACTCGTTTTAGTTAGGATTAGTCTTTGCATTATTTATGTAGAGCAATTGAACAGAAATTCCAGCAGCACTCACATCAGTACATAATTCAAACACTCAGTTCAACATGGCAAGCGCGGGAAGTTATGAAGAGTTGAGTGTCCGATCCATGGATGGTGACAATGGTTTGTACACTTCTTCAGACAACGCATTGTACGGAGACAGAACTAGATGATACCTTGAATTTAGGAAGTAGTCCAGCTACTTGAGGCTTGAAGCTCGACAGACCTGTAGCCCCCAGCTTGGAATAACGATACCAGCACTCGAGTGACCACAATATATGTCCAAGCATTGAGATCTGAATTGAGTGTTTGATTGTCAAGTAGATCCATTGTGTTCAACATTACATCCACCTCAGCTCTTTCTAGTCTTCGTGTTCTCAATTGAAGTTTATCTAATCCACGAGGTATATATATACAGCTCCAGCGAACAAATGCCCGAAACCTAGGGCACAAATTGATACCCCCCGGGGAATAGCTCTTGGCCCCAGAACATCCATGTGGCTACAAGAGTACATCCGTTCAGCTCAACTACTGTCGCTCTTTAAAATACATGGCTATAATAATGTGCATCTCAACTCTGTCATAAACACAAAAAAGAAGACATCCGTGTTCATTTTGCCGATCGCGTTGAAAATGATGAGCTCTTGGCGCTAGGTCAATAAGCAGCATGACGTAGCCGCACTAGTGTGATTGTCACTCGGATAAATCCTGTATGATGCATATTGGAATGCTGTCATTCGATCTGTTCTTGGGTTCCGTAATATGCTAGGGAGATGTTCCAGCCCCTCTTGAAAACTTGTTAAACATGACCCAGGCCACTTTTCCTGCTACAAGTGCACCCAGGCCAACGTTTTCCCTAGGTGTGTAGCGGTTGCGCCCCAGCTACCCACCAAAGCGATGGGGTTGACCTATATTTATCACAAATCAATTGCAATATTCCTCCGAGGTCTCGTTCGGCCTAGATTAGATCTCCGTCCAAATACAGATGAGACAATGTTTATCCCATCGCGGGACACGGGTCGAACTATCAAAGCTCACGTTACAAACCACCTGGAAAGAAACAGAAGCATCCCATTCCTGTCTTGATTAACTTTTGTGGGAGCGGCTTCGTGCTTCATACTTTTGGATCTGACGATGAATATTGTCGTTTCATCGCGGACAGCACCGACTATACTGTCATTGACGTACAGTACCGTCTGGCACCCGAAAGTCCATTCCCGGCGGCTTTCAATGATGCCGAGGACGTTGTGACATGGGTGCGATCGCTGCCAGAACAGTTCAATATCTCTTGCGTTTCATTGTCGGGATTTAGCTCAGGAGCCAATATTGCCCTCGCATTGTCATGTTCATCCTCGCTCTTCAACTCACAAGACAATCCACATGTCTTTCGCACGGTCATGTCGTTTTACGGCCCAGTTGACATGGCCGTTCCAACACCACAAAAGCCTCTGGCAGATCAATTTAACTTCATCATGCGAAAGATATTCCCACCTTTCTCCCATTTGTGTCACAAATGTCTCAATTTCGCGGGGGTAGATCCCAGGGATCGTCGACTGTCACCGTTATTCGCCAAACCGAGCAGTTTCCCGGATAATGTCCTGATTATCACTGCCGCCCAGTGCGCTTTTGCTATTGAAGCCGAGAGGTTGGCAGAAAATATCCGCAATGTTGACGGCAAATATGTGATCTGCGAAAGAATGTATGGGTGCGCTCATGGATGGGATAAGGATGCTGTTCGGGGCACGCCACAGTGCGAGGCAAAAGATAAGGCATATGAAATGGCAGCAAGTATGCTACGGAAAAGGGAAGGAGGAGTGGAAAAGCTTCAGACGACTGTTTGTGAGATTTGATACCCATGCATGTATAGTTTTCCGTACTGGATAAAGGGACTGAACTGTTTAATCTGAAATTGGAATAGCGCATTTCACGCAAGGAGGGAAGAGGAAATATCGTAATTCACATATGATTCTATGATTGTAGAGAATATCCGCTAGAAATGCATGGTGGTGGCAATGTCAAGACCAACAGCTTATGGTCGATATCGTGATAATTGGCATTGGGACTTACCCCAGTCTCCAACTGCACTTATCGAAAATTGCCCAGGCTCATCATGCCAAAGCTGCTGCGTACCTGGGTTCACTGCTATATACTGAAATTGCTTTGGAATGACCGAGGTTTCTTTCTTCGGCGACCTTGTATTTCAGTGAGCTAAGAGCATATCTATGACACGCCCCATACACCTAGGGGATCCGGGCTGCCAGACTGGCTTCTCTGGGCCTGCAAATTTTTCACTCGCTTCACAAGAGTCCCAACACATATCGGACCAATGATAGTGCACAGTGTAATTGCCCACACTACTACCAAGTAGATTTCAGAATTGCCGTTGTTGGTTTCTTTGCCAGGTTGTGCGAATAATCCACCTGTTTCTGCCACGGATGCGATGAGATATCCTATCTCGCCTCGTGCAATCATCGCCAGGCCAACGATAGAAGCTGGGTATAGAGAGCGGGTCTGCTTGCTTGGTGCAGGATTTTCTGATAGTCTTGAAGGGCGGCGGACTTCCGCCCCAGACGGCTGCTGGGGTGTCGACGTATTTGTAGAATCTCGCGAGGGGCGGGTCATTTTATTCCCCTTGTTGCTTGGACCAGCGACTTGTCTCTGGTCATCCTGCTTGGGCCGTAATGTGCACCAGGTGATCGGGATTGTTACCGCTCGTTTAAGTTTCGCCAGGCCGGATTGCGTGCTGATCGTAATTGGTAAAAGCCAGATACCAGTGACGATTTTTGAAATTGCCATCAGTAAGGTGTACACAATACCTCGCCAGACGATTTGGCCTTCAAACATCTTTGTTATCGGAATCGCAAAGCCAATGGAGGCCTGTTTCAGTCAGCACTTTTCCTTGAGAAGTAAATGGATGGCAAAGTCACTCACGAAGAAAAAAGGGCATAGGATAAAATGAAGTGGCTGCTTGCAATAAGCATCGAAGGTTTGCTGACCCGAAGCCATTCTAGATTTACCCTCGTTGAAAAGGCTTGTGGAGGAGTCTGAATTCGAAGCCCCGCTCTGTTTTGAATTCGGCTGGGTCTGGATTTTGCTGCTCGTGCCTCGCAAACTCATCTCAATAGCTGGCTGATTGTCACCACCAGACGTGATAGACGTGTTCACCCTCTGATGCGAGCTTTCTGTCAAAGCAACAAGGAAATCATCAAACCATGAGATACAGGCGCCAGCGAGATATGCCGCAAAGAGACCCGACGTGCCTGCGTATGATGCTCCAGTCACGAAGCCAATCAAAGTAGCCATGTGTAGAACAAAAGCTAGCTGGGTCTCCTTGCCTTTAGGCAATAAGCTCACATTTGCTGCTCGCAACTTCCGGACGGCAGGTTTACCAGCGAGGCCGCAGATAAGAACAATGCCAACAGCAAAGCCAATGGCAACACAGATGGGACGAACCACGGTCACCGGGCTGAAAGACCCAGTAGTGGAACTGCCGAGGTTGGATATGATTTGGACCATGACAAGGCCAGCAACATCATCCATCATCGCAGCACTACTAAGGACAGTTCCTAGTCTTGATTTGTCCAGGCCAGTTGTGGAGAGGATTGTAAAGGTGGTACCGATGCTTGTAGAGCACAGCGCTGCTCCAGCACCAAACGCTTGGAGGGGTGTTGCATTCACAAGACGAATCAACACATATGACAGCGCCATTGGAGTCGCAACGCCTGTAAATGCGGCAATTGCTGAGAGGAGAAGATTCGCCTTCAGCTGCTTAAACGATGTTGACAACCCCCCTGTTTTAAATATCAGCCTGAACCCATGCAAGAGAGATTATGCTGCAAGAATAAAACAAAAAACAACAACAAAAACATACAACAGCCAGGATTCGCATGTGGTCACCCACCATACTACTAACTGGCCGGCGTGTGGCTTAAGTACGGCTGAGCGGACGGGAAGCCCTGTTCTCCACACCCTATGGTCGTATGTATGAGACCAAACATCTTCAATGCTGATATGGGAAGTAAATTCGCTTCACAGCACCGGTGAAGGGGACATGCGAAGATGGTGATTGACCGAAGTGAGCTTGCCACAACCAAAGACTGAGGCAACGACAGCACAACGCATACCACCATCATCAAATGATTCAAAAGGAGTACCATAAGAAGCAAGAAGAATAGATATCCTACCTTCATATACGAGAAGTAAAAGGCCAAGATAGCCCAATTGTTGCATCATCTCTTGAGCTTCGAGGGTCAGCCATTCTGCGCCCGGCATACCCCAAGCCACTCCGATGAAGATCTGCCCAATCAAGCCACAATACATCAATTTATCCAGGATAGAATTGGCGAAGTTGAGAACTAGCAAGAATCCCGATTGAATCAGGATCGTTCTGATTCCTGGCTCCTCGTACGAGAGAGCCGATTGGGACGTCATGGCGATTGCCTAGCGGATTGAGTTCGATTTGACGCCCCTGGACGACCGCTTGAGACGAGGTTATCTCTGAATATGAAAGAGTGCTTCACAGAATGTCGGGATGGCAGACTAATAATGACGAGCAGAGCACGTTGTTGTCCTGAGGATTGCGGCAGTCGCAATCCATACGCCAGTTAATAGCCTCATAGGAGGTCACATGAATTTTGTTGCCTGAGGCATACATCGGTGAGTGTCGATCTCTGCGGGTGACCTTCCCTTTCTGATCTGGTACAGTCTGAAGAACTGGTGACGGATATCCCGGTGAGCCGGAAAATCGCTTACTCCTCGATACTCATCTATGTACCTAAATGATTTGTTCGAGCGAGATGGCTGAATCAGCAATTCCACTGGAGCTTTTACGGGATAACAGTCAAGTCCGCAAAATCCAATCAATTCAACGCTGAAATCGATCTCGAAGTCGATTATGATGAGTAAAAAACCCCACCGTCCGTCTATGTACCAATGCCAAAATTTATACAAAATTCTATATTTCTTTCAATGTCATGTCATGTCGCTTCAAGGCTCGTCTGAGGAGTCCTGGTTCTCGTGGTGAACAGCACCATCCTTAACCTCGAACCGGAACTGCTCTTCCTCTTCTGCCAGCTCGGCCTTCAGCTTCTTGTTCGCGTTCCAGATAGGCTTGATCTTGAACAAGCGCTCGACCTTCTCCAGAGGAATACCGCTGGTCTCGGGGATGAGGAAGAAGGCGAAGAAGAAGGCGAGGAAGGACAGGGAGGCGAAGAAGAAGTAGACACCGTATCCCATGGCCGCGAACATCTGTTCGGTGAATCGCGACACGAGGAAGTTGAACAGCCAGTTGCTGGCAGTGGTGCAGGCCTGAGCCAGCGAACGGAAGTTGGGGTCGAAGAATTCCTGGTCGAAATTGTTAGTACAAATTCAAATGTCGGTGGCAGCAGAGGGACTGACAGAGTTGATGACCCAGGGGGTACCGTTCCAGGTGGGAGTGTACACAGCAGTCCACATATAGAAGAAGAAGATAGCGGCGATACCACCACCGTTCAGAGAGTTGGTGGGGTGAGCGGCTGGGTCCACGACGTAGATGTAGGCACCAATAACCCACATGCAGATAGAACCAGTGACAGCACCAATGAGAAGCAGCTTGCGTCTTCCCAGCTGATCAACCAGGAAGAGCAGCCACACAAAGGTCATGGAGGCCTTGATAACTCCGAAGATACCAGTCATAATGCTAACGGTGTCGCTGGCAACGCCAATGCTCTGTGGAAACGAATTAGAAATGACCATGCTTGGCATCGAGGAAAAGGTGACTCACAGTGAAGATGGTAGGCGAGTAGTAGTTGATGGCATTAATACCAGAGCCGTTCTGCCAGAAGAAGAGCATACATCCCAGGAACAGACGCCACATCATGTTGGGGCGCTTGGCAAGGGCCTGGAAAGGATTCCAGAAGCCGAGGCCAACAATGGCCTTCTGGGCCTCGTGTGCTTGGTCGATGGCAGCAACCTCCTCCGTGATGTACAAATCAGAGGCGGTAAGCTGGCGGATCCAGCAGAGGTTCTCCATCGCTTGCTTTCGGCGACCGTGGAGGAAGAGCCAACGGGGGGATTCCCGAATCCACAAGGATCCCGTGAAGAGCATACCAGCCGGAATGAGCTGGATGGCAAACGGAATGAGCCACTGCTTATGGCTCGGTTCGATATGTTGCTCAACACCATACTAGATAGTAAAGAAATCACCACTTAGTCCAGGCAAAATTTTTAATCAAGGGGGAAGGAAAGCTTGGTATCATAACTCACGTTAATCCAGAAGCCAACCAAACCACCAATCTGCCATCCCAACTCGTAGAGACCGACAAGACGACCTCGGATAGCAGGGGGAGCCAGCTCAGACAGATAAATGGGAATAATGTTGGACGCAACACCGGTTCCAAGACCGGATAAGACGCGACCAGCATATAGAATACCCAGACCACGAGCAGAGTTGGCACCACACTGGAGACCAGCACCCAGAGCGAATGTGGCAGAAGCAATGCAGAGACAATATTTGCGTCCAACCCAGTGGCTAAGTCCGTATGTGAGGAGAGATCCGAAGAAGGCTCCGGCGATGAAGAGAGACACGATATTTTCACTGATCAGATCTTTGCCAGCCTTGGACATATTCTCAAGACCGAACTCATCCTTGAAGGATGTGAGTGTGACAGTAGTACCGATGAAGGCACTTGTATAACCGATCATGTTGGAACCACATGATGCAATAAGGGCAAGCACATAGACTCGCCAATTGTAGACCGAAGGAGGAGTTGGCCGGTCCTCAACGAGGTGTAGAATGCCACCCATGGCTGCGAAGTCGAACAGCTAGAGGGGTTGTGTGGAAGGCGGTTGTGTCAAGAGAAGAAAATTTCTGACGGATAGAATATTATAGATTGAGAGAAAAAAAGGACTCCGGTCAGGACGGAAGGGGGCCTCTAAGTAATGTTTCGATCCCCAATGGTGGGTGTGGGTGTGTGGGAATTTCTTCTCAACGAGCGATCTCCACAACTTACGTCGCGTAGAACCCCAGCGCTTCTGGGGCAGTATGGGGTTTGAAAGTGAAGCTATAGAGCGTATGGAGATTCCCTGCAAAATCCCACGGGGTGAGCGATGTTCGCCCGGGGTAGCGTTTTCCCCGGTTGAAACATTCAGCCGGGGCTAGCAAATAACCTCTGGTATATATCTAACTCGGAATCTTACTTCCTGCCAAGGGTATTATTCATCGATGTGGACCTGGGCGTTTTGCCCAAGCTTTTGTGTAAACTCTGCATCTTGACCGGGCAAGTCTGGCGAGATACATGAACTCCATCACCAAAGCTTGGCATTTGGCCAATTCCGTTTACTATGGTATAGGAGTTCTTTCCAGGTGGGAATTCCTGAGAATGCCCTAGTCGCCACAATGTGCGTAGTCATGCACGAGGGACGTCCGTTCTCCCCGGATCCCACCGGAACTTGTGTGTGGGGAGAATGCAGGATGAGCGTGATTATTATGCAAATAATGAGAGTCCTATTCGTAGACCCAAGTGGTAGATGCAGCAGAACTCATCGCTGTCCCACGGGGAGAACCCTTAACCATGGTGGAGTAGTCGGAAGATTGCCGAGAAAGGAGAAGGCGAAAAGGAGAGAGAAGGCTGCGGGTCACGTGGCCGGGCCGAAGGTGAAAGATTCATGGATGATGGATGATCCTAGCATGCACACGTCGCCAAGTTATCCATTGGTTGAGAGCCAAGAGAAACCGGGAGTTCACTTCGGCCATTGAGGGGCTGACTAACAAGAAAAATTGATGATCGTTGGGATTGAGTTCCTGAGTCTTCCATAGATGTCATCCACTGCCTATCATTCCTCTCATATGCAAGCTAACAGAGTTCAGTGGCTGAATGGCTTCGAGCTCTGGGAAAAACACCAAGCCGCGATGCAGGCCGAACTGTTCTTCCCGAAGTTCTACCATTTTAAACGGCCGAGACGGCCCGGAAAGTGCTCAGCTCGTCGACGGGCGGGTTTCCACTAGGACGGGGAGTCGGGGAGAGACCAAGTGGAGATCCAATTGCCGACGGTCTATAATTGTCACCGGTGAAAAATTCTGTATCAACATGGCGTTCCCTATCCTCAGGAAGCTGAATCCGCTCTGGTTTGCTTGGTCTGCTGCTAAGAGATGGTGAGAAATCTGTAGGTGATCAATTCGGACAAGCTTATTTTCTCGGGCCGCCTTCGGCATGCCTCATCGTGATCACGGCCCGATTATGCTTAAAAGCAATGTACGGCAATCTCACCCCGAGATGAGATGCTGTGAGATGCTGTTACATATACTTCTCCATTTAGAATTGTTGATTTAATAATTATCAATCAAAATCATATTATTGTTTGTCTAACACTCTATTCGCCATGCCTCATCAGCCGAGTGCCACTCCCGGTTTGACCAAACACCTATGTTCGTGGATCCATACGTCCTCTGTCCCTCGAGAACGTGGCTGAGAGTATCAAAACCCGGGCGAAATACATGATACTCTATGTATCTATTTTGCATTAGTCGGGGCTCACCTTCCTTGGGTCGAGAAGCCTGCAAATGCAGTTTTTGCGATGGAACCCAGAGGGAACTGTACTGTGTGGGGATACCAAAAGCTGCCTGCACTCTGTAATATGAGATAGTATCTATGATTTTATAGATATCCATTGATATCCGAGGAGTGGAGAAGATTGTCAGGGCACACCGAATAGAAACTCGGCGCACTAGCCGCCACGCTCCTGAATCTGTAGTACTAAGATCCAGTCCTTCGAGCTTGATGACTAGCATATGCTGGCTCCCGTATGTCTCCAACTCCATCCTGCTGCCGCCGCTCTTTGTGGCCACCGGCCAGAAGAAAGCGACCACTAGGGTTGAGTTTGACGGAAAATCGGTTTTGCTCTCCACCATTGTGGGTTAAGAGACAGGTCCACTTGTTGGACTGTACATATCTTTATGGCGGACATATGCTGGTACGAGATGGCACTCCGGTATTACATTCGGCCACGCAGCCACAGCCGCTGCCGCCGTAGTGAGCAAGCTGCTCGACCTTCTAGAAGACGCTAGTGGGGATACCTTTGGCATGGTATGTACTCAGGCATGTGGGTTAGTGTCCGCTCAGTTTGGAAGCGAGGTGAAACACGTGCGGCGCGGATTTGCGGCGCAAAATAGCCGCTTGACGATTCGGATAGCAGAGACTGGTTATGTCGGGATTAAGAATAACGCCGAGGGACCATATGGTTGATTTTTGTTGACATTTGGGCAGTATTTGGGTAGGTAACGTCGCACCTGGTGGATGAGCTTACCAAGGGCCTTGGAGAGTCTGACAGTCTGAGAATATCCAGGTCAAATAACATGCCTCCATGGCAGGAACACACTGCACCCTTGAACACGGTCGCACAAACGCAAGTTTAGCACTCCGACAAACTATCGAGCTTGGAGAACATCCAAATCATCAGGATTGAGATGTACGAAGCTGCTTTCAAGAATAGCGGATAGAAGGCACAGCGGCCGCTCTCAGGGCTGGGGGCACAGATATCCTGCGCGTATGTTGCTGCCACCCAGCTCATCGACCGTCACGTCTCACCAAAATAATTCCACCATGACTTGCTCGACAGGAATGATTTATGGGACCTCGTTGACAGTATAGGGTGTTTCCATACGCCGGAACTGGGCGAGAAAAACGGACGTGTCATGATCACATCCAAGGATGCAAATTCCATCGCAAAGACTCTGGCCGCACCGCAAGATTTTACCCCTGGGCTATCGAATGAGGTATTTCTGGAGAAGTTCAGGCGATTCACGAAAGGCAGTATGGACGATCAGTGACGCGACGCGATCGGGAGGCTGGTCTTGGACGTTGATAAGGTCGAGGACATCACGGTGTTAGAGAAGCTACTCGCTGGGCCCACTAGAAATCCAATATGTTAAATCGTAGAAATTCATAACTGATTGGATTGGACAAACCTGGAAAATGAAGTGCAGAGCGTGTTGCTCGTCGTTCGTTGATCCAGGCGGAGCCAAATGACGCGATAACTGGGCTGCAGTTGACAGCCTCCGGCACTATCACGTGGCTACGACCGTGGATGCCTCCCAACCATCAACACACTCGCTCATCGTCACGGTCGCTAGCCGCAGGATAGGGATTCAAATCCATACAAAGAATACGGCGGATGTGAGATCCCAAATTTCTGGGGCGTGGTGTTTGAAGTGGAGTTAATCACGATCTCAGAGAATCTTCTGCCTACTTCTGAGATGCCCCTCACGACTTGTTGATCATTATATCCTCCCAACTCCCGGTAAAGCCTTGTCACTGCCCACCATTTTGACACCTTGGAATAAGAATCTTGCTAATGGGGACATAGAATAAAATACAAGGACAGAGTTATCTCGAGTCTTTCGACGAGATGGAAAACTCGGCATCTCCTGCAGCCATCCAAAAACGCATCTGGGACGGCCGAATTCCCCTGGAGATTGCTCTTGCCCCCTCTGAGAGCCGGTGTTATGACAAAACAGATGCTTATCTTGTAATGACTGCACATGCCGATATGCCTTTCTTGTGGACCTGATTAACATTCATCATTCAGATCTCATACCCACGGGTCTCATATCTTCCCTCGTTGCTATCAAAGCTTCGAGCTTTCTTCTCTTCATACCTGATCGAGCCTGGACCTGGACATCACGATGGATGGTTTGCTTTTGAGGGTGTTCCTCTGAAATGGCACTACCCAGTTGGCCTCTTATTCGACCTCTATGCTGGCGCAGATCCTGCCACCAAGGCCGGGTTCGGAAACGAGGTCTCACAGGAAAACGGATCACCTTTCCCATGGAAACTGACAGTCCATTTCAGTGACTGGCCTGTTGAAGATCTCGTTCGACTTGACGAAAATGGCATGGTCATGAATGACGCATTTATCAATAGCGTCAAAGAAGCAGACTTTCTTCGAAACGGAACCGCCAAAGGCATCATGAGCCTTTCCAAAGAGGACTCATCGGCTCTTTGGAAGGCTGTCGAAGATGGTAAGCTCCGTCTAAATTGCCGTTCTTGAGTGTATCAAGCTGATCCAAATTTGTTACCAGTGGACCTTCCATCTTTCCAACGTATCTCTCACATTCTTCTACCTCCCCCTTCACAGCCCTTCCGCAACGTCCCGATTCGCATCTTCTTACCGCTGCCACCCGATGAAGAGTCCGGGTCCCTTAAAGTAGTACAGTCGCCCCTCCCCCCTTCAGTACCTACCTCAGGTGTCCAGCCCAGCCAATCTATCAGCCCCCGATCAAGCCCAGGTATGCAGCCTCAGACCATAGGGGGTGTTCTACATACGTTGCTTCCAAACCTCTTTCCAAGTCGGAGAACTCCTGTTCTTGCAAAGCCAGTGCTACATGGTGCTGTCCTTCCCATGTCAGCTCCCATCGAAGAGGTGATAAGAAGCTCGGCATATGGTGACGGATGGGCTTATGTTGTCGTGCAGATGATGGGATGATGTTTAATCTCGCGTTACGCTTGGCACCTAGCAATTGGATAGCAACTAATGAATCACTACATCCCACCACTAAAGCCTTTGCCTTGTGATCTCCCTAGAGACTATGTCTAGGCATGACTAGTAAACATGAAAGGTTATTTTTTAATGTTGAGACTTCCACGTTATACGTGGAAAGAGATGAATTGAGAAGATAAGGTCCCTAACAAAAAAGTAAGAAAAAAAATATGAAATGACAAAGACAAGGCGCTGAGCGATGGGTATCAGCTTGAAGAAAGAAGTGAAGGATTATCCATAGACGACGTTGATGCTCTTGATCCCCAAATTGAACCATCCTCCCCAACCAAAGTCGAGCCCCCTATTCCATCAGTGTCGGACCCAATTTCAAGCTCATCGATGCCCGTAGTGATACTATCGCGTTGGCTATCTGGTGAAGGGCGAAGCGGCTTACTTGTTTCATAAACTTGTAGGACCTTGGCCGTGTTCTGCGCGGCGAAGTCCAAAATACCTCCATTGAATGGCACAGGCCTGCGGTTACCCAAAGACTCGGATGGGGCTTTGATCATAGGATCTGCGCCGGAATTGAGAAGGAGTGCCAATATGCTGTGTCGACCGTACTCAACGGCCAAGTGCAAGGGTGTTCGGCCATCGATCATCTTTGCGTCGAGTGCAGCACCGCTCTTAACGAGGAACAGAACCAATGGCTCTTGAGGTGTCTTAGCCAAGATGGCAAGATGTAGTGCTGTCTCAGACTTGTGTGAAAGAATTTGGGCATTAATGTTGGCCCCGTGAGATAAAAGGAGAGAGATGTAATGAATGACCTTATCCAAAGGTAAGTCGATGACATCCAAATGGTTTGTGATAACATTATGGATTGGTGTAAGACCACTGCAGGTGATTGCATTTGGATTGAGGTCTGATTCCAGAAGAATGGTCAGAATGTCGAGGTAGTTTTGGTTGAGAGGAGGAGTGATATGAAGAAGTGTTTCGCCCTTGGCTGTATGAGCCTGGGCGTTCGCGCCGTCTTCCAGAAGGCAAAGGAACATAGCCTTGTTGCCTGAAAGAGCTGCGCATTGTAGAGCCGTAAAGCCTTGGGAATTGCAGGCCTCAATATTTGCACCATTCTCGAGCAAATGTGCAATTACCGACGCAGTCAAGCCCTTCTGGGCTTTCTCGTGAAGTAAAGAATTGCCTTCGCTATTCCAGGCATTGATATCTGCACCGCCAGTGACCAGAAGGTCGAAGGCAATCCAATTGCCCTCGCTGGCAGCGATATGAATGGCAGTATTGTTACTGGAAGAACGAGTTTCCAGCTTTGCGCCGCGCTCCAGTAGCAGCGAAACCGCCTCACAATTATCGATTTTGCAAGCTAACTGGAGTGGGGTAAGACCTTCCCTGTTTAAGATGTTCAAGTTCGCCCCCTTTTCAATCAGAAAAAGAAGAATACGAGGCCGCTTCAGCTCCACTGCGAGATGAAGAGCTGTGTTGCCCGTCACTGTATTTTGAACATCCATGTCAAACCGACTTTTGATCAGAAGCGGAACAGTCGCTTCATCTGAGGCGGTGCCGACTGCTAATTGGAGTGCCGTAGCGCCTTGCAGATTGGCAGTTCGTGAGTTGATACGACGATTCAATAGAGTCTTGATGAGTTTCCGGTGGCCTTGTTCGGCTGCAATATGCAACGCAGTATTTCCATCTTTGGAGGTTGCATTGAGGTTGGCATTTTTCTCGATAAGCAAATCAACCATTTCCTCGTGGCCGCGATGAACTGCACAATGCAAAGCAGTTACACCCAACTCATTTTCGCATTCGTTGATAATGGCGCCTTGCTCAATTAAACGCTTTGCCTTGCCAAGAATACCAAAGTATGCGAGCACATGCAACGCACTCCAGTCAACAAAGTAGCTGCCAAACCCTAGGTGCTTTGGTATATCAGCAGCAGTGACATAGCTCAATTCAACCGGGGGCCGTCGCCAACACAGCTTGTTCAAGAACGCGCGGATGAGGACTTGCGTCGTCTGCTCATCATCATTGACTTCACGTGCATGATCGCCCCAGTAGGTAATCGCATAGTCTAGCAAACAGTTCTTAGACTCACGAGAACAGAGACCTTTCGTCATATAACACTCATCAACGACTTCATCTGAAGTGATAATTGTGAGACAGGTCTCTGCGATATGTTTCTTGGCAGTAGGAAAAAAGACCCTAGCAGCCGGTCCGCTGAGATACTCCTGAGCAGTTCGATGAACTAACTGAACAGTACCAGATATAGCGTCGATGCTCAGGAGACCTGCAGCTTCATGTAACATTGAGTTTTCTGAATGCGAAGATTCTTTGGCAGGCGTCCTGACCAGCGGCTCGAAGCTGGCAGCAAAGTTCAGTTCCGATACTGTCAGTGGCCTGCTCGCGTAGAGCGTCCAGAACAAGCACCGACTTGCGTAAGGATTCTGGCTCACAATTCGTGTCATTGATTCACCATACGCATCATTGAGACTCTCTGGAAGATGGAAGAGTGATCGCTGAAGTAGATTTCCGTCAGTGCACCTTGACAGCAAATCCATGTGTAGGCGAGCAAGAAGAAATCTAAAGTTAGAAGTCCATGTTAGTAAATGATTGAACACCCATAAATGAGAGAAACAACAGGAATAGGAAAGAAAATACTTACAGTCCGTGGCACTTTTTGACAACCTGCTGCATAAGAGCGGTCTTGAGTTCGGATGGATATTCTTTCAGCAAGGATCTAAGCCCTCCGCCCTCATTGATGCGGCTGTTGATGTATGCTTCCAGGTCGTCTCGGATGGCTAGGACGGAAAGGTGCTCATCTTTAAAGTCATATTTTGCTTCCCGCATCATGACAAGTAATTGAGCGTGGTCGGGGAGTTTTTGAAGACGATTGAGAATGCGTTCCTTCTCAGATGGCGTTTCGATACCATCTATCACAAAAAAGACTCGAGAAAACCTGTTGACCTCTGCACGAATAGCATCTTGAAATCCCTTTGCGGAAGCTCGCCCATTTTGAAATGACTCCGACTTGTAAAGGGATACGGTTGCTTGGGACGGGGTTCGTTTTCTGTAGACAAGCTGAGCAAGTATTTTGTCGAGAAATCCGAGTGTGCTGCCTTCTTCCATCTCGTCTTGGCCAAAAATGAACACAACAGCCACCTCAGCAGATGTGAAGACTTTTTGAAGGTTGTCAATGATTGTGGATCTAGATATAGACGTTAGAAGGCCCGCATCCAGGCGAGGGTCAAGGGGGATTGCTCACGCAAGAAAGGTTTTCCCAGCACCCGCTATATAGCGATGAGATTGGATTAGACCGGGAATAGACAACTAAATTAGAGTGACCACATACCTGGACCAACACAGTAAAGTGTTCGACAACTACCGAAAAGCCACTTATTGTATACTTCGTCGTCGAATATCCATTCACATGTCCCTTTTTGTCGTCTACCACAAATATCCGCCAACCTCATGAGACTTTTGGTTGTGGATTGACTAGTGATATACTCGTAATCTCCACATCTTGGTGTGCTTGCACGTATGGAGTCTAGGCGAGGCGATTGTTAGCATGAATAGCGGCAAGAAAAGCTCTGCTTCGAACCCACCGGAATCTAGCTCTTGGTACTGCCGAAACTTGATGCGGAGCTTTTCTTCAACGCGATTCTTCTCTCTGTTGAATTCAAAACAAATTTAGCTCATGCATTGAAGACTTTCCAATCAACTCGTGGAAACGTACGCTGATCCAGGTTGCATGGTCAAGATCATCATTATCTTGAATTGCTCCAGTCTGGGAATGAAAGTATTCTCTAATAGGCGCTTTCTGAATAGACGAGCACTGACCCCACCGGGCTGGAAATAAATAACCATCGCCTCGATGGTAGATTCCAATGAATTGAGGACTACATGAAGGCTGAGTAGGCGTGATGGATCCAAGATCCATTTCTCCTCTGCCCATGTCAACTGGTCCTGAAGTCGGCATAGTAGGTCCTGAAGTTCGCAAAGCAGTAACAAGGCCCGATTTGAGATATCCTGGGATTCCTTGTTTCCGCCGAGGCAGCGGAGGACTGCACGTATGCAACGAGAGACTCTGGTGAGACGTCCTCGAACTGCTGGGCCGGTGGCCATTTTCATGCAACGTCCATGGACCACCGAGGCAATGCCTGCGGTGTCTTAGAGAAGAATATTTCTAAAGGTATGCATAGCTAAGAGCGGAAACATGAATGAGAAAAATAAGGTAGATTGATTCTGGGGAGCACGTGATGCTCTGAAGGATAGTAGCCAGAAAGCCTGGGGCTAACTGATGAACACACAGATTCTCGGTATGCTAAACCATAATTGTCCATTCCGGGCAGATAGCTGACGTTTGGAAAGTTTTCCCCTGCATAGAAAAGGATGAATTGTCCATACAGATGACAATGCGTGTACAAATTTGACGTCTTCAAAGCGCCGTTGGGACTGAGAGCGCTAGATGAAACATCAGCTAAAATGTGGAGTCCTTGTTCTGGAGGTCAGAAATCATATACATATCAGCGCATCTGACGGCGATACGAGAGAAATACATGCGTGGCCAGCGTCAGATGGAAAATCTTATCATGCAGAGCCTACTATAGGTCATTTTTAGAGGGCTGGCGCCGAAACACCAGGGCCGTGCCGGAACCATCCACTCAGAAGGAGTTTCGAGCCGCTCGGGTGTGATAGGATTCTCAATTGTGCAGGGGGCTGGGAACTACTACGCCAGAAACAGTGCTGTGCTTATTTTGCTCTCATGATCAACTCCCGGTCAGAAGACTCCCTGGGAGCCTATTATGAGCAGCAGAAATTTATGCTTCGTTCTGTATATTCTGCAGCCTACAGTAGAGGCTTCTCACTTAATACTGATTCAATTATAGGTACCATACTAAATAAATACACAATTGGAGTGGAGTGGTTTTTAAAAGTAGTAAATATGTCATTTTGTTTCAAAGCCGGTATACCTGACGAAGATGGTGCGAACCATCATACCCTGCACCGAGTATACCGTCCATCTACTATGAAAATTTGTAAAAGAGACATGACGTAAAGGAAATTCGTGAAAAGAGAGACATGTAACCAAGGAAATCGTAAAAAGGTAAACAAAATCGAAGATTTGTCAAGTGAGGGCGGACACTGCTTCTGATGATTCAACATGGATGGGTATCTGCAAAGTGGAGAAAGGGAATTTTCATAATGAGGCGTTGAAATAGTGGAAATGCGAGCGAAACACTCAAATCATGTTGCTGCCGTTTATATTGACAGTGTCTCCAGCTTGGAGAGCGCGCTTGGTGGTTTTGGCCAGCATCACCTCCCGCATCCATTCGATACGTTCATCGCGGGTCTTGACGGCGAAATGGTGGGATTTTCCACCGTTCAAAAGCATTGCCTTGCGATCAATAAGGCCTCCGTTGTTATTTGGCGCTGGAATCAACGAAAATGCGAAGGCTGAATCCTCTGTCGTGTTGTCTCGGCGCTTCAGGACCGTTTTCTTGAAGGCCGCTGTCAACTTTGAGCTAGAGGCCAGCGAGGAGCAGGCGACAGCATAGTCGTCAACATCGACGTACTCTAATGCTTTGGAATTCCGGTGGGCTGATTCTTCATCATTGTGCATGGCGAGCTGAGTTCCCTTAAGTGTAAAATGATGATCCTGCCACTCATGCCGCAAGAGCCGAGTAGTCTTCCGTTTTTTCATCCATCCACAATGTGTCACTGCATCGTGCTCACGTTGGCCCGATGTGACATGGCTCTTGTTTCTGCAACTTGGTGCCCTTGGCGTTCTTTGCAAGTCTTCAGGGGTTTCAATGGGTCTCAGTGCTCGGCCTTCTTTGAGTGGGTCTAGTGTAGAGACAATTTGAGTCGAGGGATAGCGTCGGTGATTTTCTGTCTTGGTAGATGATGGTCGAATTAGGGGCTCTGGCATGATGAATCTCTCATTGCCGAACCGCATATTCGGCGGAACAGACTGAGACTCCTCTCGCGCCACTGGGCCAATGGGCAATGCCGTGACAGGGGCATCAGTTTCCGAGAAAGGAGTTTCCTGTCTGTAGCAAGGATCATGACGGTAGTAGTCTCCCGGGGACATGGCTGCTCCACGCAGCTGTGCCTGCTCATTCCCTGGAATTGCCGTCATATCATTTGACATGAATTGGCCTCGTCGAGATAGCACTGATGGCGTGACAGTTCGTTGGGCAGATAGGCCTCCAGAAAAAGCTGAGCTGTCGGAATTGTGCATGCTTGGAATCTGGAGTCGTGGTAAATGTCGCAGATTCTCGGCAAGGGTAGGAGTGATTTTAGCTGAGTCAGGAGATCCATACTCGGGAGACGACAGAAGCTCTCTTGGTGGGCTGGCAGGCTCATTGACGGCCTGTAATCTGTCAAGGCTCTGGAAGTTCAGAAAGTTGCGAACGTTTTCCTGGGGATCTCTTGGCTGAACTGCCTTCAATCTCTCCTGTGACAATTGGACAGCAGAAGGACGATTGTATCCCATCGCATCAGACGAAGCAGTCAGAGAAGGAGTGATCTCCGACCTCGGAGATTTGAGAAGGTTGGGTGCAGTCTTGGGATTTCCTGGATCTCCAGCCACAATGGCCCGGCCTCCCAGGGATTCAATCGGCAGGTCTTGTGCCAAACGAGCCAATTTTGCCTGTTGCTTCTGCCATTTTCGGCAAGTTTCACCCTTGGAGCATTGGTGTACTTTGGGTAGCAGCTGCTCAATAGCGACAATAGAAACGGAATCACCGGGTCGTATATCTTCTTTCATCTCTACATCAGAGCTGGAGAGTTGACGACGACGTCTGGGCCTTCTGCTTAAGCTGTCTTCATCCGTAGTAGAGCACGACTGGTAGCTATTACTAGATAGATTTGTTGACGTCCTTGTTGTTGACGGCATCCCGCTTGAGATGCCGGAATTTCTCGAGGAGCTTGTCGCTGTGCTGCTCAGCGCAACACTGTTTCGAAGGCTTTGGATGGAGTTCATGAGCCGATGTCGTTTACCAAACGACAAAATGTCAAGCTCCTTCAGGTCTTCTGCCTGAAGCTCGAGCAGGATTGAGCCAGATATGTCGTTGTAGTAAAACTTTTGAACAATATCGTCCTCAAACCCGAGGCTGCGGATCCAGTGTACAACCTCTCCTGGGGACCAGTCCAATACGGCTGTTTCATGTGCCGAGGCCCGCTCGGCGGTGACATTGTACTGCGATTGGCTTTGCTCAACTGCATGGTTGGGCACCGGTGTGTCTCGTCGGATTGGATCAAGCTTGGAGGCTCTGCTGTGAAAAGTTCCCGTGGCACTTATAGGCGTCTCTTGGAAAAACAGATCAACCTCCATTGCCGATCTGTGATCCGAGACTATGGATGATCTGAATAGGTGAGGTCCAGAAGGGCCTCTGACATGTTTGTCGTCAATATGAAAATCAAATGCGGTAAGGCCCGTTGACTCTGGAGTTATAACGTTGTCTGGGGTTGAAGCGGTAGAGAGACTTCCGGCCCCGAACTAAACGACGAGAGGATATTAATTTAAGAACTGGAAGGATGATTTGAGATGCAGGTGACCACTTACGGAAGCAACACTTTGCATTGGGGACTCATCGTAGCAATCTTCGTCTTCGAAGATTTCAGTCGCTTCGGAAGAAGGCCTGGAAATCGTCGTCCTCGGAGGAAATAATGGTAGAGGCTCGTCCTTTCGAGGAATCATCATGTAGTTCACTGGGTATTCATATCCATACTGAGCGTCCTCCATGGTTGTTAGTGAAAGTTTGTGTAGCCTTGAGCGTTCTTAAACTTACCATCTTGCCATATCAGTGGCCAAGCGGCCAGCCCAGTGTCAAATGAAGAATATCGCCAGTATCAAGTCTTGGTCCACAGAATCGAAGAAAGTAGCAATGATTGCTGAGCGATGGGTCTGATTATGCGTTGGAATCCGTAGGAGTCGTTCCACACTCACGTAATGGTTTGGGGAAAGTTGACCAGAAATGGATAGAGCGGGCGTCGGAACAGTTTATGTACGAAGTCCACCTTTTGGAGACGCTGAGCCGTTCTTTTGTGGGGCTGCCAGTTACAGCACTGAGAACTTGGATGATTGTGCAGTACGAGCTCGACGAATTGCAATTGCAGCTTAGGCGTCGACTGGGCTTTGCCCAGCGGCAAACTACATTCTGATGCGCCCACTGTGATGTGCCTGGAGGTCGGCACGCCAACCTGGAACGCTGGCGGACGACACAGGTGTTGGAAAACAAGGATCACGCTGGGGGTTTCGAGAATCCTGCATTTTCGTTGGATACAACAACGTGCGTTTGGCTTCTGGTCATGCAGAAGGGGGTGAGGGGAGCGGGTGATGGCGGCCTGTGATAGGCGCCCTGCACGACGCTACTGCCGTGACGATTTCCTTGGCACATCTCGACAGGCCAAGGGTCTCCCGTCAGGGAACCAAGGCGCGTAGATGGTTTCAGATCCTTCTTTATAAATTGACTGACATTCGCTCCATCTTTAAGGGGTGGTTGGGGGCAGAAAACATTCACGCCAGCTCTGATGATTGGCATGAATTGTTATATCGCTCTCGACGTCTGCCGTCCAGTGCTTTCCCCCCAAACAAGCCTGGCCGCCAAAGTGTCAGAGGCCGAGAAAACCGAAGGCCCCCAGAATCTGACCCAAACTCTGAGCAAAGTATTGTTAATTATAGAAGCATTGTTACCCGGGATGTGGGAATGAGGAGAAATTGATGGCAATTTGTTCCTCATTAGGAGCTGGACTCGATGCAATCCGAGGAGCGACCGTTATCGGGGAAACTCGTCACACCACTCATCACTCGTCACCACAACCCGAAAGCCCAACTCCCATCACACTGCAGATCTCCTCTTTTTTAGACTCGTCACACCGGAAGCGATTGGTCGAGACTAATTGCTGTTCCAACGGTACTCCGTAGACCGACCTGTGTATATTAATAATAAGTCCGTAAATCCAAGCTCACATTTTCAATGCCACACCAGGTGACAGCCGTAGTACAATTGATTGCCTAGTCTCAAGAAGAATATATAAGGAGAGTCATTATTGAGCCCCGTGAGAGAATATTTTATATCGTTAATTACTACGCATGCGATAGATAGTATCGTGGCCTGGAAAATATTTGTGCATAACCATCATTGTTGTGTGCGGTCGATTGGTGGATGCAGATAAGTTTCGGGTGTGAGCTTGCAAACTTGGCTCCAGGCCAAATGCAACGTGGTGGCAGCCCCGCCGTAGGCGCAGAAATCACATCTTATAGTCCGGTAGATAATTATAACTAGACACTTCTGAGTCTGAAGCTACAGGACTATAGTCATTTATTTCAACAGCTTTGGTTGTGAAGTATAGGTTTCTCATAGCTAGATTAGACACTTTTAACAACCCTTCAAATACCGTTGAATGGTCGCTCTGCAACTAGACAAATATTCCGAGATTTTCTTCATCCCTACGTACTCGTGTGCCTGTACGGAGTACCTTGATTCGTATATTTTGAACACGAGACCCGACCGTGGGACGAATCCAGGAACCCGTAGGTTATTACTGGTATATATGGGTTCTGTGACTGTGTGTAACTATCTCACTCTTTGAAGATCCAGGTGGCTGGGAGTCATTCTTAATTTTTCATTAGTTCATTTTGAAGCCATGCCCCGACGGTGCAGTGCGTGTGGAAAATCAAGCCTTTTTTTATATCACAGCTTGGGAGCCTTTTTTCACCGGCGCGCAATAGATTCGCAATAGATTCGTCGAGGGTGCCTAGGCACTCCCATTTAGATGATAAACAACTTTCCCCATTCGTGGGGTCATGAAGATTTCAGTTGACACACACGCCTATATACATTAATATCGTACCCCCTTTTAATGGGGTTATGAAGTGAGAGATAGAGCCCATATAATTGATAGAAACCTCACATCGAGTGTAAGCAGATTGGCAACTATAAACACTAATGTGAATACGCTCGACACTCAGGAGCATGAGCTGTCAATAGGTTGGGTATTTTCGTATGATGGTTCACTCGGCATTTATATTGTTGCATAACGGCGTCGCAAGCGATATCTTTGGGGTTCGTCTATTCATTTGAGGCCTTTAACCTACATTATTAGATGATCAATGTATCCACAGGTATCTCGTTGATATAATATATAATATGAAGTAACAGTTGGCTTGTGAACAAAATCTTCCAGGTACATCAGTTGGAAACTGGAACCTTATAGTTGGGATTCTGATAATGCGCAACTTTTTGCGAGTAACGCGTTTGGATCGTGACCGTCTAACCTGTCCTGTCTGCGTGCTCCCATAACTAGACTAGGCAAACTCGATATACTCAAAAATTTGGTACCCGAGGCCAGGCTCATATACGTATTCAAATTTTTCGAAAACCGATGAGTGATGGCTGGTGTAGAACAGAACTGATGCACTCCCGTCCCATGTTGAGAGAGGTAGATTTCAAACATCAAGTTAGACCTATGAGCATTTGGAAGCCAAGCATCCGGGAACTATGTATCTAAATTAAGCACTCCACCCAATCTCAGCATGCGATCAAAAGTAGAGTGGTGCAGATTTCCTTCCCCGAATCTCTGAGTCTGTATCTCGCCCAAAATTCGGGAGATCGGAATGTCCGCGCTTTGACCTTGCGAACAGCAAGAAAATCCAGACCAGGGCCACAAAGCTGTATACCCCGCATCAAATGATACTAATTATGTCTCTTGATGGTGCTAATTATGGATAACTTGCTTTCAATTGCCCTTAATGATGCCTCACAGGGTTATTAATAGAAATTGAATATGAAATTAACCCTCTTTTTACTACTCCTATGTTGATATTAATTAGCTCTGATTATGCGCTCGAAAAAGTAAATTAAACCCGAACTGGGCGCTTAACTGTTGCTAATTAGGGATCATTTCAATGTCATGGTATTATCACAGTCCGAGCGCTGCTCTTGGCGCATTAGAGTTCCCCAAGCTCTGCACGGGCCGGCCCCACGGTTGGCTCAGAGCGAGCCGTTCTGCAAAATCCCGATGGCACAAGAAGCTAGTCATGCAGGTGGCTTCAACTTGATTGACAAATAAGAAGCCCAGGATGGAAGCTTGGCATGCAATGGCTGCTGCTTCATCACACGTCGACCGTACATGCCTTTAGCCGATGATTGCCTTTTCGCCCAAGCCCGAGGACTGCTGGTTCTAATCTGGTTAGTCTACAAAATGGCCTGACTCGCAAAGAAGCACTGTGACCCTATCGCTGGTGGAGGGTCGCATCCAGTCTTGCAGGCCTCTTACTTCCGAACCAACACAACAACCCCTCTTATCGGGATGTATGGTCTAACTGTGGTGTGGTTGCTGATATCTTTGTAGCCAAGTTCAGTGTAGCCAGCACCGATCAACTAATTCGGTGCTATCAGTTCGGTGCTATCAGGATCGCCTTGTGGCACGTTCTGAGACCCCATTTGAACTCGTAGTAGTCCTATTGGCTACAACGATACGGGCTGGGAAAAGGAATGCACCAATTCCAATTACACTGTCAGCCTATCAAGATCCATAGTCTGGGGCCTTGATGTGCCACTAAGAGGTTCGACACTATGTGATTGCCCCAACACAGTTAGACCGTAGTCGAAATGTGACGGGACCCACCGCAACATGCATCATGGGATACCATGTGTGCTACTACGGAGTACAGATCATCCCCGCTAGCTGCATATGCCGCTGGAGGAGATCGACCCTGCCTTCCGTTCATTGAATCCTTGTCAAGTCCCAAAATTAGTCTCAATTACGGACCAACAAGCCAGCCACCGATAATGATTTGCTGTTTGAGTTTACTCTCCACTCAATGTTCGCATATTCTTCCGGCTCGAACTAGGCTCGCCTACCGCTTACAGCAAAAAAATAATAATAGAAGCACGAGCTAACACAGCTGCTGATCTCTCTGTGGACTTATAATTAGTCGCATCCGAGATCTCAGGATAAAGATATCCCTTGAATCCGTCTTGAGACTGTTTTCTCATCTTTCGTTTTCACATTCCTTATACCTAATAGACTGCGAAGCTGCCGGCTCGGCTTTGCTATTGCGCCATCTCTTGAAGAGAGAAAAGGTGGCTGGTCCTCCATACAACTGTGTTGTCTCTCTCGTGCTGGCTGTGCCACATTGACATTCTCCATCGCGTTTGGTCATTGATTGACTCTCATTTATTGCGAAATTAATAATCAAAAATTGGAACTTCTTATAGCGAATATGCCGACAACAAAACCCCTCGCTGCCGCTTCGGCAAGAAGATCATCGATTACCGTTTCGTCCGAAAGGTCTTCGAGTGTGAGCAACAATGGGAATTCTCAAGACAAGTCAGGCAAAATGCACAAAAGATCGCGCTCAGGTATGCAACATTTGTAGGCCACATGAATTTGACACTAAAAAACAACCCAGGATGTTTCACTTGCCGTCTTCGAAGAAAAAAGTGCGACGAAGGTCATCCCTCATGCAAGGCTTGCACCAACCTTTCTGTCAAGTGTGAATATAAGCGACCGATGTGGTGGGGTAGTCCGGAGCAAAGAAGGGTCCAAAAGGAGCGAATCAAGAACAAAATCAAGCAGACCAAGTCACTCGAGAGGAGTGGATCGCAACAGGGTATGTGGAAATTTGATGAGCTTGACCAGTCATTCCCCTCTAACGTATGCTACTTTCTAGATGGAATGAACCGCGGTCATATTCTTTCATCGCCGAGCCCTGGAGAAGTTGACTTCAATCAGCCGATCACCGACGGATACGAATCCTTTGGTCCCCACTTTGCGACGCCCGGCTTCGTGCCAATTTCATACGGTCACTATTATACCCCATATGAGGTTGATGTCAAGACTGAGCGCCAAACATTCGTCAATGATGTTCCCTTGCGACATGACTCTTCCGTTTCCACGTTCAGTGCTATGGGTCCACCACAATTACATGCCACGCTCCCAACTTTCCCTGCTGAGGAATGGTTCCAAGAAGAATACTTCGACTCCTCGCGCGATTACACGCCGATGGATCCAGCCCTGGCTGGTCCGGGTGTCGGACAATCGTATGCTTCTCTCCATGCCAATATCCCCGTGGACGACTATGACCGGCCTCTCTTGAACCATTTTGTGGAGAACGTCCTGCGGATGATTTTCCCGATCCTGGAAGCTCACCAGCGAGGCTCTGCTCGAGCTCGCGCTGTGTTACAGTCCTTGGAGACGAACAAGTCCTACTTCCACTGTTGTCTTAGCGTCGCCGCAATCCATCTCAAGACCACGACCGGACTGAATGGTGAACAGATTGATCACGATATTATGCGACACCGTTATGAAGCAATTTCTCAGTTATGCCAAGCGTTGAACAGTGATAGCGACCACGAACAAATACTGGATGCTACACTCGCAATGATTTTCTTCCACTGCTCTGTCGGCGCACCGGACGACTATCTACCCGATATTCCTTGGAGTGACCATTTCCAAGCCGTATCAAATTTGGTGACCAAGCTGGACCTGACAAACATGATGGTTCCATGTGGAAATGGTTACATGCTGCCTCCGTTTAGTATGTCACTGACATCCTGGATCGACATTCTCGGCTCCACCATGCTTGGGAAGACACCCCAATTCGCTCATTCATATCGCAACAAGCATCTGAGTGGTGCCTCATCCGGCCTTCGAGAGCTTATGGGCTGTGACGACCGAGTTATGTACCTCATTTCGGAGATTGCTTGTCTGGAGTCCCTAAAAAATGAAGGCCGCATAGACTCAATAACCGTGTGTACCCACGTCTCAGCCCTTGGAAGCCAGCTGGAGTACACCGAGCCCGCAAATTCGGCACTTGAAAGCCCGTATTCTGCTACAACAGGAGCCATCAGACCCGAAGTCTTGACAAACAATATGACTGCTCTATTCCGACTCGCGGCGCGGGTATATCTCTGCAGTCTGGTTCCAGGAACTGATCGAAACCATTCCAGTATTTGCAATCTGATCGAGGCAATTGCGGATACTTTATCATATATCCCGGCCGGTCCTGGTGGATTCGATCGCTCGCTTGTCTGGCCAATTCTCATTGCTGGCGCATACTCACTTCCCTCAAGTTCGTTCCGCCAAGTGTTGGCTGATCGAGTTCTTGCGATGGAGGATCTTGCAGATCTTGGTAGCTTCGGTCGCATGTACCAACTTTTGAATGAGTTCTGGCGTCTGACGGATGACTTTGTCGAAAGTCCCACAACCAAACACGACCCACTGTCCAAGGTGACTTACGATACCACGGATGCTAGAACTGACACGACAACGTCACCACCTCTACCCTCGCCCGGTATGCGAGAAATCAAGAAACAACAGGTACATTGGCGGGACATTATGAATCGCAACGGTTGGCGGTATCTTTTGATCTGATTTTTGGCAATCTTCTTTTCGTTCCATAGACCTTCTACTACGGCTCTTTCTTGCTTTGCCTTGAATACTCGGGGTTGCCGGGGCTGTCATACAGTTGTGCCTATACACTTCTTTTGCCGTTTGTTCATTCTGATACCTGTTTTTGGGGGTTTTCATAACGGCAGTCTACCCTCAAGAGACACTTTGAAAGTCTAGTTTTCCAACGCTGCAATTACCTAGCTATTCCTGTCTAATCTGGACTTCATTTAGTCAAGATATTTGGCCTTTGAATGTCTTCGAGACTAGAAATTTTTTTAGGCGCACATTAAGGTGAAATGAAGGATAATTTCTACTTGCAATAAATTCTATCTAAGCTCTTCCCTCGAGCGTTATGTATCCTCACGCATCTTTTTTCAGTCTCATAGTCTTTAAATATCACCAGTCAGTCATTTCCACAGAAGGAGACCACCAAGCCAAAGGGTTCTGTCGCTGTTGGTTCTCTGGTTCCAACTCGTCGGTCTCCAAAGATCAGGAGCCCAGCTAATCCAAACTTCTCGTTAAATTTCAAAATCTACCTCTTCAATGTGAGGTCAGATCCATATCTACCCTAAGTAGATAACAGAAAATCCAGAATCAACAATAGAATGGGTGTCTACTTTTGAAACCGCGCTAGTTTGAGTGGAGGGATGACTTGCAGACAATGATGCTTTCCACCTGTAAGCTCTATAGACTGTAGTATCTCGTGGTGAGGTGAAACTACAACACTAGCATATTCCTCGGACCCTGCATGGTACCTGGCTGTTATAATGATTGTCTCCAATGTTGGGCCCTGTTTAGCTCGTACGCAAGAGCTTAGCGCTATGATCAATATTCATCTACAAGACAAGGCGTTTAGTGAAACTAGGGAGTTTTCCCCGTTTTGCTCTCAGCCAAAATCCTGTCTTCTGTTGTACCCTAGAAAAATCTCCACTGCCAAGAAAAGCTCCCAAGTGCATTACCAACGAAGGTACTTGGCTTCTCCGGTCTGAGGTCGAACAGCGAGCCGCCGGTGTTTGGAACCGCGCGCTCCCAAATCAGCGAACTAGAAAGGACACAGCTATACAAAAGCTCTGTTGCCGAAGGGACCAAGCCGCCCTCTAACGCCTCCTTTTCTTGAAGACAAGGGGCTTGCACTATGATTCAGAAGGCGCGCGACAATGTGGATTATGTTTAAGGGGACGACTGCCACAGCCCAGGGCGGCAAGACGACCACATATATAGGTAGCCCCTTGAGATCAAAACTTTGGGTTCATTTCCATAACCAGTTTTCTTTCGTACTCTCCCTCATCACTGCATCCCGTCTTCTAAGGGGAATCTTTTTTTCATTTCGTTCCGGAAAATCTGTCAGATCTATCAAGCGCTGGCCGCTTGTCTGCATTTTCGGGTCCGTTCGTTCATTCGCGATCAAAGAATATTATTCGGAGGACCAGATCCCACTGCCACTTCTTACGAAGCCAGCTCAGCCTCGCTTCCGCAAGGCCGCAGCAGAAGACAGGTGAGTCCAAATGCCCTGGGGGCCAAAGATGCCCGTGGCGGTAAGCATGGGGCTAACTCCTTTTAGGCCAGTCAGACCGACTCCTGTATTGACTGGTATCGTCTGGTACGGTACCGATAATACTGGGCTGTACAATACCTCTCGTTTCACCATTCTGGTGGTCTTGCTCCGCCCATATAGAAAGAAGATCTGCTGGTGCTCAGCTGCCTTATCCTCCTGGTAAGATTTATTATTTGTTCCCCTCTTTCGCGTTGTCCATCAACTCCTTCTCGCTCTAACCATTTCGTTTTCTTTCCCCCTCAGACTTAGCCTTTGGTCATAACTCTCCTTGAGCACGGCTTACTTATAGCCTACACCCTATCGCCCTAATTTGTCTTGAGGTTGCCTTGGACTCTCCACGATTATTTCTCACCCGAGTTACCTTAAAGCTGTGCACATCTTCTTGGTCCTTTAGGACCCTTTCGACACTATGCCGACCCAAAAGCCCGAGCTTCCTCCACTAAAGACGCCTAAGTCATTTACATTCCCATCGGAAATCCAAGATGATCCTACAGCTGTCTGCATTGAGATCAAGCGCGAAGACAGCAGCGATAGCTCCATCCCGACCCCGGACGCATATAAGAAGTTCCTCGAGGCTCTTTCTCCCGCTTATGCCAGTCCGATCAGTTCTGGAGGGAGCTATCCGAAATTCACCTTTGAGAAAGACGGACCTTCGCCAACATCGCAGCCGTCCACTGCTACAAGTCCCGCTTTTTCCTCAGGCGCATCACTCAAATCCCCCGCTATCTCCCTCCCACCGATCTCTCCTTGTAATGTGAGGTCGCCAAAATCACCACACGCACTTCGACGACTACGCATTCCTCATGCAATCAAGACCTCGATGAAGGACTCGCCACGCACTGCTACCCCATTGAGTGCAACCCCTCGAAGTGCGACCGCTCTTCATTCACCTTTTTCACCATCAAGCTGGAAGCTACGATACTTCGAAGCGCCTCGAAGTGCCACACCTAGAAGCGCTACGTCCGCTAAGGCTGTGAGCGTGCGACAAGTAGTGACCCGCACTGTTACATACAAACGCACCCCGCTCGAGCCTCCACCCAAGGGGAAGCGTCGCAAAACACAAGAGTGTAAAGAGGCTTGAACACTGCCGGAGGGTATTTCATGTCATCGACACATGGTTCTTGTGCTCTTCCACTTTGATTTCTTATGACTGGTTGCATTATGACAGATATGTACCTGGTATGGACTTACTGGCTGTTTTCGAGCGTTATCTTCATTTTTGTCGCGATTTCCTTCTGGCTGAGAATCATAAATATGGAGGCTTGGAGTTGGTCGAATCTGGCTTTCGGTTCCGCAACGACGGCGTTAACTTGTTTCTTCTTACTTATGTGACGGACAAAACTCGCACAAAAAGAGGGCCAGATTTCACATTTGGTTTCGATCAAATTTGTCCTCGCCTGCGAAGCTAAATTTGTTTTCCGTTTATCTATTTGTCTTATTTGCAGGGCGTTTGAGTCGGACAGGGTGGCGGGTCAAATGGCATCCTAGGCAACTACATTTTGAATACACAATTTATCATATAATTGCGGCTTTTTGACACCGATATGCGTACGATGCCTCACGTATCATCGATTGCTAGTTTGTGCTCTTGGTATCGATCTGATAGCAGGTAGCCAACGTACCAACAGTACACAGGACACAAAGCAGGCCCGAGCAATCTGGACAAGGTAGCCCAACACCTCACTGACTCGCCCTTGGTCCAGAGTTAGAAGTTGATCGGTCATGTCTGGACTGATCGATCCTACGACTCGGTCTGTATCGGCGACAGCGCACATGGTTGTTTCGGGGCTACAACCACGTGTCTGATGCATTCAATGGTAACTAATGATAGACTGATGAGGAACCAACAAAAAAAGCCAACAATCCGAGCCCTCACGTACGGATTGCGAGAGCCGCTAGCGCTGCACTGTATAATCCTCCGATCTCTGCAAGGGTGAGCCAGATGATCGGAATGTAAACATCAATCGCGGAAACACACCCCGCAAATACGCTACGCTACATTTCAAGAACATCCACAATAGGAGACACAATTTCCTCAAGCACGCTGAGCTCAATCTACACTACTCAGTCAATTTGATAATAAAAATACCCCACAATGCTTCCTAGTTAACTATTTCGAAGATTTGACGCGACTCTGCCCCGTGCACCCTGTTACCTGAGAGAGAAAGCTATTCTCACTTGGCCCCATGATCCTGGCGGCAGTAAGACGCAAATCAAAATCAATAACAGGCCGCTTGATCCTTAGAGCTTTGGTAGCAATACTGGTACGCTCCCTGAATGGTCTCAATTGTAATGCATAGCTTATCTACCGAACAAGGCAGAGCGCAGAGCCCCCGCCGAGTCTCTTTTTTGAAAGCGCATTTTAGCCCCATAACGCCACTTTCCAGCCTGATCCATATGCCACAACCATGATTCCCTCCCAAGCGACCGGGACATGACTCGAAGGATTTCTATTGCAGTGCGGCTCAGAAAATAAATTCCCGCGAGGAAGTGTACAAGGCTCTCCTCTCCTCTCCACGTCTGTTGGTGTCTGTTAAAATTGTGGGCTATGACAGTGACGATGACCTGTGTACGTGTAGATGTCCAATCTCTGGCTTTGTAGAGTAAAGGGCGAGTCGAACCCCTAATATTCTTCTTATTTACACAGCTAGTGCAGTGCTTCCAGGAAAAACAAAATAAGCTCAGACAAGTCGTACAGAGTATCTTTTGGTTCACCCTCTATATTACGAAAGACTCTTGTAACGTAAGACGTAAATTACACAGAGGACTTCCAACTATACATAGGTAAGGTAAGCATGAGTATTTTTATCTGAACCAAGGCGTAAAAGGAGGAATACAATACACATTCAGTGAACTAGTGTTTGTATCCATACAATTCTAAACAGGGTTGTTACTGCGCCCCCAATGAGGCGTATAGTTTTGATATTGACACGTACATTCCCATTAATCCTCCCTATTACTGGAATTACGAACTATACAGCATCGGTATGGACAGCTATCACAATCTTAACAGAGATATCACTCGCAAGAATCAAGTGATAGAATCAACCCAGATTGACCATTAAGAATGCAAGCATAAGAACTCCGTGACGAAGCCTTGAGAAGCCCCCCTATCCTGCCCTTTGTTGAACCTAGATGTAAGGAATAGAATGCAAGTGGGATCATAGGCCTCCTTTAAGCGCCGGCGCTATCCTATATCCAGACTAGCCTTTCACATGGAGGCCAACTGTGGATCTTTATTGGCTTGCCGAGTTGTGGTCCCGCCGTGGGGTCAGTAGTGAAGCTGGGGTGATTTGTTCAGTGTACTCCGTAAAGTGGCACTCGTAATTTCCTTCCCTTGAAGCAGACTAGGATCTAAAGCACGATGTATTAGTATTTTTCGATCGATGTATGCGCTGAATGCCAGTTTGTTTTCATGAAATCGATGGCAGGTCTTATGAACCTGGCACCTTGGGACAGTCCTCGTAGGCAGTGTCTCTTAACGGATAGTATTTCATGACTACGCTTCACCTACATTGATCTGCATGTGCAGTAGCGTGAAGAGTTCAAGGAAGGCACATTCGGGTCACAGTGCCAAGAGCCGATGAATCTTACAGCCAATAGTAGATGCCAATTAGCCGCTCAAGATCCCACCAAGTCTGGGTCTGTGCGTCATGGGGCATACACCGATACACAGGGGCGCAATAATATCGAACAATAGTACGGAGTAGACTACGAATAATAACCGACCCAGTCTGTCGGTGCTACTCGGGACTGAGAGACCATCCGAGATATCAAGAATCCACATGGCAGTCTCGGATGTTATTAACCTAAAATAAGCAACCTAAAATAAACACAGCTATTTTTGGAACATGAACCTCGAAAAGCAAATTTGAGAACCAACCAACGTGTACATGCACCCAAAGTAATGTTAACAATGTAGGAATATAACGCTGCCATCTTCGCCTCAATTTAGTACCTGCTTTCGTTTGTTTATTGTTGAGTTCATCTACTGTTACGTTGCTATCAATTTTGAGACGGAGATGATGGCAAAGCTTACTTGTTGTGACTTGCAAAGTCTCTCAAGCCCCAACCTCAGCTTAACGCTCATCATGCAAGGTCGATTGGCATCTGCTCGAATGACAATCGAAGCTCCTATCCCCTTTAGCAAATAAACCTTCGCATTTTTAGATCGCAGGTGAAACTACGTTCTCCAATCATTACAGGCTTAAGCTAAGCTCCATGTCCAAGAATAGACCCTCTGTGAAGCTATCTTGCACCGGTATTTCCTCTTTGCAGACTGATCTTCACCTTCAACACCCATATTGGCCCGGTGGCGCTAGGAATATGGGTCCATTTGAGTGACTACATCCGCAAATGATATCTCACATCAAAACTTTTGCGACTTCTGGCTTCTAGCCATTGGCCTGGGCACTTTCTTCAAGTGCCACCGTGTCATTGATCTTGCTAAACTTAGCACTTTAGTGGTATGTATGACCTCTATATCAAGCATACTGCTGCTCTTCACTCAACATCATTCCGTGATACAAGACATCACATCTGACACGAACCAATAGACTTGTTGATTGAAGGTCTTCATGAACCTCTCCACTCCAAATGTCAGCTTGTCTGCCGCCCATATTGTCGTTACTAAAGCTACATTATCACACCATCACTGCCTATCACTTAGACTATGTGCCACCCCCACGCGCGAGTTCTATCTTCTTCACGGATGTCCAATTATCTATTGAAGATCTAAAAATATCTTTGGTATCAACCCTCTTTCCCCAGACTAGACCTGTTGTCATGCTCTGTATCATACAGTATGGTACCCATATCGTCTTTGAAAGACATCCTCGCCCTTGACGCAGCACTCACAGCTGCTTTCTCGGACTCGACATCACACTAGGGTCTTTCCAAGCATCCTCAGTCGAAGATCAGGCGCTTCCAAGCTTCTGACCTCATTGACGCATCATTCCTATATTTGGATGCTGCTCATGGTATTCTTAGCTTTGATGCACTCATGAATGAGGCGGAATATGCTCATTAAGCCCATTCAAAGCTGGATATCGAGTCAATTCCTTCTAGCATTGCAACTAAATGGCTTTTCCCACTGCCAGGTACACTATGTTCTAACATCTACAGGAATGAATTTGACCCAGGATGGCCATCACAAATGAACTCCACCGTCGTTGAAGCCATGGAATTCGAGCTTCTCCGCAGGGACTCATTCTATGCGATGATGATGCGAGATTGACATTGGGGATATTTATAGAAGCCTTTAATGCAGGCAGGGCGGGGTTGATCACAACCCATCCGCTCAGCCATGTGCTTACCAGTATGATGCACGCTTTCGAATATCCCTGGGCAAATTTAGGGAGCACTGAAACTCGAATTTTGCAAGAGTCTTTGATGATAGAATGCTGTCTATGTGGTTTACATTCTTTGTCAAGGTTTTCAATGGCCGATGTTTACGTGCTGGGAATTCTTTGGCTCTATGTGTTTCTATATTTAGAGGCGGGGAGAAAAAAAGCAGCCACCACCGATCGTCGTATCCAATGCCCCTGCAGAACTGACGAATGGGTGTTCCGGAGAAGAGACCCCTCTCTTTCGAGCGGTTAGACTAGCGGCTTTCACCTGAAGCAGTCGGGCATAATGAAACTCGCCCGGTAGTCCCATAATCCCGTGATCGACCCGCTCACTTCAGTCCTCCCTCACGTATGTGCCTTCCTACTGTACCGTACTCCCATTCCACTCAGCCCGGTCGTCACAACAAGCCCTTTCACCTCCTTCGAGCGGTGCGTCACCCTAAGCAGGTTTTGAGTACCCCAGATCTGCGTTCCGTGCGCCCCCAAAGTTCGATTATCCTATTTTCACCCTGCGTGCGTCTACGTCGCCATGGCCCAAGCCCCGCCCACCTTCACGCCGGACAGCGAATTCGCCGAAGTCGAGACCCCACGCGGCCCAAAGGCTGGCAGTCTTTCTATCACGGCGCTGGCACGCTTCGAGTTTGAGGCTGGCAAGGGCAATGAAGGCACCAAGATCTTGATGGTGGAGTGGGAGGACGACGACCTGACTCGTTCGACCGCCGACGGTTCATGGCATGTCTCCTGGGCAGGGAAGACCACAGTGCTGCCCGCAGATGAACGGCCGAGCGAAAGCACGCGTCGGTTCTATTTCCTACTCCCGCCAAATGTCACGATTCCACCCGTGGTTACCTTATCATTTGAGCCGCGGCCGGCCACAACAAACACTGATGGCGCAGCCCCCGCCTCGAAACCTCGCGATTTTCTTCAGCTGAACCCCCTACCCGCGATCTTTCCTCCAGAGCTGGGTGCAACGGGTCGTTCAGCCGGAAAGAAAGGAGTTCTTCACACAATTTGGGCCAAGAAGCGACTACGTGTTTTGGAGAATGAGATTCGCGATGAATGCTTGACCAATGCCGAAGGAGTCGCGTTGCATATGGCTGTGCAGGAGAAAGAATGGATTGAAGGGAACTTTGGCTTGAGTTCGCGCGGCGTCGAGAGCGCCCACGACTCCTCGAACTCTTCTTCCATGTACCCTACTGGGCCCGCCACGCCTGTGTCGCCTGTTAGTGGAAGGAAATTGATGGACAAGTTGAAAGGCCTGAAGCTTCAAACCAGCGAGAAGGATTTGTCAGCCAAAGATGGTGCGCAGAACCAACACTTAAACGATGATTCAAGGAAACTAACCATGGCACAAATAGGCCCAAGTGACTCGCATCTTTTATCGCCTCAATCGCCTGATGTTGCTGTCTCCTCGTTCAGCTCTTTCCGCAACATAGCTAACCGGGCTCCTCACTCAATGCCAACTCCAGATACAAATCCGACTCCAACTCCAAGCCTTCAAATGAACCCCGCTGGTGCCGAGTCTCTCAGGCCTGTTGCGCTTCATCCACCTGAGTCAGTCCAAGAGGCCCAGCAAACCAGTGAGACTGGAGGATTTGCCGCAATTGGCTCTATGACAACCATTGCACGCACAGCGAGCGCCGACTCTGGCGATGATCTGTTCGCCAAAGCGCTGAGCCCTCGCTCTCCAGATCTGCCCCGGAGCCCATTCTCATTTGCTTGACATTGTTAAATCGTTGTTTCCTGGCTCCTCCATTGTTATGCCCCCCATCCCATATACATTCCTCACGATTTGCCTTACCTTATGATTCCCCCACCGCGGTGTGACGACATATACCATCATTCTACTCATCGTCTCTATGATGTTCGAGATACATTTACGGTCCCCCATGTCCATATCCATGACTCTTTTTTTGACTCCCAATTTTTTCGAGCATCTTCATTTTCATATCATTCGTACAGAAATGCTATCATACTGTGTGTTGTGCCATCATGGACCTGTCTGTGTACATAAAACAATCCCGAATCCAACGTCTTGAAAACGTTCATTTTTTTCTCTCTTTCTCTTCCCATGAGCAAAACAAGCGAAACATTCCTTTTTCGCTACGGACCGTATTGTATAAAACTCCTTTGCTGTGGGCGGGGAAACAGAAAGTCCCATATACGCACCACATGAGACAAAGCAAGCCGCCCCCTCCCGGGTTCACAACCCAAGAATTGTTTCGAAGAAAAACCAAAAGCAAGAGAACAGGAAGCGCGCCATATGCACCTAGTTCTTCTTGCGCTGACTAGCCTGACGACCAGGCTTACCAGACGAAGACCCCGAAGCGGTCGCCGAAGCAGCAACAGGCTCACCCTCATCCTTCTTCTTCTTCCCCTCAGCAAGCGACTCATACTCCTGCGCATCCTTCCTTTCCGCATACCACTGACCAGTCTGCAGCACCAAAATACCCACCAACACCAGCGCCAGAATAGTATTACTAGCAGCCAGAACCTTCAGCGAATCCTCGCGGCCAAGAATCTGCTCCTTATCCTCGGGTGTAGTCGCGAGTTCGGCGCCGTACTGGCCGGCCGAAGCGAGACGCAGACCCTTGACGATATTCGCGATGTACACGGTGATTCCGCACATGTAGAGGACGAGCGAGGCGCCGTCGAAGAGCATGTTTGATTCGGAGGGGCGGTAGAGCTTGGTGATTAGGCCGGCGAGACCGAGGAAGATTACGATGTGGAGGATGCGGGGGATGAGAGGGGGTGAGGCGTGGAGGAAGCGTAGGTGGGCTTCGAAGTAGTCGAAGTGGGATTCTGGAGTCGGGGTGGTCGACCATAGGATTGGGTAGTCGTAGGGGAACATGGAGAAGATGATGCCCAGGAAGAAACATGTTGCTGGAAGGATGTGGTTTGTCAGTAATAGTAATATAAATGCGGTTTTTCTTGGGGTAGGGGATTGCTGGGCGTTGGAGTTGAGGACGTGGTGGCCTCCAGTCAGCTGTGATTGAGGGTTAAGATTGGGGACTTACGGCATAGGATTAGGAAGGTCGCGAACGACCCGCTCTTGAGTGCCATGTTGGAGGATGAGAGGAGGATGGTCTGATCGGAGCGAGCGAGATGAGGGGGAATAGAAGGAAAAAGGAAACAGGGGGAAGATGAGGAGAAGACGTGAAGGTTATCGCTAAGCGGGTGCCAAGGCGCCCCAGATGCTACGCGGGCGGTCCGAGAGATAAGGCTAGACACGGAGAAGGGGCGATAAACTACGGAGGCGGCAGGCCAGAGTGTGAGAGTTTGGGTTAGACTTTTAGGTGTGTCAACGCTTCCCCGCTGATAGGTAGAACCTGCGAAAGTTAAGAACGGCGCACACATTTGAGAGAAAAGTGTATGATACATTGAGGCTCTCAACGCCCTCATGTGACTGGGTTAATAAAAAAAATATGCGAATAGTGGTATCTTCCAGAAATATCCCGGCCCCTAAAATGCCAAAAAATGCAGAATGTACAAGAATAAAGTAGAACAAAATCGCAGGATAAAATGATCAAATCATCGCTGATACCGAGGTAAAGACTCGTCAGCATGCGCTGTACCGCCCACCAATTGATCATCTTCATCAAAGTTGGGCGCAGTAGGAACCCTAGGATCCTCGCTGGGTCCGCCATTTGTGTCTGAAGGAGGAGCACTAGGAGCACTGGTTTGTTCCATCAGCCGTTGTCGCTCGAGCTCTTGTTTGTCATCCGCTGTCACCGAGGGCTCGCGGGGGCCCGCGGCAGCGACATGACCATTGGCAACGACAACGGTTTGTAGCGATTCAGCAGACCGTACAGAATGTGGCACAGCATTGGTAACCGGGGACGGCAGATGCTCATAATCTTGTAGATGGTGGTCATCTGGCAGGACGGGTGCGGTCGGCACGGCTGTTTCTGCATTGGATGGCCCTGCCTCTTCTTCCTCTGGTGGCTGACTGGGCAGCAGGGCTTCTTCATGGCGTCGTAACCTGGCTTTTTCTTCGACGGGTTCTTCAACTTCCGGATGCGCCATCATAGGACCAATAGGCTGGAACGGTTGTGAGTAGTCCTCGGGATACTCGGACCAATGGCCCTCTTGGGGGAAACCGTAATCATAGTCTTCTTGCCCACCGTATTCCGTATGGAAGGTCGGCATCGGGCTTGCTTCAGGCCAATCTTCTCCGTCAATGGGATTGACCACTGCAGAATGAGCTTGGGGTGTGGTATGCGACGCGGTCGATTCGGCAGCCATGGATGCCGTACGTTCAAGAGTAGCTTGGCCACGCTGAGTATCGCGCGTCCCAACGACTACTTCGAATGCCATCGAAACGACACCCTTCTCTCGGCGTATCTGGTCCGTATCCAAAATGTTGCCACCCCAGTTGGCCGTGATACCACCCCCATTCAAATCTGCGGGGTTGAGAATTTGGCCACTGGGCGAGAACGTGCTTCCGCCAGAAACCATGTTGAAACGGGGAATGAAGCGATCGGGGGAAGTGATTTTGCCTCGCAGATCTACCACAACCTCGACATGATATCGAAAGTTGATCATTGCGCCTGGCACACGAGTGATGGTGGGGAACGCGTCTTCGGGGACTCGAATAGATGTTTTGACAATCGCGGTCATGTTGCTCGGATCCACGATCAGTGGTGCAAATGTCTGGGATAGATCCTTGCGGAACGTGCTGCTGGTACGACTCGTGCCAAGAGTCAATCCGCCCAGTCCAGTCCGCGAGCGTGGATAACAGTCCTCGTAGACGGGTTTCTTCCCGGCGGCCGTAGTGCCGATGGGAATTGCTGGGTGCATATCAATGCGGCCCTGCCGATAAAAAGTAACGATAATTCCGTGCGCACTGCGCACTTGCTTCCAATGATTGATCGTAACCTTGATGGGTAAAGTATCCCCGGGCAGCACGCCTGCGCGCAAAACCTCGGCCTTTGCGGTAATTGTCTTATCTGAGATGGAAGGGGTCGCACTGCGACCTTCACCGTTCCGGCCTCCGGTGCTTGTAGAGGAGCTCGGGTCGCTCACTATCTGAAAGCTCTGGCTACTTTCACTGGGACGGCTGGACGAGCTGACATTACTCGGAGACGGACTGAGGGACGGACGGTTGTCGACCGATGCAGCTGCACCGCTGATGGGGGTATCTATAGAGGCGGAATCTGGGGCTGCGGTCGCGCCGGAGTTTATTGATCTGGCTTTTGCCTTGGATTTGGAACGCTTTGAAATCGGTTCAAGCGTGACAACGCGGGCTTTGGGCGCGGGAAAGGGGGCTATATCAATGTTTTCGAGGAAATTGACCCGCCTTCGGCAGGACATTGTAGGGTTCATGGTGGTCGGTCGGGTAAGGGTTGATGTTAGAGCGTATCCAATGGTGCCTCGTTCGAACTGGGGAAAGCAAATTTGCACGTCAGCAAGTGGCCAGGCTTGATCAAGAGGGGGTGAAATTGGAACACACATTGAGACTACTGGGCAGGGCGTATGGAGGTAGCCCCATTTCAAAGCGGAATTTATAGATTCCCTCTTTGAGACGCCCATCGCCACAGAGGACGACTTCATCCTCGAAAAGGGTCGCCAGGCCGTTGCCCATATATTCAGCGCCTCGTCGGCCGCGCCCCGGTCCAAGGAATCCTAGATCAGGAGTGGATTCCCCGGCGGGGACGGCGTTTTTAAATACCTTCACATATCCATGTAGACAGACCACGATATGTGTAATGCGAACCGGCCGCACCACTGTCACAATAACTGTGCCTTTGATCACGTCTCCGGGAAAGTACGAGCGCCATGGGTCATCGAGATCGATATAGAAGTCGGTGATGCTGCGATTGCGGTTGCCAAGTGGGGAGCGAAACTTGGAGAGAAAGGAGGTGCGATTCCGACTGACCGGCGATGTAGAGGTCTGGATGGGAGGGGGGGAGGACATGACACGCTGCCGCTATCCTGCTTCATCCATACAAGATGGCGGAGGCTGGAGGGAGGGAGGGGGAAATCGAAGGAGTAGGACTGGATGGATCACAGATCAACCGACACAACGACGGACACCCCTGGCGTAGTATGCGGTATGGCGATATAATATTCAGACAGGGCGAGCCGAAAATGCCCCCCGTGAGCGAGTCCAATCGAGTAGCGGAGGCCCTTTTCCAGTCGTCCTTATCGTCGAGGGGGAATCTAGCCTTCAAGCCAGCGTCTACTGTACAAGGCACAGGTCCGATTCTAAACGCCACGGTATGTGCCCGTGTTCACTGCACCATAAGAGATTCCCCGAGTAGAAAGAACGGAATGGGAATTATGACCAAGAGCCCATGGGCCACATTGTTTCGCGGCGACGAAGCGCAGAGCCCGGGATCGAAAGTCACCCCCGCTGAGGCACGCGCGTGGGAGGTCGACAGGACCCAAAGTCGCGGAGCGGGTTGGAACTGGGATCGTATTTGGACGGGCGGGGGGAGGGGGGGCGAGCTAGAATGCGAGGCGTGGCGTGAAGGGCGGGCGACACGGTCGAGTATCTCACGAGGGCAGGTCGAGGTTCGGAGTCGAGGCGCGACAGGAGATGGAATGTGGGTCTTGAGAGTGTGGCGCAAGGTTCGGGCTAGAGGAGAGAGGAGGAGGAACGACGAGGGTAGGCGTGGTAGTGGGGTTAAGAAGGAGTTTGATGGTGGTAAGAAGAAGACAGGAGAGAGAGGGAAAGAGAAGGAGGAGAAGGGGGGGACAGTGATGGCGGCCACGAAAAGAAGAGGGGGAAGTGAATGGAGTGAGAAGAGTCAGGACAAGGTCAGGCAGAGAGAGAGAAAGTCGGTCGAGGCCCCAGCGGAACGGGAGTACGGAAGTGTAGAGTCAGAAGTCAGAAGTCAGGCTAACGTTAGTTCCAACTAAACTACTCCATAATCAAGGAGAAACGAGTCGGGAGAAGAGAGTTCGAGGACCAGAGAGGCAGAGATCCCAGAGTTCCCTTCGGGCGGAGAACGGAAAGCAGCCCGGATGGGTTTCCATTCGCGTGTCGCACGGTCAAGCTTCTCCTAGTCTTGGTGGCTGAGGACTCTGCCTTCTAGGCAATTATTCGGAGAGATCATCTACTACTACGGAGTACTTACTGTACATCTCTTGAAATAATACTGATAATGATTACCATCCGTGCATAAACTTGGACAAGCCTGCATTTTTTAGTTTCATCCTGGAACACCGCCCCCATGCTAAGCTTTTCGCTCAATTCCCGAAGGACCGAGGACCCGAACGATAACATTAACAGCCCTGAGAGCCTCTCGTACTCGCTGCTTATTTCTCGCTTCTCGCTTCTCGCTTCCTTTCTCCTCTTCCCAGTCCTAAGTTCTAACCGGGTTGTTGGTTGCTGGTAGCGGGTGGCTTTCAGCCTCACAACTCCCGAAGGCCTTCACCGTCCACGTACTCATCCCCATAGCATTCACGCAGAATCGCCTCGACAAGCTCGCCGTTCCCACCAGCCAATCTGCGCAGATACTCCTCCAGCACGTAAGTATTATCGGTCCACTGAAGCGCCTGATCCCGGAACCCCGCTAGCTCCAGCTGCAGCTGCTGCACGCCCTTGTTGCTCACCGAGTCAGTGGCAGACATCTCTGCAGCCTGGAGCCGGCGCATTTCCTCCTGAAGGTCGGCTTTCTTGCCTTGCAGGCTCTCCCGCTCTGCATCGCAGCTGGTATCGTCGCATTCCTGTTGACGCTTCGTGGTTTCGGCGGCCAGGCCCGCCTCAGCGTCGGTGCATGATTTCCGAGCTTTCTCCACATCCGCCTTCACCCGGCCCAACTGGCGCTCGCGGTCGTGCTTTTCATCACTTCCGAAACTCCAGTACCAATTCCCGCTGCCGATCTTTTCGACTCGTAGTTTGTTTTCATCGGTCAGTGCTTGGATGTATTCTTTGACCTGGATGCTATTGATCGAGGCCACTGTGGGTAGCGTCTTTTCCAGATCTTTCAGCGTATGACAGGTGCCAGTGGCGCGGAGGTGAGTCAGGATCAGATTCTGCTTGTCACTTTTGGAAAGCTTGGGTGCCTGGATTGGGCCAGGGACGCGTCAGTACTCAGTAGTCTCGTTTTTGGATGGTGTAGTGGGCGTCTTTAGTCCCAAAAATAAGTCCCAATCACTCATCAAACATCCCTGTGAGAGACGACTCCGTAGTGGGGGGGGGCCACGTACCATGATATCGTCTGTTGGAGTCTCGTGGTCCACACAAGTGGCTCTTGACAAGATCCTCCTTTCCGTGGTTCAAGTCTCAGAAGCTTAATCAATCATGAACTTGTCCCGATGAGGTAGATCGTGGAAGGCCAAGCACTCAATGGTGGAGGCTTGGAAGAAAGCCAAGTTGGATGTTCACGAATCTTGTCACCTGCCATTCAGTCACGGCTCGACCACTTGACCCCCCGGCTTTGTGTAAAGGTGGACTAATTTTTGCTCTACACCGCAATTATTAAGAAGTCGGAAAATATTTCAATTAACTATAGTTATGCATCTGCCAGCTGAATCAGTTGATTTAGCGTCTACCGATACCTGGACTAGTAACAAGATGTACAAAGTACTCCGTACATTGACCTGATTCGCTGCGAAAACAGTGTAAAGGAGACATGTGAGCATCTGTATACGACCACCATAAGAAAGTCTCGTATGAATTCAATGATGCTCATCCTCGGAGAAGAGCCAGTAACTAAAAAACGCAAGAAGTTCCTTATGTTTCCAGTTCGAACCCTTCGCGAAATGCTTTCTGCCAACACCCGATCTTATCGATCAAGTCGTGTGAGGCTATCGACGCCACATCACCTCGTAGGGCGCTAACCAGTCGAAATGGCGATCAAACCAAGTTACCAAGCAGACGATCAAGCCGCAATAATGATTGCCTCAATCAATATGCCAAATGGATAGGGCACCGGTCAAACTCCCCGCCTCTCGGAAGTCGTCGGTCCAGGTTGGACAATCTGAAGCTTCTTTCCGCTGACGTGAGACCGTGAGGGGCCCCTCGGGCCCCGTTGGTCCACAAGACAGTAACCCGGGGGCCTGGCATAATTTGTGCTGGCAGTGATCGACATGGTATCTTAATGGCGCGATTTCTGCAAGCCCGAGGTGGCTGTGTCGGAACAGCACAACTTTCATGATATGCCAGATCACCCGGCCGCAATCACAATGTTGTGTGACACACCATCTGATGACAAACGAGTACGCAATAGTTAGTTTCCGATCAATAGATGATGGCAAGCGCCAGAGCATTATGCACAAGCCTCACTGGAATCAGCGTTCATCAAGCTCCGTGTCCGCGTCCGTAGCGGAAGCTCCGCGCTTCAATTTCCGCCGCTTGAACTTTTGCCGCACACCCTTGAGGTTGTCTTGCGAGCTAACCATGCTATTGGCACCGGTATTTGCTCTCTTCCTTCTCCGAACACGTTCTCGGGACTGGGAGGCGTTGGTGGTGTCGGTTTCCGCACCGGTGTCATCGGCACCCGCGGCCAGCTCTTCGCCTTCCACGAGGACCAGGTCTCCCGTCTCGCCGAGAGCCTCTTTGGCCATTTCCTCCACAAGAATCCCCATTGCGATCAGGGCCGTCTCGTCCATACTATGGTGATCGTGAAGGCCGTGATCTTCCGTTGCGAACTCGTAAAAATCAGCGGCGTACGCGTGGATAGCTTCGAGTATCTCGGAACTTGGGAGTGTAATGTCCGATCGTAGATTCTCGTGTGCAAAATAGTTCTCTTCTTCCTCGGGATCCGTCACGGTGTTCTGCGTTCGAAACAAAACCTCCTCTGGCCGCAGAGTCCGGGCTCCAGAGGAGGCAGTGTCGCGGTAGCGAGAGGCAAAAGCCTCTGCCGGGTGGTGCCCTTTGCGGTTGACTCGGCCTGAATCTCGTCAGTATATTTCTTTGATAGTGAAGTGTGTTGGTTCTCAGCACTTACCAGCAACAGCATCGTAAACATTGGTGGTGCGTCTGGTCTGTCGGTAGGAGTACTCGCTTTCGGGCGCGTCGAGCTCAGCCTCAGGAGGTGCGAGAAATGCGTTTTGGCTCAAATTGAGCGACTTGCCATAGGACATCCTCCTTTGCTGCCAGCAGCATGTAATCCGGCCCCGGTGAATCCTCGTGGAGTTGTCAAGGTGATTGAAGGCTCAACGCCCAGAATTGATTGCGCCGGTTCAACATTATTCCGATGAGGTTACCCGCCCGCAGCTACCTACCCCAGCCTTGACGTGACCCTCGTATCTGATTTAGCTTCTCTCTACCAGCACTGAGGTATGAATGAATTCCTATCTTCTTAACAGAGCCCTCGGGACTGTCTCGCCAAATGCGTTCCATGTCGCGCAAACTACACGGCTAGTGCACAACCTCGAGCCTGCGCCGGGTATTCGGTTCTCCAGCCGCAGAGCCGCACCCGCAGATCAGAATCAGGGCGACACGACACCTTTGGATCAAGACGATCCTACGATAGCGGAGAATGTGGTTGCTCATAAATCTGGAGTGAATTGCTTGGCGATTGATCAGTTTGAGGGCCGGTAGTACGTGCAACGACAATCGCTATCCTACTTGGCCGTGTTTCTAACTAGTATAGCATGATATCCGGAGGCGCAGATCCATCTATTCACCTCTGGGACCTTGAAAGTCGAAGCTCAGATCTCGACCATATCCACCGCGCTTGCGCGACAGTCAGAAAATCGTCACATAAACATGCACATACACACGCCATAACCTCCCTCTCTATCTATCCGTTCGATCCAGTTCCGTCCACCATCTTCTCCACGTCCCACGATGGCACATTGAAGCTCTCTGCGCTGCAGTCGCCCGAGATTACACCGGTCCACACATTCAATCTCGATTGTACGCCATACGCGCACTCGTTCTCCTCCCATCCGGGGTCTACCTTGCTGGTTGCGGTCGCTACATCCGAACAATCAGTACGACTAGTGGATCTGCGATCCGGTTTAGCTACGCAAGGCTTGCCAGGCCATAATGGTGCCGTTTTATCGGTGGCCTGGGCTCCTCACCGACCGCACTTGCTTGCATCAGGCTCTGTCGACAACCGAGTCATCATTTTCGATGTCCGGCGTGGCGGCCACAACTCTGCAATTGCAACCTTGGACATGGACAATCCGGTAGGCCTGGTAGCTCCAGGGTCTGGATCTGCGCCGGCATCGTTTGAGAGCCGATCTGCATTTTCCCGACATGCACGCGCTCATAACGGCCCTGTTACTGGCGTGCGTTGGACCTCGAATGGTAGTCATATCGTCACGACGGGGCAAGACTCGCGTATCCGTGTGTGGGATGCTGCGACGGGCGCAAATACATTGGTACATTTCGGCCCTCGAGTTCGCAATAGCTCGACGTCCCATTTGGCAGAACGGGCGCCGCTTTTGATACCCAAGGGTATTATGGGCCCCGGGCAGGAGACGCTCCTATGGCCTAATTTCAACGAACATGATGACCGGGGTGAAATTTTCATGTTTGAGCTTCGTGAGGGGGCATTTATAAAGCGTCTTCGGGTTCCAGGGCTTATGGGTGGATCACAGATGGCTCGTGGCCGAGCAAGTGCCCTTAGTGCTGCGCGTATTAATGATCTAGTTTGGCGTGGGAATGGTGCATCCGGGGAAGGTCTTGAACTTTTCTCTGCCCATGGCGACGGGACAATTCGCACATGGGTTTCTCGGGACCCCGATGCCGAACCTGACGAGGAAGAGGAAGCGGAAATGGCCGACCGCAAGAGAAAGCGAGAGGTACTAGACGAACTCTACAAGGGCTTTGTTGGACCCGATGCTGGACTCTACACTTGATCTCCACAGTTTACATTGCAACCTCAAGACAACGAAATATCATGCATCAATCTAAACACAATTCATCATTTTAGATACAACATCCCACAACCTTAATCCTCACTCGTTCCTCAACCTATGCTCCCCAACATTCTCCCCCGCATCCTCATCCTCTTTAACATACCGATCAAACTGACTCCGATTATGATTATGATGCTTCATCCCCCGCGCATCCCCCGTTCCACCGGGAATATTCGTCCCCATAAACCCACGCTTCGACTCAATACCCGCAGGGATACTATCCCCCGTTCCTGTCAGGACTTCGCCCGTTTGTCCCACATCACGGGTTGAACGGGGCAAGTCGGTGGCGTTGTCCGCTGCGAAGGCGGTTGAGGGCTGGGCGAGGCCGGCGTTTTGGTAGGCTGGGTGTTCGGCACGTTGGTCAGGGCGTGGGACGGAGGGGATTGTGTTCATTTTGCCGGCGTCGTTGGGGATGTTTGTGCCTGTGACGGCGAAGTCGGAGAGGCTGCCTCCTTGGTGGGGGTCTTGAGATTGGCGAACCATTTTGGTTGATAGAATAGAGTGTTTTGGTGAGGTTGTAGATACGGATTGATGGATGTGATGGACTTTGCGTTGGGATTCAATGCAAAGTTGAATTGATGGCGAATAATTGTTAGGTTGCGGGTGCTAGCTTTGGTAGAACTACTTATATCCCTAGAGAGTCAATCTTAGTTAATACTGCGATTCCATGATTTTGACTGGCTGATGTCACTGCGCTGCAGGGTACTTGGGATGATGGAGGGATGATATCACACGACAAGTTGTCATGACTGGGTGAGACTTTCCGCGAATGAGAGATAAGCATGCTTCATTGGAAAACAAGCAATACAGACGCGATCACTGAGAATTGGTATGATATGTTGATAAATCTGGGGCATCTCTCGACACCTGCAGTGATTGGTAATGACGGAATGATCGATGCCGAGCCCTAATCAGACAGGCAATGCCAACAAAAAACCCATCCGTAAGCAGAGGGGAAAACAAGCTACACATAACAATGACAGGTATATACCTACAGCGCGATCAATCTCTCCCAGAAGACTTACATATGACGTACAATTCGAACGAAGATTGACTAGAGGCAGGAGAAAAGCAAGATCATATTTCAAGTAAATACTCGTGACACCTCATTCGAGACAGGCGGCATTGAACATTAGACGACGCAATCAGCGCAGAGGTCCAACAAGCTATACGAAAAGACACATGACAGAGAAAAAGAGAAGAAAAGCAGATAAAATACAAAACGACGCAGTGCATCTCTCCACCCCTGACAGGCAAATCCCGCAACTAGAGATATTATTACAGCACGAAAGCAAGGAAACCGGCTACGGCGGCAGCAACGGAGGCAATTCCGCCAGAGACACGGGCAGCGCTGCCTTGGAACATAACGGCGGAAGGACGGTTCAGGGCGTCAGCACCGCTGGGCAGGCCGCGGCTGCTGGAGGGGGTGGCCATGGACATCATCACGCTGCTGGACGAGGGAGTGGCCATGGGAACTTGCACTGGGATCATGGAGTAGGTAGCGCTGGAGCTGGTGGGGCGCTGGGGTGCGTAGCTGTAGCTCCGGGATGGGGCGAGGGATGCGACGGGGTCGGCGTAGGACTCGTCAGGGGTGGAGGACATGGGCACAGCGACAGGGGTCTGGACGACCTGGGACACGGCGGGGGTCGCGTAAACGGTCAGGGTAGGGCGGACCTCCTTGTACTGCGTCTTGGTCACGGTGTGGACAAGCTCGTGTGTCTGGGCAGAGCACTGAGGGACCTCAGGGGCTTCCTCTTCGTCCTCGTGGGGAGTATAGGGGGGAGCAGGCTGCTCCTCGTGTTCCTCGGGGATGGGAGCCGATGGAGGAGCGGGAGCTGATGGGGGAGCAGGAGCCTCCTCGGGGGTCTCGGCCTCAGGAACTGCAACGGGACCGGTGTGCTCGATGGGAGCCTCCTCGTGGTAGGGCATCCACGGCATGTGAGGGATGGCAGGAGGGTGGACATGGGTTGTTCCAACCTTGATCGCGTGGTTGTCCTCAGAATGCTCATTCACATTGCTGTCGACACCAACCGAGGTGGGGTTACCGAAGCTGATGCCACCGTCCTCGCCAGAAGGACCACCCATAGCGGTACCACCGCCAGGAATGCGGTCAGGAGAGTAGGCACGGCGGAAGGGAGCACCGCCCTGGGGGATGAAAGGTCCAGGGCCACCGCCAACGGGGAAAGAAGGGTGGGGGTAGACATCTTCATGCTGGAGGTCAATGGAGTGGTCATCCTCGTAGTGCTCGTGAACACCAGTGGTGACATCGACAGTGATGGGAGCAGAGAACGACTGTCCACCGTCATTGCCGGAGGGACCACCCATGGCAGTACCGCCCTGCTCAGGCTCCCAGCCACGCTTGAAGGGACCGCCGAAGGGAGGAGGGTAGATATCCTTGTTCTTGACATCAATGGAGTGATCATCCTTGCTGTACTCATTGACATTGTTGTGCACCGAGGCTGTGATCGGGTTGCCGAAGCTAATGCCATCGTCATCGCCGGAGGGACCACCCTCAGCAGTGCCACCAGAGACGAAAGGACCGTTGAAACCCTCGGGGCCGTCGAAGTCTGACGGGCCATTGTCATCACCACCACTAGGGCCGCCCATGGCAGTACCACCGACCTCAGGGCCCCAGCGCTTCTCCCACGCGGAAGCGGGGACATGGTAGTGCTCTCCGTTGGGGTTAGCGGTCTCACGGAATCCAGCAGGTGGGCCTCCAAAACCGGCAGGAGGGCCGTGAGGAGAGTGAGGAGGACCCGCGGGAATGAAGACGGTAGGAGGATGAATATCGGTGTCCTTCACTTTGACGGAGTGGTCGTCTTTGGCGTACTCGTCAACGGTAGTCTGGACGTTGGCGATCATTGGCATATCAAAGCTCTGGCCCTCATCATTGCCAGACGGACCGCCCATAGCAGTGCCTCCGTAGTGCGGGTACAGGCTGCGCTTGGGGAAGGGACCCTCGCCAGGTCCGAAGACGGGGCGAAGAGGAGGCCGGCAAACATCAGTGTCCTTGATCTTGACGGAGTGGTCGTCCTTGCTGTACTCATCCACATCGGTGTGGGTGTGCACATTGGCGCCAGTAAAAGGGCCATTGAAGGTAGCATCACCATCGTTGCCAGATGGTCCGCCCATGGCAGTGCCACCAACGTGTCGGTAGTGGCTGCGAGTCTGCATACTCTGGCCGTTTTGCTATAGAAGCTGTTAGCACTCTTGCTTTTCTTCCACTGGTTCGACTTGAACTCACAGTGCCGTGCTCCATAGCCTGCGCGGCCGCAGCCAGCAGGGCGATAGGAATTCCACCAACGAAGCCCTTCATGGTGACGAATGTATAAGATTGGGATAGAAGAGTACTGGAGAAGAAACCGAAGCAGCTGTTGGGTAGTTAAAGGAGTGACTGTATATGATATGCTGCGGGGAGCACGTAAAAGAATGGCAGAGTTAGTTCGAAAAAGACTCTCAGGCACGTCGCAACAGCCAAGACCTTGTGCTCGAAGGAGGTCGTTAGAGCTTTAGTACGTGGTTAGCATTCATGATCACCGGAGTTCTCGCACGATGGAATGTGAGTCTCCAGCAATAGACGGGACATCCAGGACCGAGCCAAGGCAAGTAGACCCCATCAGAATGCCGCTGGGAATGGGAAACAACATCCACATCGCCGAAGAAACCCCTGGAGGCATCAACAAAATGCCGGATCATTTCCTGCGTGGGTTGTTGTTACTACATTCCCCGGCCCGTGGAGAGGGATGGGTCACCAGGTGTATTGGTATTCACGAGGGCGACAAACTGGCCTACCAGGGAAGGGGGGAGGTTCGTGGTGAAGATTGATCTGATCATCCTTGAAGGCCAGTCTCCACGGCACTTGCTAGGCACTACCATGAACCATGACGGGGGTGGTCATTCGATTTGATATGAGCACCGACCCAAAGCCCAAAGGGATGTGCAAATATGGGCGGTTGACCCTAGGGTGATCAGATTTTACGATGGAAACATCATCGAGTGCCATGCCCACGGTGCCTCGTATGGAATTCCAAGTGATGTCAATCAACAAGCCATTAACATTGACGGACGTTGTGTGGCCACCATTCGAGTTCTTATACGGAGTACACAGCAAGCAGGTGTGGCAGCAGCACATGGATGGATCAGATAAAGTCTGACCACCACGGCTCGCCGGACCTTTGGCTCAGAACCACCGCGGACGCGTGCAATTCCAACAGCTCTAGGCAAGATCAGAAACAATGACTGCTTCAAGACTATGCCGAGTGGCCATTTCTACTTCACTACGTGGATGATTTCAGTCTCCTGCAGGTGACTCTCTACTCAGACTATTTTAAATCACCCTCGGTGTTGTATTCTGGATGTGTCCCGTCTTCGACATTCCCCTCCCATCGCCCTCACTGAAGAAGACCCAACGGGAGGCGAACTTCCTATCGGGGAAGTTACTCTACAGAGCCGATCAGCCCCGTAGGGCCGAAGGCAACCCATCGCCGTGAAAGGATGTCATGAAGACAGAGCGAGGGTCGTGGCGGGCTCTGATGCTTTTTTGATGAGGAAAGAAAGGAAGAAGGCTGAGAATTTTCTCGCCGCTTTTGTAGGTGTGGGTGGAGTCCCGTGATCGGGCCGTTGTTGTTCCTGCCGGGTGGAGATCTCCTTTTAGCTAAGGTTCTTACCGAGTTTATTGAGCGACCAGACCCAAGGTCCAGCCTGTTCTACAAAAAGTCTATAGACAATTAGACACTGGCTACGGAGTAAACATGTCCGCTGTGATCAGTCTTCGAGATATTAAAGATCACATAATAATAATAAGGCTGGAATAAGTCACAAAATCTCCCGCCAGCAACGGGGATGTACAAGGCAGTACAAGGCAAGTGATGCGACTGTTTCCGTCCTCCGAATTCTCCCAACGAGATCCTTGAGGACGAGACGAGTCGCATCTGCTGTGCAGGCCGTAACGCCACAAGAGAGTCCTTTCGCCAAAACGCCATGCAACCGTGGCATTCGCCAATTGAACCAAAATAAACTAAAAGAGGGGAAAATAATCGCGCCCGGGCCAAGGTGGAAATGAACAGCCACCGAAGATGTCCCGCCAGGCGAGAGAATGGGCAAGTTCAGCTGCAAAGCTGAGAAGAACTCTGGCACAGGTTGTTAGCAATTATCGCCATAATGGATCTCCTTCGACTTTCAAGGACTCACCTATCATCCGCCAGACGCTGTCTGCTTTGCAGTATCTCTCCAAGATGCTCCACCGACCGCCGCCGTAATTCCCAGGGCGATGGCAATCATCGTGCCCACCGTAACCACCGCCACAACCGCTTTCAACGCCATACGTTGTCGTGAAGTCAAGGATTGCATACATGATCGGGGTTGCTTCTCGCCTTCCCACAACTTCGACCGTCGCGGGCTGTCAGTTCGCGTCGTCGTAATGTATGGTCCGGCATTTTCAATATCTCTAAGCGTGCTGCGCTCGTGACTGGCAGTCTTGGTCTCGAAGGTGAGTTGCTCGTAGGAGATTGTAGGTGATCCATGGCGATAGAATGGCGAGCAAGGCTTCGCTCCAACGTGCGGGTCAAAGTCCTGCCCGTGTTCATGGATGGAGGGCGTTGACTGAAGGGAGGCTGTAGGGGAATGGATCATCGGCGTTGATGTGTGTTTCTCATCGTTGCTCTTGATTGATGCAGCCACTTGGGCCCCAATCACCCCGAGTCCGTGCAAGCTCATCGCGCGCAGCTTGTAAGAAGGCAGAAAGTGAGAAGGCGGGTTGGGTGATCACCGGGCTGGGAATCAGAGGATCAGAGAGAAGGAGACCTCCTGAATTCTTTGGTGGAGGCTCAGAGGCTTTCAAAGATCGCTTGAGACTTGGGCGCTTGGGTGTGGGCTCACTAGTTGACTTGGTCCTAGGTGGTGGGTAGTTACTAGTGGGTAATTTCCTTGAAGGCAATGGCCACGGTTGGGACTCCGCGGTACATAAACAAGGTTGTGTCCACCTGGAATGGGTTCCACGTCCAGGAGCAGGAGGCCCGAGACAGTCTCATCGCTTAATGACGAAAACGGACGAAATGGGGGTAGTGGCAAACTAGCAGGTGCGCTAGTTGGTCATATTAAATCGATCCAACCTGAGCCTGGAGGGAGAAAGAACGCGACTCACGCTTGTCAAATCATTGTTTGTGTCGGCAATCATCTCCTCACCTCGCGAGTTTAAGTCTGAGCTTATCAGATAATTACAGGCAGGATTCCCCCTACAACCCAGCCGTCCTTTCTCAACACGCAATGTCCTGCTTGCTGTTGTTTTCATCCCTAGATTCAGACCTCCAGTGCCACACTTCAAACCACATTCCTATCTCTCACAAGGGGAAGGGATTGTCTACCCCTGTACGGAGTACGGAGTAGAAAAAGAAAGACGCCTCGGGCGCATACCAGTGGATCGATTCGGTTGAGTCGTTGACGGCTGCATTCGTGGCCAAATGGCCATCCCCATGCGGGGAATCCCCCCTTTTTCCCAGGTACACCCAATAGATAGTAGTTTGACTAGCCAAGTTAGCGCCAAACCTTTTCTTAATCAAGGTAAAACATGAAATTTAACTGTGGGCCAGGTCCCACCACTTGTTCGTTTATTTGTTAGGATTGGGTGAGTGGTCAGGTGCCTTATCAATGATTTGCCACACTCAAATCTAAGAGTTGTCCCGACTTCCAATCTGAGTTCGTGTTCGCTAGCAGTTAGGAATACGGATACGCACGTAGTGTCACCACGCAATCTGCTCTAAGATATGATCTGTCCGCTGCTCTCAAAAGCAAACATGACCAAACGATTCTCTTAGAAAGTTTGCCCGGGCTCGGCACTGAGGAAAAAGTAAAATGCAGATCAACCTCAGGCCGCACACATCATTATTCAGGGGACATAACCAACTAATGTCATCAACAATTTGTACTATTATTGTCCCCTGAAATGGTCAATATCTTTTAACCTTGAATATTGGTGTCAATTGGAAAAGTTGGGTCGTAGTTTCTTCAAGTCAGTAGATAAACTGCGAGGTACCATGCGACCTGCCCACCACCTGACTGGAAGAATCTATTCATGCCCGCCCTTTAACCAAGGTACAAAGTAGCTCGATATTATTATTAAATCTAATTGATGCCCAAATTTCACTAACAGGGGCTGCGTATTTTATGGCTCTCAATACACTTCTACATACATGCGTTATCTGCCTATGTTGGAAGTTAGTGTGGAATCGATAATTAGATAGGCTGGATGTGGCGCTCACCTACAGAACATATATCCCGCCCACCTCACAGTCTTACACAGAGGTAGCATCTTCAGAGTAAACTCCAACCCTAGCACACGTTGCACGGCACTCCATCCACACACCTCAATAAATTGGAATCTAGAACCCTCGACTAGCGAGGCCTAATCTGTAATTCCGGTAGGTGTCGTTCAACCTTGAAATATGTGTCAAGCTACCTCCAGTGTAGATCCATGCTACCTATTATTGATTGACTAGAACGACTTGCGGAGCTCCAGGCATACTAGAAATCATGGCCAATTCCGATGTCAATGGGCTTGTTCCCCAGGCAAAAGATGACACAGCAGATAAGCTAAGACACGATTGAAGTTTAAATTAGCGACTGATCCAAAAGGAATTGAGATCGAGCCCTAGGTTGGCAGACGTTATCATTCGAACCATCATTCGGACCTGAGAAGCCTTGGACCAAGACCTGAATATTGTTCAAAACGCAATTAGTAAATCAAGTAAATCCACCCGCTATATGGACATCTCTACTGGCATCAGCACCATCCCAATCGGACACCTGGGCAGAATGGAACGCACATGGCTACTCACAGCAAAACATGGTGGCACCAGAGGTCTTCATGTTCATTCAGGAATGGTGGTTGAAGAGCCGGATACTGGCTTATTTGGCATGGCAAAGCCACCCATCGCCCGGTTTATGTCTGGTGATTACCCTCCAGGTCAAGATCCGGCCCGTGATTTTTTCGATAGTTTCAGGCGAGTTAGCCGCTCTAGTCCAAATAGAGACATAGAATGAGAAAGGGCATTTGAATTTCAACGTCATGCTGAGTCGAAAGGCTGCTGAAAGGAGGTGACTGACCAGACGAGGGGCTGTCTATAATTGCTGAGCACCTGGAGCCATTCTCCTTTAAAAACACCGGGTAGTCAAAATTACAAGAGTGGGGGGTTCATATCAGCACCAAATTCTTTTTTTTCCAAATGACACCAGAGCGTTACCGTAATGCCTTCATACTAAGTTTGGCAAGAAGTTTACTAGCAATTAATGGTAAAATACTAGTTGGTGACACGGAGGGCGAACTTACCGAGTGAAGATTGTCTCGTCGAATAAAGATTTCCCTTCCCCTGAAGGCAGAATGGACAAATCTAACCTGGAGTTCTATGTACGAGCGCATGCCGTTCCTGGTCATTCATCCGCTTGAACCCCTTTGAACTCCATTTACACCCTTCCACAGAGATTGGCGTCTATTCTCCAAATCGTGATGGTTCACCAAGCGGGAGCTTGTCATTTTATCAACCGATGCTGCCAAAATCCTGAAGTGTCTCTCGACCAGAGCGTGGACATCTGAGGAAGCGACTCGTGTATTCTGCAAGGCCGCAGCCGCAGCACATCAATTAGCAAGTTTATATCCAAAACAGGGGGATTGTTCAATGGCTAACACGCGGAAATCGTAGACCAACTGCCTATCCGAGATATTTTTCGATGAAGCCATTGCGCGAGCCAAGGAATGCGATGTGTACCTTTAAACGTACGGCAAGACCAAGGGCCCGTTCCACGGCCTTCCAATCTCCATTAAAGATAACTTCAATATCATCGGCAAGGACTCCGCAATTGGTATGAAATCGCTAGTAAACAAGCCTGCCACATACAACAGCACGCTCATCGATATCATCTTGGACGCGGGTGCCGTGCTATACGTCAAAACCAATGTCCCTACGGCGGCGATGTTGCCAGAGACCGTCAACAACCTCATTGGACGGACTCTAAATCCTCTCAATCGCAACCTTACCCCCGGAGGGTCATCTGGGGGTGAGTCGGCACTGCTTGCCTTTGGCGGGAGCCGAGTTGGCATTGGGTCAGACATAGGTAAATCATGCCCAGAATCCTATATTTTCTCTGGGGCTGTATGAAGTAACTAACCTGGTTCCGTTCGTTCTTTTACAGGAGGATCCCTTCGCATTCCAGCAGCATGTACAGTCTGGCACTTTTACCCTCCGGCCTTCAGCCGGCCGATTCCCCCACTTGCGGGCCGCTCGGGGTTAACCGGTCAAGAAGCCGTTAGCAGCGTGAACGGCCCAATAGCCAAGACCCTGGAGGAGATAGTCCTCTACTCCAAGACCATCGTCGACCAGCAGCCGTGGCTCCTTGACCCAAAGTGCCTCCTTATTCCATGGCGATCCATCGAACCAAAGAGGCACCTAAAACTTGCTGTCTTCCGGCACGACAGTGTAGTCACCTCAACGCCACCTGTTGCGCGCGCCTTGAGGGAGACGGTCAAAAGGCTCAGAGCTGGCGGCCATGAAATCGTGGAGTGGGACCCGGGAGAGCATAAGACGGCCAACGCACCCCTGCGCAAGATGTTCATTGCGGACGGAGCAAAGTCAATTCGTGGGCTCCTAGGGCCCACTAACGAGCCGTTCCGGCCAGAGATGTCGTCATATAAGGACTCGGTTGAGCTTATAATGTGAAGATTTTCTCTTCAAGATCGAACAGAGTGGTTCAAAAACCTTCACATTATCTGCATAATGGATGCCAAGATCATGCGTTCTTCATGGAGTTCACGAGATGTGGCAGCTCCAGGCGAAGCAGAGTAATCTACAGAAGCGTTATCCTGATAAGTGGAACGCGCTCGCAGTGGACGGTTGCTTATATGTACGCTGGCCCCTTCCGTGTGACTCTGGGAATTATTTTTGCTGACGTCAATGTCACTCTTAGGCCCAACCTCCCCGTATAGCTCTGTCGAACATGGAAAATTCACTTACGGGGGGTATACCAGTGTTTACAATCTTCTTGACCACTCGGCCATCTCCTTCCCATGCCACGTCACTGTCGATAAAAATTTCGATCTAGCGTACAGCGCGCATGACCCGTTGAGTGAGATTGACGCCCAAGTGCAACGTGACTATGAGTTTTCCAGCCAATTATGTCCTCACATTTGAAGGCCACAACTAACACGCTAACGCTTGATAACTAGATGACGCTACTATGGTGAATGGACTGCCCGTGAGCCTGCAGCTGGTTTCCCGCCGGCTTGAAGAGGAAATGGTCTTGATGATGACGGATGTTGTGTTGCAATCGCTGCAGGGCTCTGAGATCAGCATTGGTGGTACCCGTAGCAACCTGTAGTCAATTGTCCTCCGATGCATGAACGCTGTGGCAGCCGATAAAGCACCCTTCGCAATCCCATACTGGATACCGCATATTGATACAAAGAGGAATTTAGAAATCAATGAAAAGGCCCTGTTATCTAGAATAACGAAAGGATCGAAGACTTAAAATGTCGTAGAATAATACATTGAGGTGCAATGGTTTTAACTAGGGTATACAGAATGACATGAAGATGATCATGCGGTGTACGAGTTTGAAAAGGGAGTCTGCTACGAGTCTACGACCAATCCTAAGCACGTGGAAAGATATGTACTCTATATTTCTCTAAGCGGTTCCCCTAAGGTCAACTGGTTATCTAGATATTCATCTCAATCTATCGAGCTACAGCAATAGAAGCGTCAGCTCCACACATCCTTCTACCGTGACATTCAATTTTTAAACTGCTTTTACTAATACTCAGATCCTTACTTTCCCTTGCCACTTATAATCAAGACACGCCCATCGCGCCATAAGGAACGACAAGAGCGCCAGGAATAACATTCCACCGCAGAAAGCCACAAATGTCGTTGTCCCTGCAGCTGCCTGTAGCTCCGCGGCGATGGGAATTGAAATTAGAGTCCTAGATATCTCGTCAGCATCGTCTTTAAGAGATCCATCTAAGGAGACCCACGCAATGCCAACCACGCTATAACTCGTTCCGTACCGCTGTCCATACTCGCTCACTTTGCCCAGTTCGCCAAGGCAGACCGGGGCCAAACTCATTACACTCCCAGAGCCAAAGCCAAATATGGAAACCATGACGTAAAACAGGACGAGGTTATGGTGTATCGGTAACCAGAGTCCCAGTGTGGCAAGTAGTGAGATCAAAACGGACACATTCATACTGTTAAAACGTCCATAATGGTCTGCTACTAGACCGGCGGTATAACGTCCAAGACCAGAGCCGCTAGTATCCGTCAGTACATATCATCCAATGTAAGGAGCGTGAGACTCAACGCGTTCATGACTGCAATCACATTGAAACTTGTCTGCTGCCTGAAACCTTGGTCCAGGGCGTACGTGGGAAGGAGGCCGATAGCAGTAAAGAGCACGAATTCGAAGCCTGCTTCAGGTTAGTCGAAGTGTCGGTTATAAATCGCACCGCAGCGCATACACGAGATCCCAACAGTTGTCCATGCAAACCTCGAGTCTTTGAAGCACAATAAATTAATGACACCTCCCTGTTTCTGAATTGGTAATCGGCCCCGCACAAAGAGGTTCCCTATTAGTACCAGCACAAACTCAACCAGAGCTAATAGCCTCATTGACCAAGCCCAGGACATATGCTTAAAGATCGAATTCAGAGCGATCGGAAACACGATGCCTCCAAGGCTCGTCCCGGTGAAAGTAATTCCAGTAGCCAGGCCTCGCCTGGCCATGAACCAGTGGGATATCACCGACAAGGCAACAGTGGTAATAATTGCACCGCTCACTCCGCCGAATATACCGAAACATAAGAGGAAATGCCAATATTTCGTACATTGGCCTAGGAGCAGCAAGTACGAAACACACCCCACTGAACCTATGAATGTCAACCACCGTGGCCCATACCGGTCGAAAAGTGGCCCGACTTGCACGCCGAGAAATAGAGTCAGAAAGATTTGAGTCGATGAGATCCACGCTATATCCCGCGAGCTGTAGGCAGATAGTTGATGCGCCTGCCAGTAAGATTGGAAGATTCCGATGCAGCCGGTTATTCCAAATGTTGCTGCGATTAGGCAGAACGACGACAAAACGACGAGCCAAGCTCTTCGACCCCCTTCGGGAAATGACATTGTTGTCGCGTAGGTCTGCGAGTGTGGTGACTCTAGCTCTAGCGCCTCTGCGGGCTGGCCCATGATGGAGGAATGTGGCGACCCCGCGTATGGGATTTCTGGATGTGTGGCTCCTGTCGGATCATCGCTTTGGTGCGGCTTCGAATTTGTGGTAGGCGCTGTTTCTGCCATACTGAGACTCAGATGCAAACAATGCGGGGTTCTGACAGCAGAATGCGCATTTATATTTTGTGAGGACGGAGTTTTCCGCTGCAACTTCAGAACAAACGGAACGCGGAAATAGCATGCATGATCAAGACTTAGAGAATTCCGATGACGCCGAATACAGCTGACTTACGGGAAACGCCGACGGTACAGTATCAGAAGTTCCCAGGTTCGAGTAAGTTACCGGCAACGCATCGCTCAGCGCAGAACATGTCGTTGACGTTCAGCGGAGTTGGGCACTGCGGGGCGAGTCAAATTAGGGTTTTCTGGTGCGCAGAAGTATCAGCATTGCCAAACTTCTCGCGTAGACTGAAATACAATTCAGAGACCATAGTCTCATTCGCCGAAGCGTTGTCGGCAATGATAGCCACCAGTTTGTCTTCAAGCTGAAGTTCCTCCAGTGTACTCTGCAATAAGTCTGCCATATTTTCTCCACTATGGGCGCCGCTGATTTCCGTAAACTCTAGAACTCGCTCTCGATACTGAAAGTCCTTTGTCAACCAGTGGCCAATAACTCCCAAAATTGCCCTAGTATTTTTGCTTTTTTAATAAAGGCATGTGAGCCTTCCACTCGCGAAGTTGCAGCATTTCCAGGATGCAGGTGTTGCCTAGTCCTGGTGACCACCAAATTCTCTTTATGGATAAGCCACACATCCTTCAAATAGCGAATCACAGATGGATATTGCGAGTACGTAGACTCAAGGCCTGCAAGTCATTTATCGTATTCATCTTCTGTTGGAGAGTGGACAAGCTTTATCCAGAGGCCAAAGAACTCATCAAATTCATCCGAACTAGCTAGGAAGCGATTTATACTCAGAAACCCGTATTTCGTAGTGTTCTGTAAGGCAAATTTGTTAAAGTGATAGTCTCTGTGCTGTAACCAGAATACGGACACGGTCGACGCGTCGACCAGGAAGCATTTCACAATTCCCTTCATCGCCAGTTATTCCTTCTCAGATCCATTTTCCATCCAAGTCCCACTCACACTCCCTCCACTTCCTCCACTTCTACTTCCTCCGCTTTCTTCTCGTCCACATGGGATATGGCGTGCGTTTCGTAGGGGATTTCGTTCCACGTGTCGCTTGTTGCAGGAATTGGTACCATTTTAGTCAGCAGCCAGTACACACCCCCGGATACAATGAATCCCGACAAGTAATTGACGTTGTAGATGTACACCGCGCCAGCAGGAACGTGGACACCCACAGTGCCAGCAAACCCAACGATGTTGATCAAGATGCCGCAGAGATAAGCAGAATAGCCATGCCACGAAAACCCCACGATACCGAAGTATGGGCCATCCTTGCGTGCACTGTAAAGCTCTTCGACATCGAGATAGCCCTTGCGGACCAAATAATAGTCACTGACCATCACTCCTGCTATAGACGAGAGGAAGACCGAATAAGCAGAGAGATATATCGTGAAATTGCTAGAAGATGAAACGAGTGTCCACTACAACGCGTTGCACGAGCTCTTAGACAACGCTTAATTAGATCCGTGATTAGGAAAGAAATACTTACGGGACACATTGCAAGGCCAATTACCGCACAAAAGTATCCACCTCGTCTGATTGTACAAAACCGAGGAAGCAGAGCTGTGAGATTGGTACCAGCGGACACGGAGTTAGCGGCGATATTTGTTCCCAGCTGTGCTAAGGCAAACCCGCTCGCGATAACAAAGATGCCGAAACGCTCAGCTGAAGTCGCATTCTCCAAAAACATTCCTAGTAGTGTTAAGGGGTTCCAGACAGGCTGATTGAAGATCACGCTTGAGGAGGAGGTAACAATGATGCCGATGAATGACGTGATAGCAAAGCCTACTGGAATTGTCACAAGCTGTGACCATAGCGCATCTTGCGGCTTTCGTGCATAGCGTGCAAAATCCGGGTTATTAATCACAAGCGCAGCAAAGTTAGCAATACAGTTCATGATGCCCTTGATGAATACCCACGCTAAGGCACTGCCGTGTGCAGTATTAGACTGAGTAATAATAGGGCCCAGGCCATGCGCACGAGCAATTGCCCAGCCAAAGAAAGCGATAGCACAGGCCGGAGAAAAGTATGCTTTCACAGTAAACAGATGCCGGATCTTGTAGATGGGAAACCATAGAGCTGGCAGAGAGAACAGCCAGAATAGAAAAAAGCTCACGAACTGCTGCGTAGTAACTCCTGCGCTCTCAGGAATTGTGTTCGGCAGATGAGCATAGCTTGGCCAAATTGCCTGGATCATCAACGTCACACATTCCCCTAGAATACCAAATGTCAGCTTCTGTGCGGCGGGAATAATCCCTAGCATTTATCTATGATCTTTGTCCCATAGCTTACCTCCTAGGTATGTCTGTTGAAGAGTGATTTCAGAATGTGGATCTCAATAATAACTAATCATAGATAAACTTACCTGGACTCCATACCATATCACTGCCATCGCCGCTCGATTAAAAACTGGCCAGAATGAACCCCAGATCCCAAACGAGGCGCGATTTGTCACCGCAAATGGGATGCGGTAGACAACACCAATTCGGCCCATGAGGCACACAAAAAGGCCAGCAATGGTGTACCCAATCCAGACACAGAGCCATGATTGCCACCACGACAGACCATCGACTATCATGGAAGAGGAAATCATCCATGTATTCTACGGTCGAGTCAGGAAAATTGTCTTTTGTGCCTCTGGACCTTCGTGGCAGGAGAGCCTTCGAAGAGACCAGATTATCTTTCAAACACGCCTAGGAGCGGCAACTCACAACGTTCAATGAGTCCGCAATCCAAAATGCAACAAAATTGAGCCATCGCCATTGACGCCGCCCTGGTTCGACTGTTGTTCACATATGCCTGGGTTAGCGTTCATGCCATTTTTGCAGCCAATAAATTCTAGTAGTAAACATGACGCTGACAAAGCTATCGTTCCCAACAAAGGATACGAGAGTTGCAAACGTGTTAATAATCTGATCTATGAAATCTCACCTGGTTTAAGGTCGTCATTTGTTAACATCAGCTGAGCTGTTGATAGCCCAGGATCAGTAGGTACTTGAAGCTTCTGAAGCCAGTACTTGAATTGGCCCATGTTGCACTTCCAATTGGCGCGGCAATTGATGAGAATCCTGGGGATTTATTTGAAGTCGAAGGAGTAAATCTTCTTAAAAGTCTCCGATCAGTTGTTCTGCTTGCATAGGAAACTTGGATCTACCAGGTGAAGGGCTTTCTTTTAGCAGAAAAGGGCCCAGCGCATATGGTATAGATCGCCACTATGAGAAGGCCCTTTGCCGAAAGTGCCGGGTACCGTGTGAAACTCTAACCCCGCATTGATTTGGCTTTCGGCTGGGTGCGAAAACATTGACTTTTCCAATCATCTAGTCCGCACATGCTTCCCGCGGAATTCATCAATGTTAAGTAATGACTTGCTAGCAAACGGCGAAGATCGGCCTACATGATAACTTCCAAGGATATTTATTCGTTTCGTCGGCGATAGTAGTGGCCGGATTTGTTTGCAGGACCTACATCTAGTGCCATGTAGTCTCTGGAATCAGTCCTAAGTCCCGCCCCCGGCGCCTCCCCCTTCCCCCCCACCCATCCCCCCACCCATCTTCCATGGTTTACTCTCCGCTCTTCGGCTAAAAGGCGAACCTTGCGCTCCTTCTCAGTCCGATAGCCGCTCAGGCGAGGGTGCAGTACTCTTTCTTGCCTTCGTTCTACTCTAGCTCGCTTCTTTCCCTGTCCAATCTTGATTGACATTGGTCACCAGCTACTGTGCAACCGTTTTTGTTGGTGTGGCCTTTTTATCCATCCCAGCTTCTTCCCTCGTGCACTCTCTGCCTCTGCAATTAACCGGCTTCTTATAAAAATTACCAATTTTTTCGTACCCCGGTTAAACCTTTTTAAGGGGCCGGTTAGCCCAGTGGACATCGTCAAGGTAGTTAACATAACTAATGAACCAACCTAGTGTTACTAACAGCTTGCCGTAGGCTTTTGCCTTCCCGAGGGAAGCCTCAGCACAGACCAAGTTAGAGGTCATTCTTATATTCTTATCGAGTAATAGGCCCGCAACTTGTACCAAATCCTTCCTATCGCCAACATCTTTCACATATTAGAATCGAGTAATCGATAAATAACACCCCAAAGGCGCGTTGCCGCCACCACGCTCGAAGGTTTTCATCGAGTAATCCCTGTGCGATGGTCCTTTATTCTCGCATGAATCCACTTGTGAAGAAAGATATGGCAAAACCATTCCCTTGGCTTGGGTCTCCGTTCGGAAACTTATTGTTGCCTCACTGCCCACCAGCGTAGGTTTAATCTTTCGCTTTGCAAATTTGGCCAACCGACGTGTGACTTCGAAGGCCTCTCAAACCACCATGGGTTTGGGAGACAATAGATTCTCCCGCAGGTAAAAGTCTGATCATATCCTGTTTGTTTGGAAGCGCAATCCTGATTCCTCATCAAGTCTATGTCTTTTTAAAACCCAAAAATCAAAAGCTCCATATTATGCCAGATCTCAAGTCATCTTCTGCCGCAAGCAAATGTGAAAATCTAGCTTTGCCGGCCAATTTGCTCGACCATGTCTCTCCTTCGCAGCAACCACTGCAGCTTCACGATGCCGCGACTGTAGCCGCCTCAACGTCTGCACCCGAACCTTGCTCCAGCTCGGCCTTAGCGATGACGCCAGCCTCGTCATTTCGCAACGTCTCAGCCTGCAATCGCTGTCGCCTACGCAAGCACCGGTGTGACCAACGACTTCCAAGATGTCAATCATGCGAGAAGGCGCAGCTCCGATGCGTGGGTTACGACCCGATTATCAAACAGGAAATACCACGTAGCTAGACTTTCAGACAGGGACCCTCGCTATACTTCATCCTCAAATTGAGAACTAGCCTGAAACAGTGAACTGAGCTAATTGGAGAGACGTCGCCATAAGGAAAGCACCGATGATAGCATCTTCGTGCGAGGACCATGGAGAGGACCATTGGTATAGTACGCGATATATACCAAATCTTAGGCAACATCTTGACGTCATGCACAACTAGATCACTTTCTTCCTGATTCCAATTTTCACTCAATGCGGAATAGGCCAATGCTGGTTAAGATCCAATATGATCTCAGACTCCGATCTTGCTGCAATGCAAGCCACTGTCGAGAGGCTTACTCGTTATAAGCAGTTGCAAGAACAATTAGCAACCCTTCGGTCGGAGACCTCTGGGCTCACACCTACTGACCCTCTACCTACTCGTCGCCGATACCGTGGCGATAACTCTGACGACGAGCGAGAAATCAAGCTTAAGAATATTTCTACCTTTTCCCTCGACTTCAATCTCTAGAAGCGTTAGGAATGGCTCCTCGACTTAGCTCAACAATTCGATGGAGCCCAAAAGAAATACTAAAATAATAGAAAAAAGATCCTTAGTGCTCTCTGCTATATGGGACCGATATGTAGGCAGAGATAGTACTAATATATTAAAGAAAAGGGATCGAATCACCTCCGAGACATAAGGGAAGATTAGCCTTATTTTAAGGATTGGGCATTTACTCTTATCAAGAATGCGGCAAGCCTCGAATCCGAGGTAATAGGCTAACTTGAAAGAATTCACTAGCTAAAAGATAAAGACCCCCGAGAATTATATGCACGCCTAGATACCATAAAATAACACTTCCTACGGGCGACTAAGAAGGATAGAGCTCTTACCTACTTTGTGAAGCTATGATATAACCTACAGAACATTATCCGCCGCTATATAATAGGGCTGCCCGAGACTCGCGAAGAGATGATTGATGTTGCCTACTATTTCTGGGACCTTGAAAGAACAGAGGCTAGCTGGAAGCGAAAGCGTACCGAAAAGTCTCCAGATCCCTAACGAAGGAAGACCAATACCCAGGATGCCTTAAGAACGAAGACCGATAACCAAAAACCTCCAGGAGCTTCAAGGAAGAACCCCAAGAACCCGAAAGGGGCTACTGAAAGGGCCGTAATAAGAAATATTCTCCCTCGAAAGACGACTTAAACCCTATCGGAGAGGACGGGAAACGAAACCGATACTATATACGCGGAAGCGAAGAGCACTTTTCGAACAAGTGCCTAAACCATCCTTAGGACGACGAACCTGTGAAGGCCCAAAGTGCACTACTGGGAAACGACAGCGAGACGGAATAAACCCCACGCCTCCGTCTCTCCTTATAGTGGGAACCAGAACTTGCTTCTACATATCGATTACCGCCCGAAACGATCTTGAAACCCACATAGATCTCGATAGTGGAGCTGAAGTCGATTTTTTGAGCTTCAAATTCGTCAAGCATAAGCTCGAAGCAGCAAAACTCACTGAACCTTTTCTCTACGCTATTAACAAACGAACCCGGTAGATAGGCCCGTAAGGGACATTAGCTCTAGGGTTAAGATTAATTAAGTAGTCGTATTAGTTAGATAAAGGTAGGGTCTTTAAATTATGGGATAAGAAGACGTCGTGAAACTTCGTGAGTTCGGATATTAGTCGGTGGAGTTCCGATGGGATTCCGTCAGTGTCACGGTTAACGGGCAGCCAGACTTCCTCAGGCAGCTTAACCACGGCAAAGACGTGCACGTAGTTCCTGGCTTCCTTAGTAAATCACTTTAAAGGAAGAGCCTCGATTAAGGATATTCTAAACCACCAGAGGCCACTCCGCCCCGTAAGGTGTATATCGAGGTCGTGAATTGTGGTTATAGATAGGAGTATAGGGCTTCCGTTAAGTCGAGGATCTCGGTCAATAGCCACACATGCGCAAGTGAATTAGCGGGTAGTCCCTCGAGAATCGGTAGCCTTTAGTGGGACATTCCACACTCCATAGGCAGGCGTCGTTCGTTTGTTAATAGCATAGATACAAGGTTCAGTGAGTTTTGCTGCTTCGAGCATATGCTGTTTGACGAATTCGAAGCTCACAAGGTCACATGAAAGGAGTTTCCAGTAAGCTGGGTACCTTAACGAAAGTATAGTTATAGTAGACAATAGTGCAAAGGAATAATAATCAAGTTAAAAGAAAGAAAGAGACCTGGGAGAAACCAAGGAGTCTTTCCTTTATCAATGTTGATCTTTCATACGCGCTTCGCAGCCCAGGGTGTCCCATGGAGTTGATACGAGCGTTTATGACTTGAAACTCAATCAGTTCCGTGGAACTCTACGAATGGAATCTCTGTGGGAGCACATCGAGATCAGATTACTAGGCGTCTACCTGTATCATTTAATACGGACATTCCAAAACATTCCAAAACCACGAATGGTAGTCAGCTTAGGGAATGGCCAATGCATTAGGCGCCGGCCCATCTCGAGACCCCTCAGCGATTCGCCGACCCCACAGCGTATACGCCTAGCCGCCACGGTGCGTACAATTCACGGGTAGATAGTAACCAAGGAAGCTGTTTCACAAAGCACCGACACGGGAATCTTATGCGCTACGAAGTGAAACAAATGCAAAAGAGCAAACTTTTGGACGGTTACATTAACGTGAACGTCCATTGACACCTAAATGAGAACCCACCAGTGGAGGGAATCCTTGCTCATCTGCCACGAAAAAAGTTATCCAAGCGTCCGATTTCTGGCGCGCGCTATCTCGGCGATTACGAATAGTCATTGGTCGGGCAAAAGCTTGGCCCATACCTCCGTTATTTTTGCCAACCCTATGAGAGATTTGACGAACTTTTTACAGTATGACCCGCTATGCAATGACCTTGTCTGAAGTGGAGTATCCCATGCTCTTCAAAGTCTCTGTTACTTACTCAATTCACTGATTAAGACACTCAAGGAGGTATATACGTTCTAATTGTCTCCAGGGTCTTCAATATAGTTAGGTGGGATAAGGCGATTTTGTGTTCACTTACGCACTCACGCACCAATGCCTCCCACCTAAGAACGGCTAGCACTGGTAAAACCGAATGCCATTATGAAAGCCTACTGAAGTTTTAGTTTTTGCTGCTGATCGAGGAAACGCTTCCAAGTTACAAGTCTCTAGGGTTCGCATGCTTCCGGTACCGAGGTTGCGATTGATGAGACATCCATCCTCGTCGAGGGATTGACTATCTGCTAGTGTCAGTGGCTCTTCCGGATTGGCGGAAGAGGATCTAAGCAAAGAAAGATAATATCCTTTTACTGCGCTAGTTTGTTGACATGATCGACCTAGGCATACTACCCAGTTTGGACTGGTGTTCTAACAAAGGCTGGTCGAAGATATACGACGCAGTTGTTGCCGTGTGATTTGGAACTGTTACCACGGGGATTTTATTTTTGCCATAATCTACGGGATATTTATGCCCAAGGAGACATATAGCCGTCGCAGCACCAGGATTGGTAGATAAGCAGAGAAAGGAGGTACTGTATAACGTTATTCCTGGTTGACCCGCGCACCCTACCAGAGTATAGAATTTCAAAATCAATTATCTCCATTAATACTCATACAATTTTCTATTATTAACGATTTTTACAATAATTGATCTTATGGCTAATTCTCCCACACCCACTACACCTAGGAGGTGCCCTAGTACGTGGATCTGCCTAACTAGGTAATTCGCCCTGTGCATGCGATACTACCCTATTAGCTTATTTTAGCTGATTTAGCTACTTAAATAGTAGTAGGCCTTCTTCAACCGATAGACTACCCTTATAGGGCATCTACCTATACGACCGAGTGCGTTTAGCGATTTTTCTTATTCGCTACGCGTAGATTAGCGCTCTCTTGCGTGAGCAATACAAACTTCCAGTCTGATAGCCTTGCTCAGTTCAAAATTGCTGGTGAGTACTGGGGACAGTGGTCTATTGAGTGAGAACACTCGCTTGCGCGTTCATCGAATGAGCAGTATAGCCCTTACGAATTTTTATGGGAAGAATTCTACGTTCATAGTGGTACTTGCAGGGCTACTATGGATCACTACTGTGTAGAGGTCAAGCAGTAGCAAGTCATTATGAAGTAGATGCCAGAACCCGCAATGAAATTTCAAATTGATCAAAGTACTCCCTCGCTAAATCAAAGATGCTTATGAATTAATGGAAAATACACCAATGACTATTGCCCTCTAGCCACTCTATCAGCCGCGAGTTGTCGCCGACCAGGCGTGATAAGTAGGAGAACTGCTGGAAGCTGTGCGGCCGCGAACCCAACCATGACCCTCAACTGGGTGCTGTAACTTGCGGCAAAGAAACCCTTGACTGTATCTTGCAATTGTGGCGACAGATTGGTGATTGATTTCACGTTCTCAAGGAATAAATGTAGTTCGTGCTGTGATAGAATACCCTGCAAATGATGTGTCAGGTGGCCGTTGAGGATATTCGAGGCAATGGCGAGACCGATAGCGCCACCCAAAAATCGAAGCTGAACCACGGTGCCAGTGGCAATTGCTGAAAGGGGCAAACGTAATCAGTCAGTCAGGAAATAGTCTCTTTGCCATGGGGAGTTACACCGAGGAGCACATACCGAGATCTCTGTCCTCGACTATGTATGGTGTTGCAAGCATCAGAATACCCAGAATCAAACCCATCCCAATGCCAGCGATGACTCCATAAACAATATCCGTGGCACTGAATCCATGCGATGTGGCAATGGTGGAGAGAAGCCCGACACCGACGGTGTGCACCACACAGCCCACGAGCAGGGAATAAATGAAGGGAATACGACCCTTGGAGCTGACAATATTGATGAGTGCAGCGGCAGCTGCTGCAACAGCAGAGTACCCGATGAGGTAGATTCCCGAATCAAGAGGTGATTTGTCGAGCAGGATCTGGGCTTGCTGTGGGACATACACCAAAACAACGTTGAAGGGTGCGCCGGTCACAAATGAGGTACTAGGACGGATTGTCAGACCGAGCCATCATGTAGATGCGATGATTGGGCCTACTTACATGAGAATACCCATCCATGGGCGATCATAAAACCAACGCTTCGGGAAGATTGGATCTTTTCCAGGAATTCCAGATATGTACCACTCCCACGCAAAGAACGCGATCCAGGAAGCACCTGTTAATACAAGAAGTGCAATCGCACCTCCAGAAGTCCATGAAAATGCGAGATTCGTCTCGTTTAATACTGTGACAATTAAGAACGAGCCGATAATCATGAGCACCGATCCCACGAGGTCGAGATTAGCGAAGGAACGGTATGATGCCCTTGTTCTGAACGAAGGTGTGTGTTGGTCAAGACCGAAATTCTTGGGCATCGCAATCATAATTATGGCGATTGCGATAGCGCAAAATGGAGCACTATAGAGTAAAATTAGCGTCAAGTTCAACGCGGAGTCGTGATGTATGACGTACTTGATAAGAAATACCCATCTCCACGCCGAGTCCTCTGCAAGAGCTCCTCCAATGATAGGTCCGATCAGGCAAGCCAGGGCAAGGCAGCATGACATGAGGCCACTGTATGTTGGAAGTTTTGATTTTGGAGCGATCTCATATATGCAAAGAATCGCAAGCGCGTATGCACCGGCACCTCCAATTCCTTGAAGTGCTCGAAATATGATCCTAGACCAGCATAGTGAGATCCTGAACAACCTGTATCCAGAAGTATGGGGTCTTACAGTTGATTAACTGTTTGGGCGCACCCGCATCCAATTGAAAATGCGAGCAAAATGACAAGAGCCGCAATTGTTGTTTGCTTTCGCCCGACTATGTCGCTGGCTTTAGTCCATATGGCCATGAAACCTGTGAGTGATCGCGAGGTTAGCACCAAAGAGTCGGCGAGAGTTATTGCGCGGGGGAAAACATAGCGACATTCTCGACGAAGTTGCAAGCTGGGTTCATACCCGTGTAAGTGGCCAAATAGCCGGTGACAATCCAGCTCCGTTTCTCGAAACCATCGAGGCTATCGGTGATGTTTGTGAGCGAAGAGCTCACAATCGTCACGTCCAAGTTGGAAAGAAAGAAGCCAATCAAAAGCCTGTCTCCGAGTCAATGGTAAGCCCTATCCGGAAATTCCAGTATCGTCAAGAACGAAGTACCCTATGGTAGTAAGGATGAGCCTCCATCCTGTCGGATAAACAACTTCACTGCCTGGAGACAGTGTCCTTTGGGTCGACCCCTTTTCTTCACTCGTGGTAGTAGTAGTACTTCTCGTGTCCCTTCGAGACGGTCGGACTTCTTCTTTCTTCGAGATCGGCTCTGCAAACTGGATATGAGACATGGCTGTCAGTCGGCACCCTCGAGGATCTTGGGTATGTCAAGAGTAGGTGGTCAGGAGTTGACAGCCATCGCTGCATGAGAGGAAGAGATAAATTGCGAACTGGACCACTGACAATGTAGGACCAAGCCCCGCATATATTTGTCCCAGGGGGCCCTCAAATGGAACGCAGGAGACGCGTGATCACAGAATGTGGAATATTTATGGGAATAGTGATCGGCGCCGATCATTGAACCTAGAGCTTGGCCTAAGTGGCTTGGCGCGAACCTGCCAGAAGGCTGAAAATATTACGAGCCTAGATGACGAAACAAAAATTTGAGAGCTTATCATAGTGAAGTTCTGAAGTTGGAATTCTGAGTACGCTAGAATTGGCGGTAGGTTTGATGGTTCTTCGTGGCTGGAAATTCCACTGGAAAGGGGGTGAGCTGTAACTCCTTTCCTAGGGACTGATTCATACCATTGGCGACGCATTAACGCGCTCTCTTGTTATTCTCAAGTTCCATAGTCCATGGCCTCGATGGTTACAGTCAATATCCCCTTACTTGGTCTGCTTATCTCCCCCTGAAACATGCAGATGAGGCTTAAGCTTGATTGATTCAACGTCCAGAAGTAAGGGTTACGCACTCTCACTAGCCATGTTAGGGAATGTGCTGTTGTTGTCTTGACACATTTAATTATTTAAAAGGATTTGATTGTGTGTCTTCCAATGATATCAGAGATCGCTTGATCATGGCAATCGGGTTCCATTGACAACAAAGAGGTTGCAGGAGGCGGAGTAGCAGACGACAAGTCGGTCTACCCATCTAGCGCGTCGATAACTGTGTCAATTTAGTGTCCCAGCGCGGCTAATAATGATGTACCCACTATGTACCCACGACCCTCATTCTCCCCGCGTCGATACCTACCACCACAGAGAGTAATAATACAATAATACCATAGATTATATACACAATTGAAAACAAAGAATAAAACTTCATGATCTATTCATTATTGTTTTGCATGCTTGACGTTGCTCAAAAATTGATAACTCTCAGTTTTGACTCGGAAGGTAACTCCAAGAATCGCAAACTGTAGATTGAGGCGTTTTCATCACTGAACCCAGTTTTTAGCCATCTTAGATTTCTTCACCTATAATACCCTAAAGACTTGGACCTAAAGCATTAATGCCTTGGGTACAGTGAAGTGCGCCTCCTTCGTGGGTATGGCAGTTCTGCGGCAATCAGTCTTCGATCATTGTTATTAGAAATTGGCAAGGCTAACTCACAGCAGGAACATCGGCCGTGGTAGAAGGAGCCTCACTAGCCGTTGTTGCCGCAGCTGGTGCGCTCATATCGGGTTTTGTGGCATCTGTTTCATCTTCGTGTTTGTGCTCATGCTGTTCGCCCGAGCACCCGATACCTGGAACTGAGATATCATGGGCATAGACTTCCAGCGCAAAGTATTGAAGAGTTTCCGAATCGTGTGCTGAAAGAGTCGCATTCTCAATAGCAAGGTCAAGAACCTCATTATATCCATCCGCAAAATGATCGACCCAGTTTTGCCCGATGGCGGGGACATGATACAATCGGTGCAGCAGATCCGAGGCCCAAAAGGTATTGGTCTCCGATCCCGAGACCGTGTAGCCCATTCCACACATTGTTGAGAGAGAACGGCGACGTTCGTAGCTCAGATCGCAAATAACGGTCTCTTTTGTACCATTCTCGCCTCGCCAATGTCCAGCGTAACCTCAAAACAAGTGTTAGTGAGTCAACGAAAGTCATAATCGGGCACTCAGAAACTCACCTTCGAGGTTGCAGTTTCCATCTGGGTTATCACAACGGAATAGAATATCATTTTTGTCACCGTTGACAACCACTTCAAAAGCGCCAATAGCTTCCATCGAAGGGCTGTTACCAAAGTACTTTCGGTAAATCTCGCTCTCGTTTCTCCAGCGCAAGATGTGGTTTTTAGCATGAGCTGCAAGTTCCACAGCCTCAGCTAATCCTAGCTCGATCTGGTGACGTTGTGTTGCGTTGCAACTAGAGTGGATTGGGAAATCTGTCACTCCGCCTGCATTCCAGGGGGCAATGTTGGTTTTCGCAAATGGCTTCGACAAGTTTCCATGGCCTGGAGCGGGCAAAGCTGCTGCGGTAGCAACCGCGAGAGCCAGTATTCTGAAAAAGGGCACCATAATGAATGCTTTCCCGGTTGAAATTTTCTTTATATGGCTGGAAAACAAGACTGTGTTATCTCTTTTATACTTTGTATTTCTTCCCCTCTGTTCGGTTCTACTCATCTGATGATTTGATTGGCAAGGTCTCGCAGTTGTAATTCTGAGCTTTTCGGCTCATAATTTCCCCAAAAATGCCGCAGTGATCACTTGGCTCAACCTTGTGAGATGATTCTAAAAGCCCCAATCTACGACTTGAATACATGCGAAGCGAGTACCTTTATAATTGTTTTCCAGGCCTTGGTCGTTGACCTTGGAAGGGGAGGTATGAAAGCTCCTCCATGCCAAAAACCAAGGCCAGCGGAGACTTGCCAAGAATCTTGGAAAGGGGACCTTAATGGAACAACCGTGATGAAAACCAACCTCCCTAAGACCAAATCTCACTCGCTAACAAATGTCTATGCTTGGCGGTGGTCGGGACAGCCCTTTTTCGGCTTGGCAGCCGGAGATTTCATGAAAGAAACTGTCAAGGTACTCATCGGCTTTTCAAACCGAGACCCTTCATAGAAAGCCAGTTCTCCAGAGATTTTTCACAAAGGTATTCCTCAATTGATTTGAATTTTCCCATCCCAGGTGTCCATCTCGATATGTACTTTCTCATGTCTTTTGTCATATCTTTGAGCGCAGCAAAGGCATTTGCGGCCACCTCTACAACAGCAGCCGCCGCAAGCTCAATCACCGGATGCCATACACATGGCTCGGATATTTTCTGCTTCGATAATGATGGGCATGAGGTACTAGTATTGGTCACTGCAACACCAACGAGTGGAACACCCGCCCAGTACACTGGCTGCCATTCACACGGTGAAGAATCGTAAGTCATTACTAGAGTGTTGATACGCGGTCAAAATTCTAATATTCGATGTGCTCCTAGCTATTGCATGGATCAAGATGGCAATGATGTTCTTGTACAGGGAGAAGAGACCGGTGAAGAAGAGACAAACGAGCACGACTATAGCCATGAACATAGCCATGAGGAGTCTGAAGAATCCGAGTCGGGGGAGAAGACCAATTGCCACTTCCATGCTGGTGTGGAGTAAGTTCGATTTTCTAGGCTCTGCCCCGCAATCGCTGACTTTGTTTCTTAAATGCAGACATTGTGTCGGCTCAAGAGAGTCCGAAGGAAGTAGCCATCAGTCGTGTGGCATTCGAACAAGAGATTACAATGTGCCTCTGAGGATTGGAACACTATTCGCGGTTCTCATTACCAGTGCGATCGGTGTTTTTGCCCCTATATTGTTGGCCAAACTTCCCTTTACCTCTATCAATTCCGCGGTATCAACGGTTCTCAAGCAATTCGGCACGGGAATCATTATCGCGACGGCATTTGTCCACGTAAGTCAATATCATGTAGCGATTGAAACGCAAGACACTTACAAATCACTAGCTATACACACATGCTTCTCTGATGTTCACCAACGAATGTCTGGGTGAGCTGGACTACGAAGCGACTACCTCTGCGGTGGTCATGGCTGGCATATTCCTGGCATTCTTGTTTGAATATGTCGGCTACCGAATTACGATGGCCAGGGCCACCAAAGCAGTCACGTCACCTTCGGAGCCTTCAAACCCTGAGCAATCTTCTCGTAAAGAAGATGTTCCATCTCACCCACAATTTACACTGGCACATATTGGACATAGCCATGGGGTTGCTCTTGATGCAACCAGGACAATCACACAGTTCTCTGTAATTGTCATGGAAGCTGGTGTACTATTCCACAGTATCTTGATTGGTATCACCCTGGTTGTCGCCGGTGACTCTTTCTATAAGACCCTTCTGGTGGTCATTGTGTTTCATCAATTTTTCGAGGGCCTGGCACTCGGGGCTCGCATTGCGACGCTCCCTGGCTCGATCTTTCCGTCAAAGGCCATCATGGCCGCAGCATTTGCCGTTATCACTCCTATCGGTATGGCTATGGGGCTGGGCGTGCTGCATTCTTTCAATGGAAATGAAAAGAACACTCTTATTGCGCTCGGTACACTAGATGCCCTTTCTGCTGGAATTCTTGCGTGGGTGGGTGTTGTGGATATGTGGGCTCGCGACTGGGTTATTGAAGGAGGCGAGATGTTCAATGCACCTCTGGGTAGAGTATTGACCGGTGGTCTATCTTTGGTGACTGGGCTCGTACTGATGGGATTGCTTGGTAAATGGGCCTAAGCGGCCAACCATCATTCCACGCAGGCGATCCCTAGTTTTCGCCAGGTGGTTTACTGGATCTGTTACCACGTGGCACCTCGCCAAGGATCAGGATCCAACATACCTTCCAAAAATAAGAATAGACTCTAAATGAATATGTGAACTACATCGATAAGCTGCTATATAGATTCCATTCTATAGGCAAAGGGGATCGACTTTAAATCATGGACTGAATCCGCACCGCTCACAATAATCCCGAACTAGTCTTCTACATACTGATGAGACAGGTATAGGACCCGCTTAGTTGGCCCACTCAGCCAATCATCGACGCCTTCCGCAACAACCTGCCCGATTTCGAATAGCTTCCCCACTTTGGCCAATATGGGCTCCCAAATCACACGACCCCGCGTTTTAGCGAAAAGAGGGAGAGGTTGGTTAACATACATGTATATCCTCAAGAGTTCTGTTTTCATCTAATGCAACCTTGGTGTGCATGCTGAATTTGAAGGTGGTTGGTCTACGCTTATCATCAGAATTGGAGCTGGAATATCATGGGTGTTGAATGATGTTGTGCAACATCTACCAGTGGTCATCCGTATCTGTGCCGGATGGAGCTTCCTGAAATGGTTAGCGAAACGCCAACTGAGGGGACAGCAGATAAGACCAGTGATGAACAAACTAAGCGGAGCACGATGGGGACAGCTACTGTATATGAGCCTTCCCTCCACCCATGTTGATTCTTGGAATAACTTCGGCTTCGATTTACTACTATATCACCTACTGGCCCGTCGCAACATACCTAGATTTTGACTCCCCTCTCTTTCTCACTTGCCCCCCATCAACCAGTGGAAGTCACCACGACAATCCAATTTAGATGGCTGTTTTCTCACTCTATCCATTACGGCTCCATTCTCACTCCTATACCATATCGCTGTCCCAGCCTCTCCGCAGAGCCAGTAGAAACAATACGCAGAAATCTAAACCTGTGCTCTAAGTCGAGAGTCTTCACGATTTCGTGAGACAATAGTGGCAAGGCCAGACACTATGTCAATTGAAATCATCCCCTTGACTAAGGCCGACATACCGGCGGCCGTAGAGTGTGTCCAGAAAGCCTTTTCCGATGACCCCTACTTCCGGTGGGCGTTCAACGACCCTTCGAAGGTACGAAATATCGTTATCTGAGGGCAAGCCCCAAATCCCATTTCTCAGTGTCGTCGAGAAGGAGAGGGCAACCCCCTTAGATCAATCTACGCAAGAAAAACGAATTAACACGCTCGAATTCTCTAGTTCAACATTGAGCGAAATGCGGCTTCTTTAGCAGCGCACTTTCAGCATGGCCTTAGCTGTGGCTGCCCCATCTCGGTCGCCAAAGTGACACACTGTCCAAACGACCAAAAAGTTGACCCTGGTCTCAACCTATCTTTGGGTAGCGTTGTCGGAGTTGGCTGGTGGTACTCACCTCAAGCAGCACGGGCATCTCAAACTTGGTCCATTTGGGCTCAGGAGTGGCTCCTCTCCTTCCGGCAGCTCATGAACAATATTCGCTTTCTGGGCCGAGGTGGCCTGAATGTTCCTCGATACTGGATCTGGAAGCAAGTGCAACAGGATGCACATAACACTCTCTGGACGGACCCCCGTGGCTACTACTTCTGCAACATGGTGGGTGTCAGTTCCCAGGCCCGTGGAATGGGCGTGGGCAAACGCCTGTTGGAAAATGTCATGGAGAAGGCAGATCGGGAAGGTATGCCATGTTACCTGGAAAGTTCCAAAGGTCACCCCAATATTATCATCTACGAAAAGATGGGGTTCAAACTAATCAAAGAGATTGAATGTGCCGAGGGTGGAGACGTCTGCAAGGTAGGCTGGTTCTAATATGATCTTTCGAGTGATGACTGACCAGTAATTTTTTAGCTTTATTGCATGATCCGAAACCCAAAATCTAATTCTTAATGAAACAATATAGCACAGGGAGCAGAATCACTGATCAACCAGCCTTGGTGTTGCAAATTGGAAGATGTATCAATGCTTTCTGATTTAAAGTCCTTGAATAATGGAATCATGTCGTCATAAATACCTTTCGCAACACAAGTCCAGACTAGGGAGGGCGGTTAAGAAAATAGTGGCTTGCCAGGGTGTCAGTAGTAAACATCAACCTGGGTTCACGCTCCCAGTCATGTCGTACCAGTCTTTCGAGTTTGACTCAGAGATGTCAAGCTTGTAAAGGGTCGTACCGCTAGTAGAGGGCAGGCGGCCTGCCACTATCGGCCACCGCAGAAGTGGACCACATAGTAAATCGGAGACCCTTTTGGGGCCGACGGAAAGATCCCGGGTCACACTAGTCTTTATCCGTCAGCCAATTACAGATGCCAGGCAGTCGCATTACTAGACTTGACATCCGCTGAGCCTCACTCATACTGTCAGTTTATGAGTCAACCTATGAATTATTCCAGCCTAGGATAAGTACTTGATTGTGAACCTAGTCGGTTTGCGGCCAACTAGGCAAGCAATCGAACTACTTAAACTAACTAAATTTTCCATTTCATTCCTGACTTTCCAACACAACAACAACAACATCACAGCATTTTGCCCCTTCACACTATCCAACTACAACCATCAAAATGTCATCCTACGGCTGTTTCTACCAGATCCCTGGAAGATATCGTTCAGCTAACAAATACCTCCCCCAAGTAGGGTTGGACGTGCACGCAACACTTCTCTCGACTACTTCCCGAGCACTACTCACTCAGACCTTTGTGAATCCATCCTCAACAAAGCCCATTCCAGAAGTCTTTTATTCATTCCCCCTCTATGATGGAGCCAGTGTTGTTGGCTTTACCTGCCGAGTGGGAGCCGATGTTATCCGGGGCAAGGTACAACCCAGGAAAAAGGCGGATGAACTTTACCAGAAAGCCAAGGCTGAAGGGCAGGCAGCCGCAATCTTCGATCAATCATGCGATGCCGGCGATGTTTTCAGGACTCGTGTAGGCAATGTTCCAGCCGGTGGGAAAGTCACCATTGAAATCACCCTCGTGGAAGAACTGAAGCAAGATGCTCAAACAAATGGGCCAAGATACACAGTTCCTATGGCCATCGCTCCACGATATGGTCAGCAACGAGATGTGCTAGTTGCACCCAAGGGAATCGCTATCAAGACTGCAATCAAGGTTGATATCATCATGGAAAAAGGCTCGACGATTCGTAACGTTCGGTCGCCAAGTCACCCCATCGAGTTGAACTTGGGCCGGGCGTCTTACATGCCGGAATCTACTTTTGAAACTTGCTATGCCTGGGTCAAACTGCAAGAAAATGCGGTCATTCAGGAAGATTTTGTTCTTACTGTCAACTGTGACAATCAGGATAAACCTGTCGCATTCTTGGAAACGCACCCTACCTTACCCAACCAGCGGGCATTAATGGTCTCCCTGGTTCCAAAATTCAGCCTACCGCCAGACCCCTCTGAGATCGTGTTTGTGATTGATCGCAGTGGCAGCATGCAAGACAAGATTGTGACCTTGCAGTCTGCCCTGGAGGTATTCTTGAAGTCGCTGCCCCTTGGCGTGCCTTTCAACATTGTGTCATTCGGCAGTTCCTACAGCACCCTATGGCCTCGTAGCAGAGTGAGTGACAAAGAAAGTCTCTCCGATGCGCTGGAATTCACCAAGACTATTGAGGCAGATATGGGAGGCACAGATATTCTGCCTGCGCTCAAGGCTGCAGTAGAGAACCACTACAAGGACAAGCTCCCCGATGTCCTGCTCCTCACCGACGGCGAGGTTTGGAACCAAGGGGATATATTCACGTTCGTGAACAAGGCTGCTCAGGGCAGCTCTGCCCGTTTCTTCAGTCTGGCCATCGGGGATGCTGCTTCCCACTCTCTCATCAACGGCATTGCTCGCGCAGGACGGGGCTTCTCTCAGTCAGTTCTGAATTATGAGGAGTTAGATAAGAAGGTCATTCGAATGCTTAAGGGGGCTTTGATGCCACGACTGAGAGACTGCAGATTGGAGCTCGGGTTGTCTCCTCTGGAGCATGACGATTTTGTGGAGATTGAACCAGAAGAGGCAACCGAACAGCCGGCCGTGGAAGCAATCACAAAGCCGCCAATTCCATTCTTTGATGCAGATCATGAGGACTCGGGAAAACTGGAGGTCACGAACCAGCCTTTGCCGAAGCTCCGTTTTCCAACAATCCTTCAGGCCCCGACTGAGCTCCCTCCTCTTTATCCCTTCATTCGATCAACAATATTCGTTCTCATTGCCAATGCAAGCTCCCCTCTTCCAGAAAAGGTATTCTTGCGGGCTAAAAGCAACCATGGCCCCCTCGAGCTGGAGATTACAGTTCAAGACATGGGCCATGGAGAAGTCCTTCACCAGCTGGCAGCCAAGAAGGCCATGACTGAACTAGAAGAATCTCGTGGTTGGATCCAGGATTCAAAGACCATGCAAGGTGAATTGGTTAAGGAAAAATGGGAAAGTCGAATGAACGAGCTTGTTCAAAGCGAGTGCGAAAGACTGGGGGTTCGATTCCAGACCACCGGCAAGCACTGCTCCTTTGTGGCTGTCAAAGGAAGTGACACTGAGTGTGAAAGCGAGTCGGATGGCGCAAAGAAGGGTGCCATGAACTTTTTGTGTGATTTCAGCCATTCTGGTAAACATGCGGCAGTTCGGTATTCATGCTCAGCCAGCCCCACTCCGTGTGCATCGGCAACACCTTGCGAGGCTTATGAGGGATCCGAGGAATCGGACGAAGATATGGGCTTCGCCCTTTTTGACGACAAGTCTTCTCCGTCCGTCTCCCAATCAACAAATGTGTACAAGGCAAAGGTCTTTTCTCGCGGGCAGCCTGTGGCCAGAGGAGAGATACATGGATTAGCTATTTCTGAAAGCGACGACGAAGACTCCGAGGCTAGCAGCAAAGGATCGAACGTGCAGCAACTCATCCGGCTCCAAACATTCGAGGGCTACTGGGACTGGTGCGACGAAGTTCATCAGATACTTGATCTTGATCAAGTTGCTATTATTGCAAAGCTACTTGCTTGCTACAAGGCCATTACCGGCGAAGAGACTGATATTCTGAGCCACCCTAATTGGAGGGAGATCTTTGCTACCAGCCTCGTGTGTCTTTACTTGGAAACCCGGGCTTCGGAATCCAAGGATGTATGGGAACTGCTCAGGGAGAAAGCGGACAAATGGGTAAAGGATTCATTGGAAGTCATGAGGTACGATCATCAACTAATCGCGAAAGATCTGATTGATGAACTTGATTCTTGTTTTTGAGTTTTGATACCGGTGGAAGAGATTGGTGGCCAGAGTAATGTGGAATTGTGGGTTTTCTCTTTTGAAGTCGTACCTAGATTGCTAGAGAGATTAACTGAATGAATCATGCTTGGAGGATTGCTAAAGCCACAATACACGACCTCTAACTCAACGATACACTCCTTAGTATGGTTTAGCGTGGTAATGGTTTTACTATCTATTAGGTAAGGTGTCGTTCTAGTAGTTCAAAAGTCTAAGCCAAGGGGAAAGAGGACCGGACCAACTAGACATGGTTCAATCCCTCGTTTTCTAAATGTCTTTCTTAATGTCTTTAGACTCATCTTTCTTGATAGCACAGATACGGTTCAATTGGCGAGCGCTAAGATGATTTTGACGTTTTGTCGGGGTTTCAAAAACATAAAACCTGCTGTAAAACGAGAAATCATGTTACTACGCTCAATCATACTAAGGGGCGTATCGTCGTTTTAGCAATTCTCTATTCTTGAGTTCCAAGTCCGTTTTTGTCATATTTTGGCCCAGACTTGTAATGTACCTTCACCTTACTACGCCGCCGCATGCAAGTCACGACGATGATCTTGAGGAGATGACCTGATGTCTGATATGTTATTCCAGTATTCGAAAACCTCAGTCAAGATTCATTCCCAGGACTATCGACATCCGTCTGCAAATGGAATTTTTTATTCCTGAATAGAATGGCCCATTACAAGTTGACGAATGCATCATTTGGCTCCCATCTATCAATATTTCCACGAGTATTCCCATGAAGACATACCTGATTTATTGAATCTCTAGGTGATGGCCGCAACACGAGTAGGTACGGTTCTTTAGTTGTGATCGTTTCCAGCTCCGGCTTTCGGGAAGCCGACTTGATGTTGGAACCATCATGTAAAGAGCGAGTATGTGCGGCGGGTGAGAATCTTGCTCTGGTTTATTTTTGTGCTGCTGTCTTTCCTGTGTTTAGTGTAGTTTGAGCATTTTCTGAAATTTGCGTCATTCGGTTTCGGGAATTATGTTGCCTCCATGCTGATCCGTAGATCATCCACAGCACCGAAGGGGTTGGTTTCACCTCTCCACTCGGCCCTCTCCAGTATTCATTCTAGGCATATTGTCAAAATTCACGCCATTTTGAAATTTCAACACTATCCATTCTATTCTACCTATTTCGCGACTTTTGAATTTCCTTGATAACGGAATACCAGTAGATTTTCCATCTCTGTCTTCTATCCATTGACACTTTGACCCGACCTGAAACACCCCACTCACAAGCAGCCCAACTGACAACGCGAGGGCCAATCGGTGTAGGCCCCGCATCAAGCTTTGCACTAATGAGTGGGCAAGGTTGGAACCATGCCTGACATCTGCGTCAGCGCTGCTATTTTCGGGATGCAAAGTTCCATTCATTGCCAGTTCGATCGTACCGTCCTTTACCGAGGCGCAAAGAGAAAGAAAACTGAACAGCACGCATGGGCAACTCGCTTGCAAATTGTCGGACTCCGTTCACTCGGCTTTTGAGATGACATATCCTGTCGCAATAATGCACATTCTATAGGTCGTGGTATTTTACTGGGCAAAAAAGTCATGCTGGCGGCATCCGTCCCGATCCGCGAACGCGATCTGTGAGGGACGACAACGGATGGCCGAAAAAGCCAATAATCATAATCCCAAACCCTCATCGTCTATCAACATGGTCGGCTCGGAGGTCCCAGAAATGTGCCATGATCAGCCAATGGTGATCCGGTCGTTCCGTGGTAGCACTAGAAAGGCACTGATCAGATTGCGAAATATGAGGCATCGCCCCTCGAGGTTGTCGTAAGCTAATGCTTTTCTTCTGCGCATTGTCCTCGGTACATGACTACATGTACCTCGTCGCATCCCTGCCAACTCCTTTATTTTCCCTTTGCTCCCCCTCTTCTCCTCGGGTTTCCTATTTGTTATTTGGTCCATTTCGCTCTCCATCGCTTGTGCAGCGTTAACTGCCGTCCACGACCCTCAATCTACTTCCAACCCACCGTGGATCAAGAACCCCAGACCCTCGAAGCCGCCATGCACTGACCAACGCCTAACGGCCCCAACTATATATTGAAAACGTCACCAGGCTCATAATCTGCCCGTACTATCACGACTACCCCTCGTTTCGTTCGATATTCTCATCATAGCAACATGGCTGGTCTTACTACACCAGCCATCATTGTGATCGTCTTGGTTGGCTGCCTGGCCATCACAGCTCTCGGGGCCTCCCTCTTCCGTCACTACCGCCCGCTCGAAGAAGAAGCGCGGTACACTGCCTCTTACGAACAAGGACAGTACATGCGTACAGTGCGAATGCGGAATTATGGCCACTTGAAACAAGAGTCGCTAGGGGCAGCGAAGGATCTCGAGTCACGGTGTATGTTATCACCCGGGTCGCTTCCTCTTGCGATCGCAAATTCATGATGGCCTCTGCGACCATGCCGCTAATCGTTGAATAACCTGATTAGATACCGTAGACGGGGTCTCGAGTCACTACAATCCCCACCCATACACTCCTCACACACCACAAGAGTAAAGCACTATGAACTCTTTTTCTACGAATCTCCGATGACTACGAATTATCACGATGGAATTTTTGATATGGAAGAATGTTTAAATAGCCATTCTGTGTCTACATTGTCTATATGGCGCACAACGGCGCTCACAATTGGAATATACGAATGCACGGATGAATGGGCAGGTCCCAATACTCTGACCTGAGATTGACCGTGTTTTTACACTAACGACTCGGCACATGGGGGTCTAGGATACAAAGGGACTCACAGCCTAGGATTTTGGTGGGGTTTTAGCGCAATTTTCGCAAATTTTAGATTACCGATTACCAGATCGCTTACACAGCAAAATGTCTGTATTTCATTTAATCGATTTGCAAGAATCTCGACTCGAATATTGAAAAAGAAAATTCCATTTATTGACTCGTTGATTTGATTCATTCCAACAAGAGAGTCAAATTGACAAGTCGAAAGACGGTCATTTCACCTCTAGCTTAATATGCAAGAATCATTAGAGCCTAGGCTCAGAACTCAGCATCAAGATTAAAGGACAATAATAGCCCTGGGACCTTAATTAATTGATTCATAGGTGTTTACTGGAATCATCTTATAACGGGAGTTTGATCTTTCTGGGGGCAAGTGAGCATAATTAATATGCAACGAAGGATGTAATGAGTGTTTAGAAAATAAACTCTAGCAGTGAAATGGGTCTCTTGCCTTGTGCTCTGGCTCTTGGTAGTATAGTCAAGATTCCTGTAGAATATGAAGCATTCCGAATAGCTTTTTTTCGCTCGTCCATGACCTCGTTTAGGGTGGCCATGATTTCCTGAAACTTTGCCGCCACTTCATCTGGCCGCGAATATTCTTCCAGGCAGACCATTGAACCAAGGGAGTACGACAGCATGTCACTCGGCATCTTGAAATCTATCTTATGTTTCTGAATGAGAAAGTAATTCTCTATCTCCTGGAGAAAGAGATGCTCTTTGATGTACCGGAAAACGTCGTATTTAAGAAACATGGCGCACAGACGACAAAGACGGCGCCTCTTGGATTCGGAATTTTCCGATATCCCTAGGCTGGCCCAGTAACGCTCTCTTAATGTTCTCATGATTTTTTCTTTTTCGTGGCTTTTCAGCTCTATGCCGGCGGTCTCGCAACGGGCTAGTTGTAAGGAAGCCTAGAAAAAAGCGTTATGCGGTAACCCTAAGATAAATTCTTCCATCATATCATTGGTGACATGCTCTAAGTATTGTTCCATTAGTAGTCCCCGGGGAAGCTGTAGATTGAAGCTTTCCGAGTCTCTGATGTCTTCCGCGATTCGTAAAACATTTTATGACGCCGAGACTAGTGTTAGCCTAAAGGCTTTCACGCTTAGTAGTGCCGATAATAGTTTGATAGCACGTCAGAAGTTGAGCGGCCTTAAGCTAGTAACTAATATAAAATCCTCCACGTATAGATTGAAATCCTCTACATGTTTTTTGACTGACGTCGTCTATTAAGAAATGCATCGCATCTTTCGCGGAGGCATCGGGAGGCTCTTAGAGTCTAGCACTAGAAACACATAAATAATTCGCATAGTAGGCCGGTTAATCATTGTAACCTTCATGCGCGAGTTTTTTTGGTAATCGCGGGGTATGAATTACCGATAAATGTGTGATACCATATGCGCGTCCCAACATCCATTCCAGCTTCTATCTATGGCCCCATTTATTACCTGTAAATGCAAGAAGCCTCTATATCTAGTTATACATCCTGATCAATAGCTTACATAATCTGATCACTTCTGAAGTGCTCGGGCCCATAATAGTTCTCGTAACTCCGATATTCCAGGGGTTCGTGATATTAGACGGTATGCTTCCATGAACGGGCCACGGACTTCGTCCACCACAGATTGAAAAATCTTTTGATGGAAAACCTGCGCATCCAAATTCTCTTTAGGCCAGGAAAGAGCGTCTGGGTCGTCATGACAATAATATTCTGGCACAAACGCGCGTAAAGCAGTTCGATCAAGGTCTAAGCCAAAGAAAGATGAACATTGTCGTTTTGAAGTGTTGCTTCCTAGGTCAATGATAGACTATTGTTTCAATAACTCTACATACGTGGCCCTGCTCTCTTATACTTTAGAAATCGATGAAGGAGCCCCCACTCCGCTACCTTTACTTTCAAGAGAAACAACTGGCACAATGCATAGTTATTGAAGAAAATGTAGTCGAATAGGTTTAAGGTTCACTATTCATGCATGTACTGCCAATGGATGAAAGACACGTTGCTCAAGAAGCCATGTGAGGCGAATCACTGTTACACGACATCAATCCTAACTGTTAAGAAAACCGTGGGATGCACATGAAGGTGGGCATGAATTGTCCCCTGAGCCCTTCGAGTACGGTTATCAAGACCGCATTGGTTTTTTTAAAAGTTTCTGCATATGATATAATCTTTCCAGGGCATGTCGTTCGCAATCGGATAAGGAAGTTAGTGATAAGTATTTTACATTTCGCAAGCAGTCTACATCCTCGTGCCATCCTGTACCGGCCAATCGAATGTCTCAAGTCACTCAATTTTTAATATGGTGCATTTTAGTTCTGCGGCCTTCCTGTGACTGCTGCAAGCTAACCTGTTGTCGAAGCATGTCCAGCAATAACCCAGTTGAGGTATTTTTTCTGTCAAATACGCTCATTCCCAATCTCTTAATCCGTAGATTAGCCGTCCTCCGATATTATTGATGGAGATCTGGCGGATATCTCCCTCCGTGGGAAAATCCCCGGTCGGGATTTTCCTAGATGGAGAGATCCAGGGCCAGATGATTGCTTCGTTGATTGCTTCAGCCTATTTAGGCCTTCCCTTACTTTGTTTCCCTTGTTGCGCTCCAGATGATTCTCACAACAGTTCGAATACAGATATTGTTCCTCTTTTGCTTCCTGTTGCGTAGTGGCGATCACGCCATCAATTCTAAAAGTGTCAGCCTTGTTATGAGCACTTCTTGATGCTTCGGGGGGTACCTCGCACTCGTTGCCTCCAAGTCTAAGTCAATTTCCAGCCACCGCAAATCCATTACTTACTTGCCGCAATTCCACTAATTTGGTCGTGGAATTGACATCTGCTATGAAAGGTGGCTTAATTCAGCGCTAAATCCATCTTGTTCTACATGGCTCATCCCGCATCGTGGCGGATCCCTAAGTGGGCGCAGGCGGGAGCCTCGCTCGGTCATTTGGAGAGGCACGTTCGCGGTCTAAGTCTTGTGTTTCGCTGGGTAAGTGGCTTTTTGAGGTCAAAAGCTGCGATTGGAAATCGCATATCAGCTACTTTTTCTATCTAAGCTCACGTGTATCTTGAGTCTCGCCCCGCGAATCCCGACATATATCGTGCGTTCTGCGCCTGACCTGCCGGTGAGCCAAAAACTCGATTTGACGTGTTCATATTGCCGCTCATCTTATTCAGGAATCGGTCCTGTATTTCATACATCGAGTTATATTTCCCTCGTGCTAAGTGCCGCTGCTAATTTTCTAAGCGTATGGAAGGCGTTTTCCCAAGCGGGACAGGTGGAGCTCGGGAAGAGTCAAAATTTGCCTGGCGCTCAAATTTATCTTCACCGAACTGTTGCTCCCTCTCATAGTGTAGTAACCAGTGTGCAAATCATCGTCCCCCTGAAGCGGGTCGTCACCGGTACATCCTAGGACCCGAGCATGACTGGATGCGCGGGACTTTGAATACGGACACGGAAACGGACGGATGAATAATCCGCGGACACTCTACGGGAATTAAGGATGCTTCAGGATTGTCACATCGTGCTTCGGCAGTGAATGAATGGGTCGGCGTTTTCTTGATAGCTTGGATCAGGCTTACACCTTACATCATGAGCGTAGCTGTAAGTAATCATGCCCGAGTTGAGTTCTCTTTTGGCTCTAGTCGCCATCTGTTAAACGTTGATTACCCGTAAGCCACGGATGGATGAGGCTGTAGCCAGCGCTGCCTCGGTTTGATCGACACGAGCCTACCAATGACAGCTTTCCGGCCCTACAAGGCGCAGACTGACCCTCCAGCTCTGTTACTGTAGAATATGGCCACCAGCTGGCCTTAGGCCCACCGGGCGCAGGATTCATTTTGCAATTCGCGCTGCGCAGAGCTTCAGTCACCTATTAGCTTTTGAAATCACAGTGAGGATCCAAGGCCGATAGTTCGATTCCGCCCCCAAAGCCCCACGTCTGACGATGATAGAAACGTTCGGGATCGCACAGCTTGCTCGATGCGGTTATTCCCGCTGCTTAGCCACGCTGGCCCAGTTTGTGATATTGGAATAAGAGCCAATCGCAATTCCATGGATGCTATCCGGACATCCCAATAAGGTTGACTCGCATTCTCGTATCTCATTTTCCAGGCAACCAAAAACGAACTTGCCTTTCTGGGCAATACGGCGTATTCATGGACCCCTAAGCCTCCCCCACATGGTTTGTGCACTACGGCCGTAGAATGCCCGTGGATTGGATACGAGTACGGCTGGGCAAGGCTAAGGCTAAGATCGAACTAACTAATATTTATTGACTCAAGGCCTCGATATGTCGGTGAGAAAAAAAAACAGTTCTCATCTTTGTGAACATATCTCACGGTCAATTTAAACTCTCGAAACTACAGGCGGCAGATCAGTCACCATGATCTTCATGCGGCATGAGGCCACTATGAGCACCCACTCACTCAACTACGAAAGCGATGCGGCCAGCGATGAGCGGTATGTATCCTATGGACGTCACTGTCGTAGTTTCTTTCTTTTTTCTTTTTGTTTCCCACCGGACGGACCACTAACAACGGATCTATTCAAAAATCTAGACCGACGTCGCAACCCGCACGAACCAAAATCCAAGCAAATTTTCAAATCGCCCGACCACCACCTAAATCATCGCTCCGACTCTCCGCAAAATTATTACTACAAATCCAACAACTCTCACATAACCACCGCCCAGTCCCTGTTCTAGAAATATGGCAACCCCCATTTCGCAAATCAAAATTGACACGAGATTTCCCTCAACGACCAAAACTACGGGCGGGTGATATCTATGCGACCCTGGATGAACCATACATTTCCAGCGCGCCAGCAGCGCGAAAAGAATCCACGAAATCCGACTCGCAAGAAAGCACGAGCAGCAACCTGCAAAGTAAAGATATCGTGGCGGCAATCTGCCAATCCACAGGCGAGAAAGCCAACACCTCAACTATACACTTTCGCGACGCACAATGTAGCTGGCAGGCCAGCGTGGGCACTGCGGGCCCTGAAAACACACCATGCTACCGATTTACCATCAACGATGAGGAGAGAGACAAGAAAGATCCGGGACGAATGATTATGCAATGGGAAAAGCGTGGCCTTGTGGGCAAGGACGAGAATTCCTTACAATCATTTAATTCGGATCAGTTCGTTCTGGTGTTAATCGATCGGAGGGCACGGCGAAAAAGCCGCATAGCGACCATGACCCCTGGTGGGCTGGAGATCATGGTTCGGAAAACTTCTATCATGGAGCACTTACAGGTGTGCTTGGATTTAACCAATCCTATGTCGACAGCAACGGGCGATCGGGACGCCCACGAGAACTTGGAAATGTGGTTGTATACGCATGTTCTTACATTGGGAGTATGGGTGGCCCAGCAAGAAGGGTGGCTTGGTTAAGTAATGGGAAATAAATAACCTGAATGATGACATTGAAATGCTAGTCTTTACATCAATCGCTTCAAACCTAGTACGAAGCAATGCCCTCCTCCAGCGCCTTGATCTGTAGTGCCAGCAGACGCGAGTAGTATCTGCACATAGCCAGGTTTCCACCCATAAACCAAAAGCCTGGGTAGCCACTGCGACGCCAAATAGTTCGCATCTCGCCCTCCGAATCAAGCCCCCATACATCACCGACCCGATCGGCAACCTCATCACCAAAGATAATGCGCGCCTGAGTGCGCATGTTTTGGTAGCCAGTCGCAAGAATAATTTCATCAGCTTCCAATTCCGAGCCGTCCGCAAATCGGAGTCCGTTAGGGAGCACCTCGCTGATTTCCTGTCCTTGCTTCACCTTGATCTTTCCCTCGGCGATTAACTGGCTACCACCGACATCGATGTAGTACCCACCACCACGCTGGAAGTACTTGACTAGAAGACCTGCATCCATGGGTCCACGGTCGATCTTGAATCCAGCCTTCTCCAGCCCATCGAGGGTCTTTGCATCAGTTTTGGCCATTATCTCAGAGACTTTAATCTGCTGTGCCTTGAATAACTCAGGAGGGATGCTCCACAGGTATGCGTCCGAGTCCTCAGTTGGGGGACCAGCTTCCTCGTACAGGCCCTTCAGTCCGATGTTTACAATCGAATCCGATGTCACAACGCAGGTAGAGCTTCGCTGCACCATTGTGACTTCGTAGCCTTTCTCCACGTAATCCTGGGCAATGTCGTGGCCGGAGTTACAAGAGCCGATAACAATCGCCTTTTTGCCCTGGGAATTCGGATTCGCACCCTTAAACTCGGAGCTGTGGCAGATTAGGTCGCCTTTGAAATTCTCCGCACCCTTGAAGGTTGGCATGTTCTTTTTGCCAGAGTGGCCAGTCGCTTGGATGACATGATGCGGATGCAGAGTGCGCGTTTCAGTGGTACCATCTTCAGTCTTGCGCTCGAGGACGACAGTCCATTGCCTCTTCTCTTCGTCATAGGATGCTGATTTGAGTTCGGTCTGAGTCCAAACGTTCAACTCTAGAAGCTTGACATATGACTCGAAGAATTCGGCCAGTTTGTCCTTGGGCGTGAAGATTGGCCAGTTGGATGGGAAGTTCAGGTAAGGAAGGTGATCGTACCACACGGGATCGTGAAGAACGAGTTGATGGTACCTCCGACGCCAACTGTCTCCGATTCGATTTACTTGGTCAATGACAAGGGTGTCGACGTTGAGCATTTTTAGTCGAGCCGCAGCGGTAAGACCACCTTGGCCGGCACCTGCGTAGAAAAGGTCAGCTTCTCATACCCGTAGACAATAGCCTCGGCCTGATGAGGTCAATCGTACCGACAATGAGTACAGCGGGATCCTTATCCACATATTTGCTGTCGGCAGTGCGTCGATCCTGCCAGTTCTGGCGCCCCTGCTGCTCTCCGTGCTTCACTCCAACAGGTCTGCGGGCATTGGTCGCCTCTTCATGGCCTGTCAACTCTAACAGGGTAGTAGAAAACGTGAAAATTTTCCACTCAGCTTGTTCCTGAGCCAATCGCACGACGCCTTGTCCACTTCCAAAGTTGGTGGTGGCCTTGATGAAGAATTCAACTCCATGGACTTCACCAAAAGCATCAATGGGGCCATTGTGCGGCGCTCTGAAGGCAGATGAGCGGTCAAGTTCAATCTTGATGGATGAAGAGCTCTCCGTCACGAATTTCGAAACTGCTTCACGTCCCTTGATTGTTCGGAAATCCCAGGAGAGGCAGAGGTGGTCACGCCAGTAGCTGTTTTCCAAGAATAGTTGAGAGATGACGCTGGCATCTTTCTTCTCAAGGGCCTTGTTCAATTTCTCCACAATCCCGGTTGCAATCTGGTCAGGATCCTCCGGAGCGGCAGCGTTTGTTTCGGGGAACTTGCCGAGAGGGATATTGTGGGAACCAGGTTCTACTCGTTCTCGCGATGGAAGAACCAACTGGGTGGCCACACGAGATTCAACGTCAACAGCTGCCATCTTGAATGGAACTATCTGTTTGTGGGGGAGATGAGATTACAGGGGCAAGTAAAACTGGTCGCCGATCGGAGTGAAGCCGACTGTACTTAAATACTAAGGCCAGTGTCAACCCCGCACCACTTCTAGCTTTAGCCAGCCCAAGCAACTTCCCAAACAGTAGGGGAGACCCCCACCAGAAACGCTCAGCTAAGTGACAAACAAGGTACTAACTGTGCGCTAATGTACTTTGGTGTCTCGGAAGGGGCCCATTACCCATGATTTAAAGTGTCTTTGTTCCTTATTTAAGTGGATTATTCAACGAGATTGTTCATAGATAACCCCTACACTCCATATCCCTGGCTTCGTTGACCAGTCTATATCATTTGTGAAATCATGGACCCAGCTTCTGCCCGATATTGAGATATTGAGAGACCAGCGCTAATGCCGTGACTCACTCCGTGTCCTTATTTCTGATCAATCGAGCATTATGCAGCATGTTGCACGAAGGGAGCTGCACAGCTAGTTTGTACTCAGCATGCCACCCAATCATTAGGTACAGGGTGACTTGGCGGTTTGTTACATCTGCACCGATGTCGGGTGGCGTTCACATTATGGCCGGGGTCATCTAGACCCCACCCAAGCCTTCAGAGCGTTGGACGATATTTAAGTAATCTTCTCCAAGGTTACCCATATAGCGGAGTTGACCTACGGAAGTGTTCAGTTTTCAACCTAGGCAAAATTCATCAATTCGTTGAGTTGGTCTGTAGCAGGCTATATTTGGTTTGGAATCAGATCTACTGGGTTCAACTGGAAGAAATCTTTTGCATCTTCCTGGTATCAACCTGGTGGTATGAATAGGTATAAGTACTTGGTTGCCGGGTAGTGCTTCCCTGAATATATATACCTAAGTCCGCTCACATGCAAAGTTTTTCTCACGTTGAGGACTTCTAAGCAAAATACATCCTTACCTATTCTGATCAATATTCTCTTATGATAAGGACGAGCCAGGGCTACCATTTACTGGGCGGCATTGCGCGGATGACAATAATGGTTCATTAAAGAATAAGCTAGGAGAGCAAAGATACCATCGGCAACGGGCTTAGGAGCCGAAAAGTTCAGTGCTGGCTGATTACTCTATTGAACTAGCAAGATTATATATATGAATTGCGACAGATTTACATGCACCAGCATCATTGGTCTAGTGGTAGAATTCGTCGTTGCCATCGACGAGGCCCGTGTTCGATTCACGGATGATGCACATTTCCTTTTTGCAGCCTCATGGCTGCGGCTAATCCTTTTTGGGTCCACATTCAACATAAGGAGGAAGGCATCTTCGAAAACAATCACCGTATAAAATGTTACTACTCGCCAGGGCTATGACTTGGTATAATACTGTGTTACAGCCGCAGTGTATTCGCACAACTACCCTTTGTATTGCGCCGAATTATGTCACCAGAATTAAAAATTTCCTCCTTTCCGCCCCTGAGCGGACTATATAACAAGCGGCGGAAGTGGAGAGGCTGTCTTGTCTTCATATATGTAGACTTAGCTCGATTAAATGTCCTTTATTCTCTGCTATCTCCTTTGAAGGGTGTTTCTAAGGGCTTTTCAATAATATTAGCTTGAATTAAGTATCTGTGAGAAGAAAGAGAAAACTCTCTCTTGGAATGCAACAAAAGTGAGCCAAGCCAAAACCTGAAACCCTAGGTTGAAGAATCTAGGCCATACCTGGCGCCATATGCTGGAAAATCCCCGGCGTGGATGCCCAGACCACTCAAGCTGCTCCATAGATTCAAGACCAGCGGAATCGTCGTAAGCCCGCATCGTATTTGGTCGCTGGCCGGAGCAACGCGTTCGCGGAGCCACTACTTGCTCTGAATTGGAGACAAACTACCATCCTTGATCAACTATTATTGATTGAAACATATTTTCGGCCACACTATTGGCAGGGCTGATCGGCGTGGGTTCAGACATCCGCTCGTTTCCTTGTCCAGTCTAAGAGGTGGCTCATTTCTCCTGTCTTTTTCTCTTCATTATACCACGCCTTCGCATTCATTGTCTGCTGGCTGCACCTATGAAAATGTTGGTGCCAAAAGCTGCGGCGTGAAAGTTGAAGTCAATCTTTATCCAACATGAGCCGGGTCAGACGCCAATATCTAGGATGCTTCCTAGCTATCGTAGTGGTACTCCTCCTGTACAATCGCAGCCGATCGTGGAAAAAAGTCGACACTCAAAAGAGCCCATCGGTGATCATAAACCCCACTACTCCCGAGCCTTCGGACGATCACCCACTCGATGAGCCCGATCCTGACTCTACACCCGACTCAATATGGTCAATATTACCTGTACGATTCCCTGTCGCCTCAATCGGATCAATACCGTAAGGACATCCGCGGAAACTGCCCTAAATCCAAACTGGCTCCTCAAAAGTATCTCGAATCACTCTATGGTATCAGAAGGACCGACAGTCGGCTGCGAAGGAGGCATTCAGGCGGTGTTGGATGTCGTACAAGTCCAAAGCATGGCAGGCAGACGAGCTCGCGCCCATGAGTGGTACGCCACGGAATGAACTTGGAGGCTGGAGTGCAACAATATTCGACAATCTCGATACACTATGGATCATGGGCATCCATGACGAGTTTGAAAATGCAGTTGCAGCCGTCTCTCAGACGAGCTTTGCGGACACGTCCTCGCCAGAGATCAATACACAGGAAGTTAATTCACACTACCTTGGCGGCCTACTGGCAGCGTATGATCTGAGCTCTGATTACAGGTTGCTGCGAAAGGCAATTGAGGTCGGCGATATTTTGTACGCTGCCTTTGATACCCCAAACCGCATGCCGATCATCCATTGGGATCGTCACAGGGCTGCGCGTCAAGAGGAGCAAATTGCTGAAGAAGTAGTATCTGCTTCAGAACTCGGATCATTCGTCCTCGAATTCACGCGCCTGTCTCAAATTACAGGCGACCAGAAGTATTACGATGCAGCACGGCACGTGATGGCGACATTTGAGCGACATCAAGACTCTACCAAATTGGCCGGCATGTGGCCCGTTTTTCTCAACGCCCGTACTGAATTTTTTGGATAGGGATCTCTATACCATTGGAGCTGAAGTGGACTCCTTGTACAAGTATTTTCCCAAGGCATACGCACTGTTGGGTGGCCAAGAACCCATTTATCGCAAGATGTATGAGAAATTAACGCGCACGGCTGCAGGACACAGCCTGTTTCGACCTATGAATGCTGAAGGGAAGGATGTTCTGATCCCCGGATCAGTTCGAGTCATGATGACTGAGAACGGGAAGCCGCGCACGCACTTGGACTCGCAAGTTCACAGTCGCGCGTGTTCTGCTGGGGGAATGTTTGCAATGGGTGGCGCTCTCTTTGATATTCAGATTCATCGACAGATTGCCCACAAATTAGTGGACGGATGTGTATGGGCCCACTATGCCATGCCCTTAGGTATAATGCCTGAAATCTACGAAACAATTCCATACGCATCGCAAAAAACCTGTCCGTGGAACGAATGGCATTGGAAGCAGGAAGTCTATAAATGGACAACCAACCAACCGGACCCAAACCCAAATTTGGATGTTGAGAAGTACATCCGAGAGCATCATGTCCCCAAGTGTTTCATTGCCATTCCCGACACTCGATACAATTTACGACCGGAGACTATCGAGAGCATATTTGTTCTTTACCGAGTCACCGGCCGAGAAGACCTTCTTGATATTGCGTGGGAGATCTTTGAGAAGATTCAGAATGCCACTGAGACTTCCGATGCCCACGCGGCTATTGCTGATGTCACAACAAACGGCGAGCCAGTTCATAATGACTCCATGGAGAGCTATTGGATGGCTCAGACCCTTAAATACCTCTGCCTCATGTTCGGTCCACCAGAAGTTTTGAGCTTAGATGAATATGTTTTCAACTCCGGTGGACACCCACTGAAGATTTCGGAACATACGGAGGCAGTTTTTGAATCCCAATAAAGGCATATTCAGTCTTTCTCCGTTCACTTTGTTCTTGATCCAGTTCCATATACCCTAGCAATCACCTGTGAAAATAAGCCACGGGGTTCCGTGCAATGCACTCAGTTAGATGCGATTCAATATATAGCAGAATAATATTGACACGATAGAATGACTCCAAAAATGTGTAGTCATGAAGCAATAACCAACCACCCTAAGACCGCATAACTCCGACCAGAAGCAGGTCATTGAACTCTCAGGATATCGGTCATCACCAAGCAGCCGCAACAAGTGCAGCTGCAGCACCTCCCAAGACAACGCGAGGGCTACCGGTGATCCGAGACAAGCCGCCAGTACTCGAATGAGAAGCGACGGTAGCGGATGATGCCACTGGGGTCGAAGACGCAGTGCTTCCAGAGGCATGTGTCTTGTTAGATGTGACAGCGGAGCTGGTCAGATCACTCGTGGTGGATGCAGAGGCTGTGGTGGTGGGACCAGCTATGACGGTGACTGGCAAGAATGTAATATCGCTTTGGGCTATATCACTAGTCGATGTTCCGGGGAAATTGGCCCCAGTACCACTCATCATCTCTGTGCAAACAGCAGTTGTCGTGCCGCCCATAGAGCAGACCATGCGGCCCCAGCTATCAATCATTGTGAGCTCAAGACTTGAGATAAAATTGGCTTAGAACGAGAATGACGTACAATCCTTCCTCAGGCTCACTCATCGCCCATTCAATGGTCTTAGAGGCTGAGGTGTACCACATTCCTGGTCCCATTCCACAATCCGAGCCATCAGTACCGGGAGGGCAGTTAATGCTGTAGGTTATGGCACCATTACCCTGAGTATTCCGATCAGCTTAATTGAGTTTGAGGATCTCCACCAATGCACAAGTACGAACCTGTCCCACGATTGAGGCGGCCAGGGGTTGTGGGTCGGTGTCAGGGATAAAGAGCGAGACCACGCTGCTCTGCGCAGTTGCTAACCCTAAAGTCCCCAAAATCGTAATGCAAGTCTTCAATGCCATGCTGAACTGTGCAGAGCGTAGCCTTGTATGGATAAATTATGAGGAAAAAAGAATGTCAGATTTCCAAGGGTGGCAGAAGACCCTTTTTTCCTCTTCTTCTCTTTGGGTCGGAGATGATCCGGCCCGCGACCCGGCTCAGGTACCATTCAGGGACTACTCCGAAGTGGATACCAACTAACCAAAAATAGAATAGATGGAGGATGGCTGAGGCTCGGCTTTAGCCTCTAGGGACTTGAGGAGAAAAGCGAGCAAAGCTATGGTTCTCTCTGAGTCTCTTCACTCCATCAAAAATTGATATTCTGAAGGATTCCTGTCAAATTCACAAAAACCACCTTGTTTGCTATACATTGGCCGTCAAGGAAGAAGACATTTTCTGCACACTACGGATTCTCTTCATCCATCTCTACTCTTCGTACTCTTTGCCTCAAAATATTTTACCAGCAATCAAGTAGCAACTCTGTTCACAAAAATTTTATGAATGCTCAAGGTACATTGAAGGCAATCTTAGCATAGTCAGGCAGTCCGATACAGAGAGAAAACATTGCTGGAAACACTGTAAAAAGGGTCCCTGGAAATTACTCGTATCTCCAAACAGCAAAACGACCACACTGAACTCTATGGAGTTTGCTCCTGCATACTGGTTTCTGCCCAGACCTCTCTCTGAACCTGACGACGGAGATCCTCCTCATCGGCTTGGAGATTGTCGCCAAAGACCGCCGCAATTTGTTCCAGAGACTTGTTAGATGTCTCTGGAACAAGGAAGAATGAGAATACGCTCGCAATCAGACACCATACCCCGGAGAAGAGAAATGTGCCCCAGCCAATGGATACAAGAATTTGAGGAAAAACTGTGCCGATGATGAAACTAGCCAGCCAGTTAGTCGCAGTCGCAATACCGACTCCCTTAGCCCGCCGAGAGCTAGGGAACACTTCAGCAGGCAGGAAGTACCCAGGCAAGAGGGCCGTAAGAAAGTGCATAGGCAAGGACATAGATATCCGAGACACGTGAGCTGGTGTTTCTGACTGGGAATGAAGTGGAGTCACTAACAGTCTAACAGACTAATGCGACGCCAAATCACGCAACGGCTTGATGACTTTCCCATCTCGAGTTGAATTTTCCGACCACGCCTGCCATAATCAGGTGTGGGATGGCCATCGCGAGGGCTCCGTAGATAGCAATCTTTCGTCTGCCAATATTGTCCATGTACTGCAGAATGGGAATAGCACCGACGAGCTGGCAAATATTTACCATTCCCGAGAGAATAAGCGACGTATTATAATCCTGACCGAGCTCTGCGAAGAATGTCGGAGCGTAGTATACGAACGCGTTAATGCCAGAGAACTATCAACGTCAAATTAGCCTTGAGTTGCCCACAAATAAGGGTATGTGAGATTACTACCTGCTGGAAAAATGGAATTGCGATGGCAAAACATGTGCGCTTAAGGTATCTTGGGCGAAATAAATCAAGCCACTGCTTGACCTCCATCATCAATGGCCCACTATTGGGGTGTTGACTCGCGATATTTGTTTCTGGAACCGATCTTCGGTAAGGATACCCCGCCACTCAAGTTGGACAGTTTCATCTGTCGCGGGAAGTCTTCGAAGCTTGGAAAGTGCTTGTAGACTCTCCTGATTTTTGTCTCTGAGGGCAAGCCATCGGGGAGAAAATGGGAAGCAAACCTGGAATCATTTGCAAGAGGAAGCGAAGTCGGAAGGCCCAGTCTCCGCTCATCGCCCTATGAATTGATCAATCATAAATACATGTTCTAGGCCACTTGCATGAGTCAACTGAAACTCACCTTGTTCCATAGGTGATCCAATATGTCCAATATGCGACAATGGCACCGATAACGATGCTGATTGCTTCAAGAACCATTAGAGACCCTCATAGATTCGGAGGGGCGATTTCAGAGATATAAAGTGGAGCTCCCATGGTCAAAGTACCGACACCAATGCCTCCAAGGAAACGGCCTGCGACAAGAGATTCGTAATTCTGGGCAGATGTTTGGATGATAGCACCGATAGTGAAAAACGCAGTAGCAACGCTGATGCCCCATTTGCGTGAAATTCGATCAGCAAGATAAGGGAAGAGGAGACAGCCGATGAAGGCACCAAGCTCCAGCATTCCCGTCAAAAACCCTTTGTTGAAGCCATAGTTGGGAGCATTTTCGCCGACTTGTGGAAATTGATCGACGAACTGCGGCATCACCAGGATGAGGGAAATGACGCCTTGATCTGGAGTACGGGTTCAGCATGAGAATATCAAAATCCTGGCAACGAACGTACCATAGCCGAAAGAAAACCCGCCAAAAGATGCCAGTAGAGCTACACCACAGACATAGGGAGAATTCAGGATTCCTTTAGCTCCATTACTATCGTAGTTAACGTCGCCAGCTGAGAGCCCTAGAGACTCGTCGTCCCTCCTATGCTCATCAGGTGCGAACGATATGAATTTCTCAGGCGCTGGTGCCGAAGTAGCCTTGAGTTCCGCCATGTGTCCAAGTGAAATATTGAGAAATGAAGCCCAAATGTAGAATGGTTACTCCCATTGAGATAGAGCTTGAACATCAGAACATTAATGAACTCATATAGTCGTCAACGCCTTTAGAACTACAGATCCGGGGTTATATCCATTCGGCTTGATTGAGAGATATTTGCCGGGGTAAACTAGGACGAAGGTGGAGAATTACCCCGTGGGGTGCGGAAATGTTCGCCCAAAATGGTTGAAGTGGAGACTTGTACAAAGGCCAATCCAGCAAAGATCGTCCAAGAAACCCATCTGGATTACAGATCCCCGCTGATTGGCAGGAGAAATGCTCTCTGGGCGTCAGTCTGGGGGAAGCCTCCTTACCTTACCATTTGTCCTGGATACAGTTTCTCTTCATTGGCTGTTGGTAGGCTACATTTTACTGCTGTTGGGGAGTTGCCAAATTAACAACATCCAGTCTTAGGTCAATTTCCTGTTACGGAGCACAGAATCTCGCAGATATCGACTAATTGAAGGATTGAAAAACAAATTACGTAGGCCAATGTCAGTGAACTTTTACTTGGAAAGAGCTTTTTATGCAAGATGCGGAAAACATGTCTATGAGTGCTCAAATGGGGATCCACAGTTAACTCGAGGGAGTGACGCTGACTTCATACAGGCGCGAGCCTCGATCCTTTGAGAATAATAATACACAATGAGGAAGCGATTGAACCCCTAAACTTTCTTGAAGGTCAGATATGATTCTCATGACATTACTTAGGGAGCTAGAACAAAAAAGCTTGATCTCAAAGACTGCTCGAAGACTGAATTCTTGAAAGGATAGAATAAGTAATATGATAAATGCTGCGACAATTTTAATTACCCGAAGCTGGAATCTCCCTCTTCCAAAGTTTGATGGGCATATCCCCCATCAAAAGGTTGAAAGCCTCGAACCTCTGTAACTTCCACTCGAGGCCTGGCAATGCAAACTCATAGCGATGCATAAACGAGGCAAGCACAACAGTCTGTTCCAGATAAGAGATATTCCGTCCAATGCATCCTCTAGCTCCAGTGGAGAAAGGAATGAAATACGGCTCCATCCTCTTTCTTTCCTCGAAGTTTGTCCACCGATGAGGTTGGTACTGATCGGGATTCGGAAAGATTGTTGGATCGTAATGTGCGGTATAGATAGTCATGGAGACGCTTGTATCCCCAGGTATCCACTCTCCCAAGATTCTTGCTCCCTCTGGAGGCGTCCTACGAGGCAGACCGGCAGATGTAGGTGGAATAATGCGTAGCGCTTCATCAATACACGCGCGTAGAAACGGCAGAGGTTTGACCTTGCCGTAGGGTGCGACGACGTCATCTGGAGACAAAACACTATCCACTTCTTCTCGTAGCGTTGCGAGATGCTGAGGGTGAGGGATCAGGAGCTCCAGTATTTGGGTCAGGGCTATAGTGGTGGTGTCTGCGCCCGCATCGATGATCGCTGCAATCTCTCCAACAATCTCGCCCCACTTAGAGTTGTAAGGCTTGCCAGTCTTATAATCCATGAGCGCGGAGAAGAAGTCGTCAAGCTGCTCTCCTTTATTGTATCGGTCAAGTCGAGTAACAGCTTGGTGATGGATTATATCCTTGAATGGCTCGGCGTCATTTTAAACCTTTCGCCAGCGGGGGAAAAGCTTGGATAGACACAAAAAACTTGAAGTTGTCGTAATCCTAAACAAAGTGCGAGGTCGCATAAGCACCTTGGTTCTGAGATTTGCGATATCTAGCTTGGTAGGTGGTGCCATCCATTCTCTGTGCCGTGACAAGATCGTCTCCTTTTTCCAAGAGGCCCAAGTCGGATGAGAGAGCGATACTGTTCATAGCTTCAATAGTGAAGAGGTTGACCCATTGATTGAAGTCGACAGTCAAGTCTGCTGGCTCTGGCACAGCATCACTCGGCAGTGGCTTAGTGCATGACTTGTGGAAGGCCGCTAGGAGACGTTCGGTGGTGCGTGCAACTTTGAACTCCCAGCCTTCAAGATTCTTGATGGAAAATGCAGCAGAAAGCCTCTTTCTTTTCGCAGCATGATTTGGCTTATCGACAACATCGAATAAATTGGGATGGGTGCCCGCAGTGATTGCGTACTTGAGGTCCTTCACACAGGATGCGGAATGACCGTAAATGTCCCTGATGGCATCGATCCCACCGAAAGACAGATTGTTCGGCCGATTCGCAAGATAGGCGACTTCTCATGTAGTTTTGTGAGGTCTCGCGAACGGAAGCCGCATACACTGAGGTAACAGTATGGAATATCTGTGATCCCCGACAGGAAGGAATGATTTGGATACTTTCAAAGACCCTTTTGGATCATGGAAATATTTGAAAATTGGCAGTAAGAGCCAGACTAGAGTCAAATAGACGGCTATCACTGAGAGGAGGACGGTCGAGAGCATCTTTGCGAATTCGATAATGATGAAGAAAATGAATTGCCCTCGCACCTGCAAGGTGCTGTTTGAGATCTTATATCATATGGACCAGAGCTTTAAAAATATAAAGAATTTAATTGAAGAAGCAATCGATTGTCCTACCCCGCCAACTAAATGGACTTCTCGTCCATGCATGTATGAATTTAGAGCGGATTTGTGTATCCAGAATTTTACCTCTCTTTGGGGGCGATCTATAGTCTCCCCAAACCGGAGAATTTCCTGATTAGTACGAGCCGAATAGACCATTTAGTTTACATTCACGTTGCTGAACTGACCTTCAACCGTGAAAAGCGATAGAATTGTAAACTCCAACATCTTGGGTTGAGGGCGGGGGCGGGGAACCTAGAGAAAGGCCTTGCGGAAATTGTTGCCCGATTCGGTTCTGACTTGGCAATGGGTTTCGCTTGAAGCCATAGTACGCAACCTTATCCAAAGCTATTTGAGATTCACGATAAGATTCTCGGCGAAATACAGCATCTTGATCTTTCGGGATATACCCTCGAGTTGTCATCACTATTCTGCCATCAAATACCGGACACACCTGGTCGTAGTCCAAATCCAAGTCCTTTCTAGTATGTTACAAGTGGGTCTCCAGGGAAGATAGCAAATCTCGAAGTTGTCATCTCACAAAGAATCAGGCCACATTGCCTGATAGTATTAGCATCCTACAGAGAGCAGAAATATTTGTACCCAGCCATCTGCATTGGATTTCATGACATAGCCCGTACTTGCCAAGCCTCCTTCAGCGCGGAAGCAGTCGCAGCTGTTGGCCACGCATGCTGGTATTTCAGGTCGGCCAGAAATCCAAGAATGGCATTCTGCTCTGCAGGGTCCGTAAGGTACTCTCCGCAGACCGATATACCAACGCGGCATCGACAAAAAGCACGGGACACTTTGAATTTGACAGTGCCAGCCCGACGAGCCGGCGAATGATGCACCTCAATTCCTCTTCCAGTGCCAAATTTGCTTGACGAGCAGCCAGACCAAGACGAGAAAGCTTCGGGTCGGAGACTGCGAGCAGGATACGAGATAACTCAATGTGCTGGGATCCAACAGCTTGACAGGCATTCTGGTGCCAGATGACCGGGATGAACTTCCCTGACAGCGGGTCCGCTTCTTCAAAATATAGAGGCTTAAATTCCAGCGGCTTGTTGGATTCCCACTTCAAATCGAATGCCTTCAATGCTGACCACCTCTTCATTTTTTTCGCTAAATGGCAACGACTTGCCCTCGCCGAAACAAAACTTCAAAAGATCCGCACACCATACGAGGATTCGATTCGTCCAGGTGAAGTCGTTGACAGGATCAAATTGATTATAGTCGTTGGTCGGACACACTGGAAGACGAAAGGTGCGTTGATTGAGGAAGGCGCTCCAGATTTCCTGGCGAAGGGCAATAAGACAGGCAGAATGACGAAGTGATGTTAATGGAATGGCGTGGAGATCCCGGTTTCTCCGTGGACCATGAATAGTATCGTAAGCGTAGAATCAATCATCTTGCTGGGAGCTCACGATGAATTGGACGGTGCTTAGGTATGCTTCCGAGTCGACACCAATCGATGGAGCTGCTCTCAGATGGTCAGCTGTTGGAATCCATCAAATACGTATAACCAAATACTTGCCGTCTATCTGCTCATAAAATCTGAGTATTGTGGCAGCGGTTAGTACATCTTCATTATACTGCTCATTTGGATCCTTGGACAGCTCCAATAAGTATGAGCTACATGTATCATGATAGTGAATAACTGCGTCCACATTTATTTTGGGAAGTTCGATTCCATTGACTGCCACGGGGGTTGATTTTCCCGGACAAGAAGCCATGCGTATCAGATGACCGGCAGACGCAGTCAAAATCGCATACCGTAGGACTGGGCAAAACATCGCTCTTTGAGGGACGTGGAGCTCAAAGTGACGGTCTCTATCACATGTGTCGAATTGCATCAATCATTCCGTGTTAGAATTGGGTTTAAACATCTTGTTTGGCGAGACTTACCCATGGAGCGAGATCTTCTGTGAAGTGTCGTATCAAACAAGACTCTTCTAAGTTCGTGAAAAATTTATCGGTGCTGCTTTCAGGGAGGCTCTTCAAAGGTCCGAGTGGATATCTGTCCCTCTGGACTGGAAACGCGGAAATCGAAGCATGATATGATTCTCGGTCTTCACTTTGGACTGTCGGTGGATCTGATGTAAAAAATGATTCGGTTTCCATAGGGTCATAAGGGGGCCTTGTATCAGAGGCCGAGGCGTAATGAATCGCCATTCTGTCTTCGGTTGGGCTTTCAGTCTCAATGACTCCCGAATTTTGGGGCTCATTTTGTTCGGCCTGACATTGGTAGGATCGCAATCTTCGACATGTCCTGTAGACTGGTCATTGAGGTAGCAGCACCGACATCTTGCAACTCATTGGGAGTATTATTTTCTGCTGGTGATGACTCCTCCTCCCTCTCGAGTCCAGAGCTTTGCGTTGTATGCACATAAGAAAGGCGTCCTTCATTCTCGAAATTAGCTACTCGCCTGTGCTTCTGGTGGTAGTTACCAACTTACCTGTCCGGTTATAATCCACCCATTCTTGATTAGGAGATAAGTCAAAGCTCTGTCGTCACCGCCGGCTATTCTTGAATTTGAAGCTGGTGCTCAACGCCTCACAGGGTATCTTGGACTTGACACAATGCGAGCAGAGCCTTTTGCCGTCACCTGAAAACAGCCATTAGTCTTGACATGTTATCTGGAGGCCGAGAGTCTTACATTTTCGGTGACGTGCTGGTAACAAACATGTCAGATGATTATAGAGCTATAGTCGATGGAACACATACATCTGCACGAGTCACAAGGTTTGGGTTATATTGCTGACGCGACGTCATTTGTCGTCGCTCGTTCTGTGCGAGAGGTGTCACGAGCAAGGATGCCCTGGTCGAGTGTCTTCCAAGTTAGAGCTGGCTATGCAGGAGGTCCACAGAGACGATAATGATGAAATTCAGGGCACGACTAGTAGAAGAGCGCAGGGCTTCCAGTCAAGGACAGTGCCTTTTTCACTCGTGCGGGGAAGACGGGCGTGTGTGGGGAACTGCAGCCTCAATATTCAGGCAGGAAGCATTAGTTAACTAACTAACTAGCTATTTCGGAACTATGGGAAGAATCATTTGAAGAGACTGATTGAAAGTAAACAGCAAAATTCGTAGTAGAATAAGTTGTCCAGAATTCAGAGATATAAGGACTGGCAATCTTCAAACCGAGTCTTGCCCGTACTGTGATGCTGCAAACATTTCAGTGTTCAGAAAGTCGGGAATATCCCAGAAGCCCAAATCATCGAAGCCAAGATCCGGAATCTAGATGTACGTTAGTACTTCAACCATAATCTCACTTCATTGAAACAATTAGGAACTGACCATATATTTAGAGTCCATACTTGACCCAACTGCGCTCTCTGGTGTGAACCCATACATTCCATCACTCGGCGTAAGCAACGTCCCATTGGTCACCTGGGCAGGAGGACCATTCAAGATAGTTTGTTGTAGCAATTTGCGACAAGTCCTCATACTATCCATGAAAGCTTCACGGATATGAGCCCACTCTGCCTGCTCTCCCTGGGGCACAGCTTGAACCTGTGCAAGAACACCCGTGAGCAGACAGTACCGCTTCATACTTGGGATTCCCGCAGCTAATCCTTGATAAAGGTAGTCTTTGATTCGTTCAAGAGCCTGGATGAGCGGAGTGTGAGCGTTCTGCGCTGTTTGATCAATTGCGTTTGAAACCGGTCGTGCGGGGCCGTTCGGTAGTGTGGTAGCTTCGTCTTCCAGCTGAGTGATAAGCTCTAGACTGATTACTATGATGACATCCAAAGAAAGACAACCCTTGAAGATGCCCGTCCCGGAAAGAGATAATCGTTGAAAATCTCGATATGGAGTTTGATCAGCATCTAAGTCTGGAGTGGGGCTCTCCGTATACGATGCCAAGATGAGAGCAGAGTCGATACTGAGTTTTCGTGATAGATAGAATCGCGGGTCTTGAGCAGCACGGGATGCGAATGGGCGGTACAGATTGAGTAAAAAGCGTCGTAGGATGGTGTCCATGATTCGCCGATGAAACTGAGTCGGTTGAAAAATGCTTTTGCTCGTCCTCGAAAGCCAGGTATGAAAGAGGGCGGCCATTTCCTTGCACGCTGCAGTTACCTCTCTGCCTAGGTGCAACGCGTTCTCGTATGATTGCTCATTGCTACAATCGTTGATAGTCCGTGCGATACGCAGCCGTACAGGTAGGGACTGGCAGAGGAGAGTCTGCAAGGACGATGTGGTGTAGTAGTGTTTGGGTTGTGACGGAGGGATATCATTTGTCGATCGATCGAAGTCATCATCCCCCAAATTTGCTGGAGGTCGTGTATCGTAATCCTCCGGAGTCAGTAGCGGCGGCATGGCCGCATCAAGCGAGAACTGAACATTAATCTCAAGAATAGAGGCCCAAATGCGACGTCGTATTTCTGCATCAAACGCAGATATTGCTGGAAAGTTGCTCGGGTCGCGATGTAGGCCCTGGTGGATAGCCTGGCGCAACAAAGTACCAGCAGTGGTCCAATTAGACTCTTTATCCATTGCATAGGCCTGGCGACAGAGAAGGAGAAGACAATGCACCTGCAACCCTTCTATACTCTCACGTTCTTTTTCGAATGGCCCTGAAACCCACCACTGGGCTGCATAGATCCACCTTCTGATCGGTAGACCGAGGTCATTAAACGGACCTGGTTTGCAGTGGAATATAGACCCGATTGCTAGAATCAGCAAAAGCTTCCTCACGAACCCTGTTGACGCTGAGTGAGGGTTTTCCCAGAAGCGTTCATATTCCTGGTAGAATGATGGGATATGCGTGACCTGGTATATCAAGCCCAGAGTCCGGAAGCAGTGGCGAACAAGCTCGTCGCAAACTTCCCTTGAAGGAAGATCATTGACCAGATCTGAGGCTGGATCTAATAATTTCGGCGCTTGTCGGCTTTTGATGACCCTCCTCAAGCCACGAACTTCTCTGAGAAGCTTGCTCATCTCGTTTTGGTTACTATCGGTATAACTGGCTGTGCTACGTACTTGACGCAGTAGGCGGAGCTAGCAAGGTTCATCAGCTCAGTGTGATACGTCCCTTGGAAAAGACGTCGTACCTGGTGAAATATCAGGGCCCAATGTGTAGTACCGAATAATCGAGTTCGTTCCCCAATACTCTTCAACCGCGGCGCCAAGGGAGGAATCGTGGTTTGAGGTGGACCCGATCGACCAGATCTACTGGGTGCAGACAACCGCTCCAGCTCGGCCATGCGTTCACCAAGTCCATTCAAGTCATTGTTTGAACCCGAGTCCCCATAAGCTGGACGGTGATTTTCCACTGGGCCTTTAATTTGGTGCTCAAGACTTGATAGTCGATCATGAAGAGCCCGAACACTGCTCTCCAACTGTGCAATTCGCGCTGCATCGTTTAGCCCATCCACAGAAGTACCAGCACCATTTCCAGCCCCCAGACACGACCCAACAGGAGAGGTGGGCGATTCATACCCACTCCTCCTAGATATCTCGAGTCTTGCATCCAATGCCGCTTTGCCCTCGTGGACATACGAGCACTTCAAAGAGCCATAAGCTTTGGTACACGGCCCGCATGGCATCTCCTTGTCGCATTTGACCTTGCGGGCGCGACATTGTTGACACGAGAGCGCCGGGCGGCGGCGTTTGCGCGGATTTGACGACGGTGATTGATTTTCATCAGTGCCATCCATGGTAAATAGATTAATTGAATGAAAAATCTTTGAGATGAAAGCTGAGAAGGCTTGATCGAGTAAATTCTTGTGAGGGCTCAGCGTCAGCGTCGCTGAATTACGGCAAATTCCGGGCTTTGTCCGGACAATTAGTCAGCGCAAATAACATCAGGTCCTTGGATTGGAAGAACTTCACCAGAAATGGAGAAATCGATAGAGGGATTTCGGCAAGTCTGCGAGAGACTTCGTCCCCGCCAGAGTAACATTGAGACTGCTGCTATTGTTGATGTACTGTTGCTGGTGGCAAGATGGCTCGCCATTTGGCCCAGCCGGATACGTGTTTGGGAATTAAGTGATCGTCGGTGGACGTGCACAGATATCGACCAGTGCAGGCACGTACCTGTATACGAGTTGGAATTGCAGGCATAGAGATATCGAATTGCTGGAGTAGAAAAAGCGTTCAGGGTAGGTCGCTGTCGGGGATTAACTGGCTCAGACTGAATTTCTCTGCCCGTACGGAGCAGATGTCTTCCACTAGATCAATCATTGTAGAAGGTACAATCAAGGCAAATTATACAGCAAAATTACTTTACACTTAGCTGTTGAAGCAAGTTTAGTAAAATGTAAAAGGGGTATCTATTCAAGTATTTCCAGCCAACGATAATACATCCGGGCCCTCGCGTAACCCAGTCCTCCATAGGAAAAAGAAGTCCACACTAGTTCCATCCACATCACTCCAAACCAAGAGAGATGTCAAGCCCTGAATCCCGAGAAACACCGTCTATAAACCACAGCAGGGAAAAGTATAAGTAAAGAATAAAGTTGAAAAAGAAAAAAAAGGAAAAGAAGGAAGAATGAAAGAAAAATGGCAAAGGTCTAGCCACTGAATGACATGGCGCGTTGCCGAGACGCCCTCTTTCGCAAATTATTTTCGCGACTCTTGCGGCCCAGACGGCCGAGGGATAATGTTTCGAGGGTATACGGCTTGCCGCCCCAGAGCAGGTTCGAGCCCTTCTTTTGTTGCAAAGGCGGGATCCAGAAGTGTGTGACAGCTGCACCGATGATCATGCATGCGCTGAAGACGAAAAGAATGATGCCGTGACGGCGTGTTGAAGTGGAATCGGCACCACTGAAGCGGTAATATGTTGAGAAGATTTGAACGAGAATGGAACCCAGTTTGCCAGCGCCAGCGCTGATACCGTGGCAAGTGCCGCGGTAACGGGTAGGAAAGATTTCGGCAGGGATCATGTAAGTTGTTGCGTTGGGGCCTGGAAGATTGTCAGCTAATGATATTGATAGCATGATTGATGGATGGGGACATACCAAAGTTGAAAAGGATTTGACCGATGATGTACAAAGTGACAACGGCCGGTGGATAGGTATAGAGCTTGATGAACATGCTGCCCAGAGCAATGAAAAGAGCTGCCAGAGCCACGAACATGTACTTCTGAAGAGCGACACGGTCGATGCGGTGGGCGAAAAGAATGAAAATAAGACCTCCGACAAAGCTGCCAATATTCAAAACGACAAGGCCGTGGACAGAGGTGTTGAAGAGTTGGTCGTAGACGCTGGCGCCGGGTCGGTCATCGGTCTGCCAATTAGGTGCTGAGTGGCTAAGGTGTAGAGAACCCCAGGTCTTGGCCAAGAACTGTGGGCTGGAAAGACCAATTCCATAGTATCCAAAGTCGAGGAGTAGCCAAGCAAAAGCAGTACCAGCCAAGCTGCGCCAGTTACCTTCGGTCCAGAAGTATCGAATGATGTCTGTGCGGGCAAGGCGCCAGTGGGAGTTCAGCGTTGCCGGTGGCAGATGACTACTGTACTCCTCATCCTCATCGATGGAGTCGCTGGCAAGTGATGAGATGGGTGGTAATTGGATAGCACTGCCAGTCCCGGTTGCAAAGCTGGTCTGGTCGAATGCGGGGCTCGAGGCCTGGTCACTGAAGAGCGTGGTCGCGTCGAACTGGGCAGTAACGGGGTCATCTTCGATCTCCACGAGGTAGCGCGGACTCTCGGGAATGGCAAATCGGAAGAGACAAGCAATAGCGCCTGGCACGACGCCAATACCAAGCACCCAGCGCCACATAATGTCGACAGTGCGGGTGAGATCTTCAGCGCCCTTGCTACGAGCGATGGCGATGACGATAAGAGACACCACGTTTCCTGCAATCTGTCCCAGCGGCTGCATGAAGAAGACGCTGGCCATCATACGGGCTCGATGTTTCGTTGGTGCGAACCTATACTCGATGTTAATTCTGAGTCTATTGTAAGTCGTTCCTGAACAGCGTTGTATACATACTCAGAGGTGATCACAGCCGACAATGGGTAGTCAGCGCCGACACCAATTCCGACGCAGATTCTCCACCAGATCAACCAGGCATAGATATTCATACTGCCGTTCTCGCCAGTGGACGACATCACAACGCCAAGCGTGGACGTAATCAAAAGGACCAGCTCGACACCGTACATCTTCTTTCGGCCATTTTTATCTGCCAAAAATCCAAAGATCACCATACCAAACAGCGTACCGGCCAAAGTTGCGATATTGATGCAGGTCAGTCGCAGCGACGAGACTTCATCTCTCCAATAGACGTAAGAAATCATGGGCAAGGCCATGTTACTAGCAAAGAGCTGTTGCGAGGCTCGTTAGCCATCTGTAATCGTCTTATCTGATCTCGTTTATCTCGCCCACTCACTGTGTAACCATCGAGGAAGAAACCGAGACCAGCGACCAGCACGACAATCCACTGATAGCCCTGCCGGTCGATAGTCTCGTAGATCTGGCGCATGCGAACATATCGATCCTAACGTTCAATAACTTCACGTTAGCTATATCCACACCTCCCTTCACTTGATCCAAGACCCCACGAAGTGGGCGTCGAAAGCGGTAAAGGGCAGCCCACCTGTTCATGATCGAAGTCCCGCGCACGGTCGGTCTTGTATAGTCGAGCGTGAAACTTCCCCATGATCGCATTCAGCGGAATGCCTCTCGACCGTTTAACGATGTTTCATACCGGTGCCCGGAAGGATTAAAAGGCGAGGTTCTGAGGAGATCGGACGTGAGATATAATCAGACCCAGTGATCGGGTCTCGGGACCTTTCCCCTCATTACTGGTCAGAATCGCTTTCACTTTCCACCAGGGAAAAAAAGACCAGGACTGGCCCAGTAGTGGTCATTGTCCTTCAACGCGAGTTGCACGGCGTGGGGCCAATGAGTGCGGCACGTTGAGCCTCGCTGGTGACCCAAGATGATCCCTGCTCGCGCTACTGCAGCCCAGCTGGGTAGCTCCGGCGCGCATAGCGCTGGGTTCGGTTCAATGGGATTGAATGCACTGAGTGGGGTGGGCACATATGAGTCTAGTCTACTGTTCGAATATAATAAGACTAATGAGTGGGGGAGGGCAAGTGGAAAGTTTGTCACTCAAAGCAAAGGACTGGACACAACCAGCCAGAAAGATCCTCGTGGTGGATAAAAAGTGTTAGGCGAAGACTCCCCGGTAGTCGGTACGATCAGGAAGGAGAAGAGAAGAGCCTTGAACCAATTGAAGCAGTTGGACCAGGGCGGGCAGCCACTAAGACAGACTAAAGCCCGAAATAGTTAAACTGCCCCCACGCGTCCGAGCCAAACCAAACGATCGCTGCCCACACGTGCGGGTGTCGAAGTGCTTGAATCGCTCGGCGCGCCGCCCCACTCCACTTAAATATGCTTTGCACCACGCCTCTTTTGACCACGTTGATTCCAGTATTCCGTACATGAGACATGACAGTGACATGAGACCACGACCATGCTTATATGATACTATCCTACTGTTGTATCCTCCGATAGTGACCAAATCTCACCATCATACGACTATTCCTCGACGTCTTGGCAGGTTATCAAAAGTCCATTTTTACCAAGGAGTTACGCGATCCAGGAGAGAAATTAATGTTTCAATGAGATAGAGACAGTGCGGCATTATATGGTTATATGGTATCACGCGGTAATAAAATCACACTCCGAAAAACTCCGCCATGCAAAGTGGGAATTCGGTGGGAAGGTAAAAAAACAAAAAAAAAAAGTATGAAGAGACAGACGAGAAAAAAAAAAGTCGAAAAGTCAAAGTTGAAGAGGAAAGAAGAAAAAAAAAGGAAACCAAAAAGGTACCCAGGACCATAGACCTGGGATTCATTCTATTCATCCAATCGTAAGGTCCATTGACAGCAGCTGACAGAAGCTCTTGCAATCTAAAGAACAGTCTTGTTAGCGATGGGTGCTCGGACTTCCGTCATTGGCATTGATACTATGCAGGTTGGAGAGAGCACTGACCATCATCATTCAGAAAGGTGATCTGAAGGTTTCTCATTTGCGATAAGATCTCAAAGTTTGGATTGAGCTCGACGATAACCGGTCGCCCGGCTTTCTTGGGCGGTTTCACGCTCCCCACGCAGTTGACTGTGGCTGGTTTTAGATAGATGTTCCGGAAGTAACACAGAAAAATTTAAAATTGCCAAGGGATGATGGGGCTTGCACAGAGGCTTCAACAACAACAACAAGAGGCCATAAGATTGCGCAAGGTGGGCATAATTGGGATGAAGAAGAGGCTGAACTCACGAGGAACTGATACGTATCGTTTGAGGGCACCACGTTGAGAATTGGCAAAGAAGAGCATGACTCGTTTGCCATTCTGCCCACGGAGAATTCGGAGGTTCTGGCTAATGCACTCTTCTCCGCGGCCCTTGGACTTGGCCTCGGCCATGCCACCTAGGAAGACCAATTTGGAGCATAATAGAAGCTCTTGGAATTGCACACAATCTGCACGCAATTAGAATAGTTCAAACATGCCAAGAAAAGGTATCCGGTCGCATACCTTGCCAGTTTTCAAATTTATATGATAATTGCGTCATAAAGACCACATGCGCGGTCTGGACGGTCTGTTGATCGAGGAAGGAGATGCGGAGAGGGTAGTGTTCATTGTCTTTAGGATGTTCGATATGTGGGACGGGTAGTTTGGTGTTGTGAACTGCTCTTGTGATTAGCTTCTTTGCAATTTCTCTTCGAGTCCATGATCGGTCACTCACAGGCGTGGATAAAGGGCGCTTGCTGGCCGAGACCTCCCCCGAGCTCGAGACATTTCAACGCCCCCGTTGAATCTTTACATACGTCAATGTATGTATATCTTAGTTTGAAGAGTTGACCATTCTTAACGAAAGAACTGTGATCGACATGAGCACGTTAGCGACTTGGAGCCCCACCACACCCAGTACCCTCCACTGCGAACACTTTGAACGTACATGGTCATTGAAGGATTGAGTTGCAGCCGCACTACATCGTCGTAGAGCTGCCATGACTGCTTCCGTGAGCTTGTCCCGGGGGAGGCTGCGGGGCTCTGGAAGAGGATGCTGGTCGAGGCGGACGACACGGTGGAGGTTGAGACCGTGCTTTCACGGCGTGAAGAAGTGCTTTCCCACTCCTGAATGTCTGATGAATAAGGGAATTGATGGCTCATGGCCGCGGTCTCGGGGAGGGACGAGGTCCCGAGACTGTTTATTTTAATAGCGACAGGTGGTGGCGGGGATCAGGCGCATTCGAGGGGTGGACAAGGCGGGTTCAAGGCGGATCTCCATCTAGAGATCGGCCGGCAAGCACCATGACATGAGCTGATGGGAATGGCTGAGAGAGTAGGTTCGCAAGGAGAGGTCCTGGGACGCAAATGAATATATGGCGCCCGTGATAAGCGCCGAGTTGTCAACAATAATCTGTAAGAGAGGGCCAGCTGAGGACATAGTAGTGTCCTATGGCCAAGGGGCGACACTAATGTGGGCAAGCAGCGAGCCAGTCGAGTGCGCAGAATGGCGCAGGCAATGACAAGAAACCAAATTCTGGAATTTCCCGAGTGAACCGAATAGAATAATATCAAATTACCCAACGTTGGCCGAGTGTGGAGCCCCCGCGGCAAAACGTGCCCAAACGGCTGGCCAACAGATCGTCCCGCGGGGCGGGTCTCTTGTCCCCCCTCTTACAGTACAAGTCTACGGAGTACATCGAGACCCATCACACTGTTCCTCTCTCCATGTGGCATTGGGCCCTCTGTTCGATTTCTCGATACTAAGTCCGGAGTAATAGAAACTAACAGACTAGTTCTGACATGAACGATGCGTTGCCTGGTCATCGCCCTAACTATACTCGGTATCTCATTGAACGACTACTTCCACACCAATTAACTTGCGCATCGTACTTATTCTTGGTCACATTTAGCCCCCATCTAGACTCGGCAATGACTGCCTGGCATGTCAGAGATGTATGGAATGAGATTCAGTTCGTCCACGATTTTGAATACTTCCGTATCCTCCTGATATCACACCTTTTACCAGCCACGGATCTCATAACTCCGTCGAAAGAGAAAATTCTGTCATTATCAAACTTCAGATCAATCATACACTATGGTTTCCTTCCTACTTCATCCGGATTTGGGTTCTTAGCTCCCATGGATCTTCTCCCGAACCTGAAAAAAAGGCTAATCCCAACCCGGAAGTACTCCGAATCTTTCGAGAATATTGATCTGGAATCCCAGATCGACCGGTGTGGTCATAGCTCCGGATCACTTCAGGCCCTAGGGGGTCAGGGCTCAATGTTCGCTTCGTCATCGGGCCTTGAAAGAGAGAAAGATCGAGGCGGAGTGGGAGGCTATGGCACCGGGGCATGACCCTCTTTCTATGCGATCTTTAGGGCAAAGCTCTCTCTATAGAGTCTATAAGTATACGGACTATCAGTTGTCTATAGATAGACAGACGCAGTCATCACACAGGTCACCTGGTGCCCTGTATGCCCGGTTACCCCAGACATAATCTCACGCTTCTATCAATGTCAGATGTGGGTTCTTTGTTGCTCTGCTTTCCCAATCTCACCTTCTCATTTTCATCATATCCATTTCTGCCGGAATCCGATACAACACCACGTTCTCCGGCTTATTGTTGTATTGCGGCGTAACGAGATCCCAAGCCAAACAGCCACCACAACCGCAGCCGCGCCTGGATTCAAACGCCTCTTCATCACTGCATCGTGTCCACTAACGCACGTGCGCAGACCCATTCTATTCAAAGGCTCATGGATTCCCAACTTTCTGCCAAGGTCTTGGACCTAGCGGACCGGGAATAACTCGGCGACCCAGTGAAACGCGTCGAGATGTCGAAACCCAGATAACCGTATACACCCCCCGGTCACCTCTGTGCGTCCAGGAACCACATGTACCCACTCACCGAAACGAGGTGGTCTGTCCGCGCCACAAGAGATCATGAAAGAAGGGCTTTATGACTCGTGGACTCGTTTATCATCATATTGACCAGTGACATTTGGCCGACGACAACCTTGAAGTCAATCTCTTCATATCGCGAAAAGAAAACGTGGTGCGCCACTGCGCCCGAGGCGCGTTGTAGATTCTTTAATTCACGACACCAGCCAAGGTTCGGAAGTGCCCACCGTCAGCGCCATGTTCGCCTCCATCCGGTGACCCTGAAGGTAGTTCCGCCGAGGAGCTCGTGCAAAACTGTCACGAGGCTCGGATATTGTGCCTTCATTTCTTCTACCTCGTAAGTGATCCTGTTCATAATGTTATTGCTTTTCTTTTCGGGTTCCAGATTGCTGCCTGATTGTTCTCTCTGGGATGTGAAACAACCATAAGGTCGGTGACGACTCGGGAACCTTAATCGTGAAGAATTGAAGCAGAGAATACGAACGCAGGAGATCCATCGATAGACCTCGGGAATAATTTGACCCGTGAATTGACATGCAAAAAGAGTTGACGTCTGGAGAACGTGCCAAAACGGGTGATCCGTCCACTCGACCGAGCTTTTGGGAAAGAATCGACCCCGAATGACGCTTTGTCGGTGTGATGCCATCATTGCCATGTGGCACGGCACGGTCAGATGGAGATGTTGATCTTTTCCCATTTCCTCTCTCTCGACGATCCTATTCACAGGCTAATCCATTATGGTCATGATGATCTGCAGCTCGTGCTAGTGCCACTCCGAACATGGCAGGGTTCATAAGTCGTACCTTCCGGCGGGCTATGGCCATATATTCCTGACGTCCTAGATCCTGACACCGTGTACTCCGTACTCGTAGCGCAAAGCGGTTTTACCCGAAAAGGCTGACTTTCGTCGCGTTTCCCGGCCCCTACAGATCGGCGCGAACAATTGGAGCTCAAGGCACATCCAAGGCTGTAATAACTATAACACAGCTCAAATCGTTGGAACCGGTCCAAATTAACACAGTAAGCTCAACGAAAAAGGCAATCAGACAGCGGAAACTCGAGGCTAGACGAAACGACTATACACACGATGCATGATGTCTGCTGCCTGAGTCCCAAAAAGGCGTTAGTGCAGTGACCCATCGTCAAGAACTCAACCTTTGTGGCTCTGACTTATCCTATGATGGCCTCAATGCAATAAAGATGACCTTCAACACTGTAGCCCTTGAATCAAAATTCTCATTGTCGAATCCCCGATGGATTACTCGTTATTTATCTCCGTTTCTTTCCACTCTCGAGGGTTGCCTCATCTTTGATCTCATCTCTAGCCTCTTTAATAACGGTGCAATTGACATTAGCACAGTGCCAGATAAACGGAATCTCCATTTTCGATATGCAGGACACTTGAGGCTCACGAACCTCACATTATCTTATTGATCCACAGCGGGAAGCGAGTCGAAAACCATCATTATTTTTCCTCTAGATGGAGATTTCCTGTGTCGATGCTCAACTACCGCAGCAGTCGCCTGAGGCGCGCAATTACAGAAGCCATTCACGGACACAAGTCAATGCACTTCTAGTGGTTCTCGCAGACCATTGAAGGTGGATGGCTGTTGTCAGCTTGCACTGACGATATCTCACGATTGAGTTGCATGCTCCGACAGTCGCCAGGCGAGCTGTTCGGCAAAAGGGTCCTCGTGCCTTTTAAATTACAAATTCACCTGGCCTTGCTCACGAAGCCCATTCGGTCTCCCGCAGTGACCACGTCACTCGGCGTAAGTTGATGGCATCTTGTGTATGAAGCGCTTGAACATTTGAACTCCACAATAAGGCAGCATGGCTCATCCTTTCATGTTGCACACGACCAGCTACCATCTCGAGAAACGATCGGCATATCGGCATATCGGCATACCTGCTAGAAAAACCGCAGTTTAGCAGATTGTGGGGTCTATGGGCGATGGCGGAGTTAAGCGGACCTAAGATGCGGACTCGGCATCCCTCGAGACCGAGACCACCCAGTCAACTGTTATTTTCTTCAAAGGAGCGATTGGCTTCTCAATCCTTGTCGCTGTGTCCCTTGAGCTCCTACTTCTACAATTGCATCAAGTGTACATACCATCGCCTATTTTCAATGCCGTCCCTAGCCGGGAAGCCGATCAGCCAGGATGGCCTGGGCCTCATGCGTACGTTACTCACATCCATTTCTCGGGAGCAATAAATTAAGCTGACAATTACGCAGGTCTTACCTGGAAAGACGATGTTACACCTGACGAGAAAGCCTTTAAAGTTCTCAAGGCTGCTCTCGCCGCGGGCGTCAATGTCTGGAACGGAGCCGACTTCTACGGCACAACCGACAACAACTCTCTACACCTCATGAACCGTTATTTTACCGCCTACCCTGAGGATTCCGACAAAGTCGTTCTTACCATCAAGAGTGGCATCAAGGATATGCGAACATTCACTATGGACTGTTCCCCCGAGGCAATCCGGGACTTTGTGGAGCGCGCAAACGCCATCCTCGACGGGAAGAAGAAAATCGATATCTTTGGCTGTGGGCGGGTCGACAAGAATGTGCCGATTGAGGATACCGTTGGCGCACTGGCTGAACTTGTGAAAGAGGGCAAAATTGGTGGCATCCAGTTGAGCGAGGTCAGTGCCAATACTATTCGGCGCGCGGCAAAGGTGGCGAAGATCGATATGGTCGAGGCAGAAATTAGCTTGTGGGCGACAGACGTCTTTGAAAATAGCGTCGCTGAGACTTGTGGCGAGTTGGGCATTCCGATGGTAGCTCATACTCCTCTTGGTGGGGGTATGCTCACGGGGCAGATCAAGAGTCTCGCTGATATGCCAGCCAATGACTACCATCGGTTCTTCCCGCGCTTCCAGCCGGAGAATTTCGCAACGAACTTGCAGCTTGTCGCAAAGCTAGAAGAGATTGCTGCGAAGAAATCGTGCACGACTGCTCAGCTTGCGCTTTCTTGGATCAAGGCTCAAAGTCGGCGAGATGCAATGCCGGTCTTTGTGCCTGTTGCTGGCGCCAGATCTGAGCAGAGAGTTATCGAGAATGCGACAGATATTCCGTTGTCTGATGAGGATATGGCTGAGATCAAGACTATCCTGGACAAGTTCCCTGTTGCGGGGGATCGCTATCCGCCTGCTGCTGCAAAGCTTACGGAGTACTAAACGGATTTGAGTTGGGCATCAAGGAGAGCTTTACAAATCTAACTGTATATATTCCCATTACCTCTTGTGAATCAAAATCTAACATATTGATCGTGAGAATTTTAGAGCGAGAATGCTCTAGTCTGAATGCCTATTAGAGATGAACCGCTGTCTAACTGTGGCTTGGGGTGGCCCAGGGTGTGGTTCTTTGTCTTCCAACTTAGGAATAGCAATGATTGGTTCAAGAAGGAAGATCTTCTGTAATCTCGCTTCACTGCGATCACGGGCTGTGGGCTTGAGAACAAAAGTACCTCTGATTTGCTCGGATTACCCGTTGGAAGAGACTTACATGGGTACGGTACGAATTGAAGTGTCAATAAGATAAGGTTTTGCCACCTCGCTGCAGGGTCTGGGCTACATTACTTCCGGTTGGGATCTGGTAAGGTTCCTATTCAACCCCATTTTTGGTTAGTTTATCGGTGCCACCTCAATACTACTGGCTGAGATACGTGACGGCTTTCCGACCTCTCGTCTGGTTTCTCGACGATACCCAGTTCGCAATGGATCTTAAGTTCGACTTCTTTGTTTGCTCATTTCCTACATGAAGACGACCATCCCGGGCCCAACACGTGTATGTTCTTGTCATGTTTCTCTCTACAACTTGAGGAATGTACGGCCACTTTTTTCTGCCTGTGTATGAGAATCACCTCCCTTCCCCGACCTTTTCAGACACGATGGACATCGGGTTCGCAAAGAAGTACCAACCCGTACCGAAAGCAAATCCTGACGACGATACTGGCAGTGATGCGACTGTGACAAATCGCCGACGACGTCACCCGACCTCGCTATTTCTCAAGCGAAACCTAGCCGCGATCACCATCAGCAGTCTCCTTCTCATCTTGATACTACTAGTCTTCACCATCATTGCCATCCTCACGTTTGAGCCTCTACGTGAAGTACTCATCATCAAACCAGGCACATACAATCCAACTGGATTGCGCGGCCACCGACAATGTCTCCCAACAACCCCCCGAACAACCCTCTCCTGTGGAAACTCTACAACGGAAGCTGAATCCCTGGGTTGCAAATACGACCCACTCTCAGCGTGCTGGCTTCATCAAGAATGTCCACAGGATTATTCAAAGGAGTTTGAGACATTTAATGCTGGCAAGCCATTCGTCTATTACTACGATGAGGCCATGACACACCAGATGAAAGATTATGATGAAGTTGGACACAATACTCAGGGGTTCTATTTGACTTCTTTGCGCGAGCATCTTGTGCATTGTTTGTACCTTCTGAGACGCGGACATGATGTCCATATGCGGGGGGATCGACTCGATGATATGCTGGCTAAAATAGAGCATGTAGATCATTGTACGAATTTCCTGGCAAATTGGTTTAAGCGATCGGATCCTGAGCTGGATAATCCGGTCGGCACACAGGGGACGACGAATTGTTTTATGTCCTGCAGTTGAGTCAATGTAGGCGAGAAGCCCATGAATTTGGACCTGAATGAGGGGTAGACTCAAATTGTTAAGGTGGAGGTGAAGTTCCTCATGATTTGTATCGTGCTCTATTTTAATACGAGGCTGAATGTTACGTTACACATGCGTGGATAGTCTAAGCGGAGGAACGCAACGAGCCGCAGAAGAAGTTGTATCTATCAATCGTTTGTATTGAAAATAGGAAATCCGAGATATTGTACCCTCATGTCCAGTCATGCTCCCCAAACAAATGGAAAAATTAGAGAAAGTAACAGCAGAATTATACAAGCTCAGGCTTTGACCCAACGATCCTAAGCCGAGATGAATGGCTTCAACAAAACATTAGAAATAAAAACCCACTCCGTACAATCAATCATCGTGATATACAGGCATAACGATGTCTCCTACCATGACCGTCCTGTGCTCCGGCTGCGACTCGAAGCCCTCTGTCTCCACTGGAGCAAGTGCTGCATATTTACCGAAACAGACTTTACCATTGATATTTCTGGTTTTTGCAAGAGTAGAGAAGGGTTCCTGGCTTCGCATACCCGTAAACTGATCGATGCAGACCATTTGGCACCGTTGGCAAGCATCCAAAACATCAACTCGGAGCTGAGTGGGACCAATGCGGATGGATGACCAGTGGTCCTCAGCATAGGGCTGTTCCGCATCACCGAGTTTGGCAAGTCGCTCTGCCACGAGGATATTGCTCCGGAAGACATCCGCAGCAACGGCCTTGCTTCCACCATTGCCCTGTCGGGAGTTGGCCTTAATACTTTCATTGAGGCGGTTGACGGATGAACGTGAGACGACGAGAATTGGCATCTCGTTGGAGAGAAGAAGGGGGTTCAGATTCGCTTCGCGGACAGGAGGGGGAAGGTCGGACGGGAATGAACCGGGCATGATCAACTTTCGGAATCTGTTCTTCCATGTGCCAGACAGGCGAGGCGGGCGTGAAAATCGACAAGCGGTTTGAGACGGGAATCTAGCAAGTGTGCAAGGTACACCAAGGAAGTCTGAAAAGAACGCAGATACCACCGGCGAGGAATAAGCGTGCAGGGAGATTTGATCGCCACAGACCGTAGAAGGCCGTTTGGTGCTTGTGCATGATGAAGTGGAAATGAGAGTGGTGTCTTCCCAGCCAAGTGAAATCTCAAGGCTCACTTGTTCGGTCAGGACACCACAACTGATACGCAGGATGCCCCGGTCAAGATCAATAGCAGGGCGAATGAGTGCCATGCGAGGATATCTCTTTTGGTTCAGAGCCGCATTAGTTCCTTGATGAATCAGGCACCATTCTCGGTCCCAGGCCAGTCCTTCTCTTCTGATCTCCCATCGTTTCCCCTCTGGAATCTTGAAGGCACCGCAGCTCTTTATAGGAAACACTGAGAGACTTTCAATATAGAAATGACGTTCAGCAAAGGCAGTTTCCTCAAGAGGTGGTGTCAATGCAACGACAGGAGGGACCTTCTCCACATAGAACTCTTCAATGAACTCAACCATTGAGTCGATGTCCTTCATATTTGTCATTGCACCCAGACTGACACGCAGGACACCCGTTGGTTGTCCGCCTATGATATCATGAGCGTCTCCGCAACGGAGACCGGTAGAGTAATGGCTACGCAAATCTTGACCCACCCATCCAAGAGCGCGTGCAGTACCTCCAGGGTTGCAAACGGATCCAGTTCGTATTTGGATGTTCTGAACGGTTGCCAGTTTCTCCACCTCGGTCTTGGGAGCCCATTCGCCAAGGCTGTTTCGTATATTGAAGGCAATTATGGGTCCTTGCGTGGTAGGATCTCCATATACTGAATCAGTCTGGTATATGTGGCACACGTTCGTCTGATTCCAATGAGTCAAGCCAGAGATTCGATCATAGAATCGTTTTGCCAGGCAGGCAGTGTGTGCGGAAATGTTTTTCATCGAGCCATATAGGCGTTCGTGGGTATCGAGAGCGGCATCGAGAGCGATGATATTATGGAAAGGGATAGTTCCGTCCTCGAGACGCTCATGGATAGAAGACTCCTTCTTTGCATGCCATTGTACGCCGGAAGCAATGACCATATCGACAGTACCTCCGCCAAAATACTTGCGTCTCTCAAGCACACGTGCAGCACTCTTTCGGACGACCAAGGCACCCAGATCTGGGAATCCAAATATCTTGTAGAAACTCAGTGCGGTAAAGTCTGGTGCCACTGAGCCAATGTCAAGCGACCCAGTCGATAGAAATGAAGCAGCGTCAAGTAATGTGTAAACATTCCCTCCGGTCTTCTGGGCTGCTGAACGCACTTCCTTGCACCACCTGAGAGGAAGACGGCGACCATTCAAGTTGGACTGCCCTGGGAATGCGATGACTCGAGGGGCCTTTGTCGGGAGGCTAGGGAGATCGGAAATCCAAGAATCCACTTCAGCATCGCTCAGGAAACATCGATGCCCCATGGATGCTATCTCACGCACCCCGACCAGACTGGTGTGAGCATCGGCATGATAGCCGTACCAGAAGCCGCGATGATCAGAGTCCCGCAAGCAATCGGCCACAAGTTTGATGGCCGCAGTTGCATTAGCAACAAATACAAGATCATATTCTTCAGGGTCAGCGTTAAAGAATTGAAGGACTCGTAGGCGAATATCGTCTGTCCGCTGCGTAGAAAGTTGCGAGGACGAAGACATTGAGTGGGGATTTCCAAACAGGTTTGATGTCATCTGCCGCGAGAACTCCTCAATCATAGACTTGGCATATAGCGTTGTGCCGGCATGATCAAGGTATGTAGTGTCTACATTCCGATATAGTCGTGATTAGCATGATTTTGATTGTATTGAGGTCAAGCATAGGTACCTTTCAACAAGGGAAAGTCTTTTTCGCGGATGGTATCCACATCAGTAGAATAGCCCTGGCAGTATCCAGCCAGGGGAGATTCGGTGCTTGGTGGCTCCATGATCATGGATGAAAAGATAGGGTTGTCTGTAGTCTGAAGCCTGGAACTGGACACTGCAGATCCCTGCACGGGTACAGATACAAATCAAAGGTGGTGGTACTGAGCAACGTGTTTCCAAAGAGGTTGCTAGACGGTCGCTTTATAGCGCCACTGGCAAAGCATGAATCTAAGGCCGACCATCTGTCAGTCTCGGACTCGAGGAATATATTGCATAGGTATATATGAGTGTCAAAAGAGGCATTCCGAAATAGACTGCATATCGGTGTAACGATCAAACCATGAACAATGGTTTGGTGGAATGAAAGTGAGGGGGTGTACAGCAGATAAGGCGGATAACTATAAAACGAACGGAGCTTACCGACGAGGATGAGAAAACCTAGCGCTGGAGGGTCATGCGAAGGTTCCTCCTCCTTCATACAAATAAATCGACTGTTGATGCTCTTTCCAATAATGATCGGGGTATTCCTCAGGAGGGGCCATTCTGGTTTATAAAGAAATGCACTGGGCAAGAGGGGCGATGACCAGGGAAGGCGGATGAAATAGCAAACTGCCCCGCATTGGGCAGTGGCAATACGGGGATGATATGTATCACGTGATGTGGAAGCTACCGTTGAGGCTTTGGCCCACGCGAGCACGAGTCCTTGGAGCACTCATCCAGGCATGTCCGTCCATGTTCATCCTTGTCCATCGATCAGAATTTGAAATTTTGAAATCTCTTGCGCCTAAGGTTTTCAGCTGAGCCATGCTGGGGACTTGAGGCCCCGCCAACTAGTGACCGCCCCCAGGAGTTCGCCTTCGCGTAAATTCAGCTGAGAGCTGGTTCCTATCTCCATATGCCTTCTGTATATAGGCTTATACGGGTCCTGCAGGGTGAGCTCTCCACCAACCAACCACTCACCGACTTAAGCGAAGTACCAATAGATATCAGCCTTATCACATCCTAAGGTTTTCATTCATGCTTCGAGAATCAAAGTTCCGAATCGCCAGATCGTCTGGGCTCGTTACGCTCGGCTAAAGTTCTCCAAAGTTCCTTACTTCAGCCCTCAGGATGATAGCCTAGATGTCAGCTTGCCAACTCATGTCGGGATCTCTGGAGCCACGTAAAAATAACTGAGCCACTAGGGGACCATATACGAAGGCTGAAAACGCCCGTGGCTCACCACCAGCAGTTACCTTTACTATCTTGGGCACAAAGTCAGCACATCTGCTCCAAAACGCTGAAACTGGGATCACCATGACGGAGACTGTGCCGGCAAAAGGAAACACGTTCAATAATCAGGCAAGGATTCAGGGATTTCAACGAATCTTGAAGTGACCCGTAGACCTCCCGTGTCAAATGATGCAGGAACAAGGACTGGGACTGGGCGTTGGGGGCCATCACCTTTAGAACTGCAGACTCGACACCGATTTCGATATGTATGTACAATCACGCCCCCATCTGGGAATGACCCGGCGCTTGCATAGAGATCCTTGACAATGCAATTGTCTTTCGGCCAATAAGAAAGAATGAAATAGACCTCAATGTTGATTCCCTGGTGTCTCATATGCACACAGTGGCGAGATAACTTAAACTTAGCCTCCCGAATATCATTGGGCGAGATGCCCACGCTGTATATATTGTACAAAGGTTGAATAGGAAGAACGAAAAAAATTGACGCAAATGAAACAAAACTCCCATCCCAAACCCCTGCAATGATTCATACAAATGCTTCTGCTGAGGGGATTCCACACGTAATGGAAATGGTCGAGCGATGGCACAGACAAAATTGGCAAGAGTGGACCAGTGAGAAACAATCGAAAGAAATAATAAGACAATATTTTCACAAAGAGCGTCCCCTTCACCGCTTCGGCCACTGTCTCCATCCACGACCATGACCTCTCTGCGAGATAGAGTTAGCGCTGTTCCCATGACTGGATCGATCGGGACGATACTAACCTGCTTCCACAAGCGAATCATCTCCGGCATCTCCACCATCGCCTTGCGGCGCTCCTCGAGTCTCGCTTCCATTGTCCGCTCCCACTTGTGACCCTTGACCTTCTGGCCGATACCAGTTCCCTTAATCCGGAGACCACGCTCCGCCAGCTTGACAGCCTTGTATTCGGTGGACTTGGGTCCAGGGGGCAACAGTGGCTCGACGTTGTATTTAATAGCCAACTTGACTAGATCGGCCTGCTGTCGGAGTCCATATCGGGGGCCCATCCACTTCTTGGAGTTGAAGATCTTCCGAGGCAAAAATGGGTTCTGGTTCTTAGGGTCGTTGTACAGGAGCGATCGAGAGGCCGAGAAAGCCTCGGGATCTGGGCGGCGAGCACCCTTCGCATCACGATCGGGGGTGTAGGGCGAGGGAAGAGTCTGGTCGGCGGAGGCTTCGCCCTCCGCGGCAGTAGGACGCGGTGCGACCAGGGAGGAGTAGATCTGGGGAGGGTAGCGAGCGAAGAAGTTGCGAAGGCGAGAAGGCAGTACGCCCACGTTCTGAGTGATGGAAGACATCACGGCCGTCCGATGGTGATCAATTGAGGCCGTAGATGATCTCAAATGTTTTGGGTGATGGGCAACCGATAAAAGTTGAAGCCGCTCTGGCCGCAACGCACTAAACCCCGGCGGGCAGTGTTGCGGCCTTGTCGCCTCAGGCCGAGAGACTTCCCATTTCGCCTTTTCCCTTTGGCTCCAGTTTTCCGTCGCTGGTTTCAGCCTCAGTATCCCTTTACATCTGCCATTCTTACCACCACCACTGTTCTTATCGCGCGTCGCTCGCCCATATTCCTCACTCTGATACCCCTATTTAATTGCGCGCATACCCTGAATCCCTGCCATCATGGCGGATTACCACTTTGGAGGTTCGGAGGAGGAGAACGCGGAGTTGAGGAAGCTTGAGACCGAGCTGGTACGTCTAGAGCGCGGATATCCGTACCATATGTCTCTTATTCTTACTAACACCTCGCATAGGTCGATGATCCAGACAACTTTGAGACCTGGGAAAAGCTTGTCCGTGGTGCCGAGGCCCTCGAGGGTGGCATCAATCGCAATTCCAACCCGCAAGCCATCACCACAGCGCGCAACGTTTACGATCGCTTCCTAGCCAAGTTCCCCCTCCTATTTGGATACTGGAAGAAATATGCCGACCTTGAATTCTCAATCACCGGCACCGAAGCCGCAGAGATGGTATGAACCCTTCTCCCAGCCCCCCCGCTTTTTACATATCCATCTTGAGACTTGTCGCATTTGCTGATAACATGAACTATAGGTCTATGAACGAGGCATTGCCAGTATCTCCCCTTCCGTTGACCTCTGGACCAATTACTGCTCCTTCAAAGCCGAGACCTCGCACGACTCTGATATCATTCGAGAGTAAGTAGTCAGAAGCTGGTTTCCTTCCCTTTCCCTGTAACCGTTACCAATGCAGCTCGCAAAAGCCTGTATGATGCCGAGTGGGTTTGAAAGATGGGTATATGCCGGTCACTGCGGTTCCATTGATGATGGGTGAGAGATCATCGCCTTACCACCCAGACTCAACTGGTGTTTACTTCTCACCGATGGCTCATTCAGGCTGCTTTCCTTCTCCACATGACAAAAGACCTTCTTCCTCCTACCTGGACAACACAAGGAACAATTTCGTTCGATGACCCCCTCTTGACCTTTTGCGCAAAGCACTGGCTGCTTTCCCCATAGCTTGCTCACCCTCGTTGATTTCGGGCCTGTCATAACGTGACAGAGTGATCGCCTATGTTTGCCTCATCATTTCTTCCTCCCCCATACCTCCCATTCCTCCCATTTCCCAGCAGTATTTTGAATGGGTTATGCTAACGTGGCATTTTTATAGTCTTTTTGAACGTGGCGCTAGTAGCGTGGGTCTGGACTTCCTGGCACATCCATTCTGGGACAAGTACATCGAGTTCGAGGAACGAGTTGAGGCCCAGGACAAGATCTTCGCGATTCTTGGCAGGATCATTCATATCCCAATGCACCAGTATGCACGCTACTTTGAGCGGTATCGCCAGCTTGCCCAGACTCGCCCTCTGGCCGAGCTAGCTCCTACAGAGACCATGTCCGAGTTCCGGTCAGAAATCGAGGCTGCGTCATCTCACGTGCCCCCAGGTGCCAAGGCAGAAGCTGAGATTGAGCGTGACCTGCGCCTGCGTGTTGACAACTACCACTTGGAGGTGTTCTCAAAGACTCAGACCGAGACTACCAAGCGCTGGACCTACGAGTCAGAGATCAAGCGGCCATACTTCCACGTGACAGAGTTGGACGAAGGCCAGCTCACGAACTGGAAGAAGTATCTTGATTTCGAGGAGTCCGAAGGTGCATTCAGCCGTATTCAGTTCTTGTATGAGCGCTGCCTCGTGACATGCGCCCACTATGATGAATTCTGGCTTCGCTATGCACGCTGGATGGCTGCTCAGTCGGGCAAGGAGGAAGAGGTGCGAATTATCTACCAGCGCGCCAGCTACCTCTACGTCCCCATTGCCAACCCCACGGTTCGACTGCACTACGCGTACTTTGAAGAGTTGTCAGGCCGGACCGATGTCGCCAAGGACATTCACGGTGCTATTCTTATGAACCTTCCCAGCCATGTCGAGACCATCATCTCTCTCGCCAATCTGTGCCGGCGCCACGCTGGCCTCGATGCAGCTATTGAGGTATACAAGACCCAACTGGACTCCCCCCAGTGTGAAATGGCTACCAAGGCTGCGCTCGTCGCTGAGTGGGCTCGTCTTCTGTGGAAGATCAAGGGTGCTCCCGATGATGCTCGTAAGGTGTTCCAGGATAACCAGCAGTACTACCTTGACAGCCGGCCCTTCTGGATTAGCTATCTCATGTTCGAGATCGAACAGCCTACCAGTGCTGAGATTGAGTCGACTCAGTATGAGCGCATCAAGCAGGTCGTCTCTGATGTGCGCTCCAAGAGCACACTTGTCCCCGAGACCGTCAAGGAGCTCGTGCAGATCTACATGGCATACCTTCTAGAACGAGGCACCAAGGATACTGCCAAGGAATACATGGCCCTCGATCGTGAGGTGCATGGCCCCGCCTCTGTGGCTGCTGCTCGAACTGGTGGCACTTTCGCGGCTCCTCCGGTAGCTCCTGCTGATGCACAGCCCGCCGTCCCTCCCCCGGGCCAGCAACCCACTCCAGACCAAGCTGCCGCGACTGCCCAAGCCTATGCGGCTTGGCAACAGCATCAGAGTCCCGTCAACGGTGGACCAGTTGCCTAGGCCCATGGCCTGTTCTGCCTGATGCCTCGGTAATGGCTTCAGCTCTCCTCATGTCTCTCTATGAATTCTTTCATCCCGACGGCCTCCTCGCACAGCTGTCTCCTTTTCTTTTCCTTTTTTTTTTTGGCTGGGTGCCTAATACCTTCTCGGCTTGGGTGGGTGACTTTCTTTCCATGTAGCATCATGTCCTTGCCGATTCCCGGTATCGTTCTTGTTTCCTCCAGGTTTGTTAGCGATTTTGGTGCGCCGAAACGGCCCTCATTTCCTCAAAGTGGTCTTAAATTCGGTCACTGCTATTCCCCCTTTCCCCCTTCCGGAACCCCGTTGTGATTGGAGCAAGATAGGTGTTCCATCCCGGATCGATTGTACTTTAGTTACTCATGCTATGTGATTTTCGTAACTAACTCAAGTCTTTTCCTTGTGCGTCAACGGCTCAAACCACATAGAGACATTCGTCCATGTCCCGGAGTCATGACCAAGGATGGCCTGAAAATACTCTATCCTCTTTGGACTGTCTTCTAGTTTTCCTCTCTTTTCCATCATCTTTGTACATCTTTAGTCCGACGGCCTACGCCTTATTATTATATCACGTGACCACGCGTCTGGCCCGTCCCGACCGCCGTAGAAATTCGAGATGCCGATGCGCTCATCAGTCGTCTCGCCGTCTGTTCAACATCCTCGACCATCATCTTCCTCTCGCTTTTGGGCAACTATGGAAGGCATAGTGACCAACGGCTCAGCCGACGGCCCTCCTGCGCCTCCTCCAGATTTCGTCGAGCGCCCACCAACTCCGCCTCCGCCTCCTCCTGAGGACTTGGGTGCTCCACCGCCACCTCCAGATGCTGGGGTCCCTCCTCCTCCGCCAGAAGATGCGCCGCCCGCACCCCCTGCCGAAGTCAAGAAGAAGAAGCTGGGATGGGGAGCGAAAAAGCCAGCTGCAGCTCCACTGAGTGTGGAGGATCTTATAAAGAAGAAGAAGGATGCAGACGCCGCAGCGGCAAAGGTATGAGTGCCCTCCGAATCGATCCTCGTGTAATCGCGAAGCCTGGAATCAGCTGCTAACATTTACTTGTATTTTCTATAGCCGAAATTCTTGTCCAAAGCACAACGTGAGAAACTCGCACTGGAGAAACGAGCTAAAGAAGTGGAAGCTGAACGACAAGCTAAGGCGTCCTCCAACGGTGTCAATCGCAATGGGGTTTCATCCGAGTCGCGGCCAATGAGACCAGTAGAACCGGAGCCTGATCGCCGTGATCCAGCTGGACGAGTCCCTACTGGACCCCGTGCCATGCGCGGCGACATCCCGACCGGACCAGCCGCGTCGCGAAATGGACCACCATCACGGAATCGCGACATGGACCCGCCGCCCCATCCAAAGTCAAAGAACGCAAGAGGAGAGAAACGACCAACCGAGGAAGACGAGGCTGCAGCGCAAGCAGCACTCCTGAAGCAACGATACATGGGAACGGAACAGACCTCGAACTTCTCAGCAAAGAAGAAGCGCAAGCGCACTACGGACCGAAAATTCAACTTCGAATGGAATACCGAGGAAGATACTAGCGGCGACTATAATCCACTATACCAGAGCAGACATGAGGCAAACTTCTTCGGTCGTGGCCGACTGGCAGGGTTCGGAGAGGACGTTGCGGATAACATGGCGCGCAAATATGCCCAAGCATTGGAAAACCAGGATCATGAGTCGGGTAGTATGCGCGCAAAGGAGATCTTGGAGATGGAGCGTCGTCGCCGTGAAGAAAGCACACGGAATCAGCTTGATAAGCACTGGAGCGAGAAGCGGCTGGAACACATGCGCGAGCGTGACTGGCGTATCTTCAAGGAAGATTTCAACATTGCCACCAAGGGTGGCAGCGTGCCTAATCCCATGCGATCATGGGAGGAGAGCCAGCTGCCGAAGCGCTTGCTGGAGCTCATCGATCGCGTTGGCTACAAGGAGCCCACTCCGATTCAGCGTGCCGCTATTCCAATCGCACTTCAATCGCGCGATCTCATTGGTGTTGCTGTGACTGGTTCCGGTAAAACAGCTTCATTCCTGCTGCCACTACTGGTATACATCTCAGAGCTTCCGCGGCTGGACGAGTTTGAATGGCGCAAGAACGACGGACCATATGCGATTGTCCTAGCGCCTACTCGTGAATTGGCCCAGCAGATCGAGATTGAGGCTAAGAAGTTCACACAACCACTTGGTTTCAATGTCGTCAGTATTGTCGGTGGCCACTCGCTTGAGGAACAAGCATTTAGTCTGCGCGATGGTGCAGAGATTATCATCGCCACTCCCGGTCGTCTTGTTGATTGTATCGAGCGACGAATGCTCGTTCTCAGTCAATGTTGCTACGTGATTATGGACGAAGCCGATCGTATGATCGATCTTGGCTTCGAAGAACCCGTCAACAAGATTCTCGACGCTCTTCCAGTCACCAACGAAAAACCCGACACGGAAGAGGCCGAAAATCCAAGCGCCATGCGCCAACACCTCGGTGGACGAGACCGATACCGCCAAACGATGATGTACACAGCCACCATGCCCGTGGCCGTCGAGCGCATTGCGCGAAAATACCTCCGCCGTCCGGCTATCATCACAATCGGCGGTGTCGGTGAAGCAGTAGACACAGTCGAGCAGCGCGTTGAAATGATTCCCGGAGAAGACAAGCGGAAGAAGCGACTCGCCGAGATTCTCTCCTCAGGCGACTTCCGTCCCCCAATCATCGTATTCGTCAACATCAAGCGCAACTGCGATGCCATCGCTCGCGAAATCAAACAAATGGGTTTCTCATCCGTCACCTTGCATGGTTCCAAGACCCAAGAGCAGCGTGAAGCTGCTCTGGCGTCTGTTCGGAGCGGTGCTACCGATGTCCTGGTCGCCACTGATCTCGCTGGTAGAGGTATTGATGTGCCAGATGTCTCACTTGTCGTCAACTTCAACATGGCTACCTCCATCGAGAGCTACACCCATCGTATCGGTCGTACCGGTCGTGCTGGCAAGAGTGGTGTTGCTATCACGTTCCTGGGTAGTGAGGATTCAGATGTTATGTACGTTTCATACTCCCCTCCTCCACGTTCATCCTTCCCCGCTTCAATCAGAAAACTAATTGTGGATACAGGTACGATCTCAAGCAAATGCTCATTAAATCTCCCATCTCCCGTGTACCCGAGGAATTGCGGAAACATGAGGCAGCACAGTCCAAACCGACGCGTGGTCAGGGCAAGAAGATCGAAGATAGCTCTGGGTTCGGAGGAAAGGGCGGATGGGCGTAAATGCTCCTTGATAGTTTTGTATTATTTTGAATCCATACCACTATCCCCTAGCTGCTTTGATGGGTTCAGTCGGGCAGTTGGTGGGTTGACGATATTCTTCACGAAATGGAGTGGCCGTGTTCTATCTCGATTCCCACTTGATCAAATAATCTCTTAATTCATATCGATGAAAGCATCTGCCATCCCATTTAACATTTCTTGCAGAAAAGAAAGAGACAACTCCGTCTACGACAGGCCAAAATGGCATATTAATCCATAATATTCTTCCTAGCTCTAGTCTAACTTTTCCCAATATAGGAACTAGGAAATTCCATGCCAGTCAATAAGTGAGTAGAGTGTGGAAACACAGATAGCAAAAGAGAGTGCCAGTGGCTTTGAAAGACACAACCCACGTGTCATGGCCTGGTATTGCTTGAACCCGTTTCAAAAAAGACGCAACCCCCGAAAACGAAGGACCATCCCCGGCGTCCCGAGAGAAACAAATTACAGCTTGCTCTGGAAGTACTGGTTGGTCTTCAGCCAGTTCTCGACATCCTCGCGGTCACGTTGCAGCCAGTTGATCTTGGCGCGGATAGCGTCCAGGCTCTGGGAGACGGCACGATCGTAGCCCTGTAGATTTGTTAGCTAGATGTATATACAGGGAGTTATTGGGTGGAGGAGGATGAAAGCTTACCTTGGTGTCCTGGGCACTGAAGAAGTCCTCGACCTCCTTCAGCTGAGCCTCGGTACAGAAGGAGGAGGAGGACAGCTGCACAACGCTACCGAGCATACCCAGCCCGGGAGGCAGACGCTTGTAGATAGCGTCCCAGTTCTCCTTCATCCAGGTCCAGCGGGCATCGATACCGGTAACGTGGTTGCGAAGACCAGCCAAGGGCATGAAGATATCCTGGCTCCTGACCTCCTCACTCATAGCGAGCTCGAGAGTGCGCTGAACGAGAGCCGGGTCCTCGGCGACACCGAGGCAACGCAGGGCGGTGGTCTTCTCGTCAGAGGTAGCGGCCTCACGGAAGCGCTTCAGGATGACATCATACTCCTTGGCGCCGCCGAACTTCAGGACAATGCTGAACACATTGCCACGGATGTTAGGGTGGATAGCGGAGTGATCGCCAGCAGCAAAGCGGGCGAACATGTCCTGCGCGGCCTTGACAACAACGGGGTCGCCGGCGCTACCAGCACAGCCGAACATGAGAGCCTTGAGCTGCTGCAGGATGTGACCATCCTTCTCGGAGAACTCCCAGCCCAGTTCGTGGGTCTTGGCAGAAACCAGCTCACGCTGGAAGGCAGTGAGGGCATCCTTGGTCTGCTTGTCTTCAAAGACCCAAGAAGCGCGAACAACACCGATACGGGTGAGCATCTCGTTCCACACGATGAACTCGGTCTCGGTGTCCAGGCCCTTGAGCAGCGAGAGAAGGCCGGAGGTCTTCTGGTAACCAGACGAGGCCAGAGCACCGGAGTCGGCAATCAGACCGGCACGGTCCTCGGTGGTCAGGAGACCATCCTTGGCAGCCTGACCGAGCTTGGTGAGGCGCTCGGGAGAGTAGGAGGTACGGTAGATGCCAGAGTGGTCAGCATTGACCTTGAAGAAGTCAAGGTCAGGAACCTTGAACTCAGCCTCACGCTCAGTCAGCATGGTGTTCTCATCAACGCCCTCCTTGGTGCGCAGGCCAAGCATGCAAGGGTAGAGGGTCTGGTCCTCCTCGGGACGAACGTCGCCGGTACGCAGGAAGCGGTTTTGCTTCAGGCTGATGGAAGAAGAACCAGGGTTCTCGGTCACACTAATGACGGGGAAGCCGACGTTCTTGGTCCAGATATCCATAACAGACTCGACAGGCTTGCCACTGGCGTCAGCCAGAGCGGACCACAGGTCACCGGTCTCGGTGTTGCCGTAGGCGTGCTTCTTGATGTAGGCACGAACACCCTGGAGGAAGACGTCCTCGCCGAGATACTTGGAAATCATGCGGAGAACAGAGGAGCCCTTGGAATAGGAAATAGCATCGAAGATCTGGTTAACCTCATCGGCACGCTTGACGGGGACCTCAATGGGGTGGGAGGAACGCAGCGAGTCAAGAGACAAGGCACTCTGCAGGTTGTCAATGACATAGGTTTGCCAAACCTTCCACTCGGGGTAGAAGGCGTTGCAAGAGTACCACGACATCCAGGTAGCGAAGCCCTCGTTGAGCCACAGGCCATCCCAGAAATCCATGGTCACCAGGTTACCGAACCACTGGTGGGCCAATTCGTGCTGAACGGTCTCGGCAATCCGCTCCTTACGAGAAGCACCACTGGTCTTCTCATCAAGCAGGACGTCGACAATGCGGTAGGTGATCAAACCCCAGTTCTCCATGGCGCCAGCACTGAAATCGGGAACAGCCACCATGTCCATCTTGGGCAGAGGGAAATCACTATCAAAGGCCTTCTCGTAGAAAGCCAGAGTCTTCGCGGCCAGCTCGAGCGAGAAACGGCCGTGCTCAATATCCTGATCCGGGGTAGCGTACACACGGATAGGGACACGGAAGTTCTTCGTCTCGATATAGTTCAAACGACCGACAATGAAAGCAACCAGATAGGTGGACATCACGGGCGAGGTATTAAACTTGACAGCCTTCTTTGCACCGTCCTGAACATCGGTCTCTGAAGCAACGTCCATGTTGCTCAGACAGGTCATATCCTTATCAGCAATGAGGGTCACCGTGAACTTGGCCTTAAGAGCAGGCTCGTCAAAGCAAGGGAAGGCACGACGGCAATCAGTCGGCTCCATCTGGGTTGACGCGATGTACTCGGTCTTGCCATCCTTCTTGTATGAAGACCGGTAGAAACCGGCCATGTTATCGTTCAGGGTGCCAGTGAAGCTGAGGGTCAGCTTAGCATCGGACCCGGCGGAGATAGCCTGCTTGAACCGGACGGTGGCAACCTGGGTATCCTTGTTGACGGTAATTTCGGGCTTCGACTCGATGACCACGCCATTGGAGTGAATGGTACCACTGTGAATGTCGATTTCGTTGGAGTTAAGGGAGACGAAGTCGGTGTCCTCATTGACCTGGAGGCTGCATATCGGTGTCAGCATCTACTCCAAAGCACCAGCCATCTCGGAGAGTTGCTTACTCAATGGTGACAGTTCCGTTATATTTGAAGGTCTTAAAGTCCGGCTCCAAGGTCAAGTCGTAGTGAACTGGCTTGACGTTGGTAGGCAGGACCTCACGACCCTGGACATTGGTCGAGCCGGAGGGCTCGTCACGACGGGAGCTGCACATCCTTCGGTATGAGCAGTAGCGCTTGGAGGTTTGGGAGAGAGGTGGGCGGGATGGGCGGGATTGAAGGGAACGAGGGCGAGAGATGAGACTTGAAGCTGGAGCTGAGCGAGGGGCGGAGAGAAAGAGGGGGAGGGGTCTGGCGGATAGAAGCGGAGGCTTTGCTTGATGCAACGCTCGCGAGGACAGACGACGCATCGGCAGGTCAAGAACCCCCGTCAATTGAGGGAGGAAAACAGAAGAAAGAGAATAATATACACAGGGTCCAAGCACCCAATAATATACAGAAGCTAAAATGGAACAAAGAAAGACTGCATCCACCACGCGCCGGAGAACAATCGATTAATGCCTCGATTGAAAAGAATCACGACCCGGCAGAACACACCAGGGCGGTGAGTCCTTGGGCCTTGCCGTCTTTTTCCCCTTTTTCCCTCTTTTCTCTTCTTCTTCTTTTCTTAACCTCACGCAAGTTTCAACCAGCGAATGCCCCGATTCTTCTACGGCAGTCGACTGTGGAGTAGCTTTCGAGCTGCTCCTCCTTGCAAGACTATACACCAGTCAGTTTGAGGGGCCTATGATACACAGCTCTTGCTGTTCACCTGAATAGGCATCCATAGAGAATTGGAACATCTATTCCTAACAATTGACCTTTAAATCGTTCACCATTGCAGCATGAATTTATTCATATGCTACTTTGACCTATCACTACTCTCCAGGCAAATTATCTTGGCTTGTGCTAAGATGCAGCCACATCCAATGCCAAGATATATATGTTCCGACCCTGAAGCCACTGAAGCCACCTAACTCCATTGAAATATAGCTTAATTAAACCAGTTCAACTAGAATGAAAGCATTTAATTATGTCCATTGAGTCATCGTATATCTACCATCTTCAATAAAATTCATCTACGGTCGCCCTGCAGGAGACAATGGCAGCCTCGTAAACTCACTCCGCGACCAGCCATCAGCATCCACCACCGATTTCTTAACAAGCACATAACCACCCCAGTGAGGCAACAATACAGCCCAGACAACATAGTAAAGTGCTCCAAATGCAAATAATCCCAAAGCCACAACACAATGCAGGTAGTAGGGTAGCTGCTCGTAGACATTCTGGCCAGCGTCGGGAGGCACATAGGGAGCAATAACCAAGTACACATTTGACAGCAAGAAGAACACAGCCACTGGGACTGTTGCACGGATCCCAGGGTTCCAATTAGGGTATTTGCTGCTCTAGTTCAGATAAACATAGATGAGGCCGCCAGAGACGAACACGTTGATGATCGAGAGCGGGTATGAGATGAGGCTAGAAGATTGATTAGATCGAGTCCAGGTACTATATCGGGATACAAGCTCACTTGAGAAGGAAGTTATATGCATCACCAGGCGGAGGAGCAAGCAAAATAATCGCCGACACAAGATAGTGCTCGAGTAGGCCGGCGGCTGGTGAATGGAAAGGCCAATTACTAGCAAAGAACTTGGAGAAAGGCAAAACACCTTCTCGACCGAGCTCTTGGACAACTGTAGACCCCCTGTTAGCATGTAGAACTATGTGGGCTTCGTGGCATGCACACTTCGACCTTGTGAGAACAATACAGACAAAACATTGCCAAACGCCGACAAAGCCACAAAGACCGACATGACTTTCTCGGCCTGCTTGCCGAACATATTTCCAAAAAACCCTGCCGCAACCACAGTGCCCGACTCCAACATTTCCTCCTTTGATACTGCTGCAAAGTAGACAATGTTGAAAAACATGTACAGAATTCCGATAGTGCCAATTGCAAGTGGCGCTGCGATCTTCAAGGTGCGAACTGGGTTTTTCGTCTCGCTCAAGGCCTGTACCATACTTAGTAGCTCGAAGCCTACTCACCTATAGGGTATGGTTTGACTCACATAATTAGCATTGGAGTATCCAATGAAGGACCAAATGACATTGTACAGCGCCATAACAATGCTGTACCCACTGCCTTTCGTTCCTTCAAAAGCATTCCGGAAGTTATGCGGCGTCTCGGCCTTGGTATGACCAGCTAGAGCAACCCATCCCGCCACGACAATGAACAAAATGATAATCAATTTGATAATGCCGAGTAGATTGTGGAGACGAATACCCCACTTAAGAGCGATAAAGTGCACGAGGAATGCAGCAGAGAGACAGGCCAATCCGATACCACGCTGATTCCATCGATCGACCTCAATTTCAGCCGCGTTGAGGATATACTGGCCAAAGACCACGCTGTTGCTTGCAGCCCAGCCTAGGAGGAAGGCGTAGGCAGCGAACATGGCCGTGGCTAGGAACTTGGGTTTTTTGTAGACATATTCAAGGTAGTTTTTCTCGCCTCCGTTTCTATAGATTCTCGTCAGTATTGAATCTTTCCTCTTAGATAGCAAGCTAGACGTACTTTGGGATAGCCGTGCCCCATTCCATGTATACTGCTGTTCCAGCCATAGCAATGTGCCAATCACCCACATGAAAAGTGAGAGACCAACACTACCCGACAGGGATAGAATAGTCCCTGGTGTCGCGAATATACCAGTTCCAATGACACGGTTGAAAATTAGTAGTGTGGCACTGAATACACCCAGCTGTCGACGATTCTCGGGTGACGCCTCGAAGACATTTCCTTCATCTATAGACAACCACACAAGTAAAGTCAGTTATGTCAACATTTCAACAAAGATCGAAGCAAAATCTAACTTAACCCTGTAATCCCATCCGCCGGTATTGGTCCATTCTCAGCCTCTGCAGGTTTTGCACCATAGACGGCAGATTTAATCGGCGTCCTCCCGGTCGCTGATGACACAGTCGAATGTGCCATCTTAACTTCGAAAAAATCTCAGTCCTCTGCTAACAATAATCCAATTGTCGAAGACTCGATGCTGAACCGCTTATAATATTTCCTGGTCCACGGCTAGCAACGGCCTCAGCTATAGATGATGTGCTAGCCCTAAAAGTGATGCAATACAATCCCGCCTGGGCAGGGTACTACCTCAGAAAATCCCGAGCACGAGCGCATCGCCGCCTGAATCTTTCGAATAAAACCATGTGCTTTGATTCGTGGGGCTTTCTAGAATTCTTGGAAGGCAGCTACGCCTCATTTGATCCACTTTCCGGTTTTCTAAAGGAAGGGTTCGAGAAAGGCATGTTATGGATAGTTATGCGCCTACGCTATCGTCGGCCGGGCCGAGTTTAGTTCAGGTCGGCTTGCCAGGCGCAAAAAGAAACTGCATATCACACGATAAACGGTAGTATATGCATAGCCACCGCTGTAAGTGAGAGAGACATATGATCATTTGTATTTTCATGCCGAGACTTCCGCCATCTTCGCACTTTTGTTTGCAATTCCGTTCTCAGCACGACAGACTCGGCGGCAACCCAAAATACAGTAGTTTGTTCGGGGCAGCCGAGAACAGGCAAATGCTGGGCCGAGCTTGGACCTTCGGGATGGATGCGGGAAGGGCTTCGCGGAAGGAAAAAGGAATGTGGAGGGAGTCAATTACATAGGAATACAGAATCTACTTAAGGAACCTTGATAACATTTTGCGAATTACTACTAGTACCCAGAATAGACTAATTGATTCAAAGTAGCCCTGAGCATATCTCACCATGATCATTAGATCTCAAACTTATACATGTCAATATTGAAGTCATCTCGGCATTCCCGCGCCTAGACCCGGCCAAGAACGTAGTGAAACTCTGAGACATGGAAACCGATCACGCCATTGCATGGACCCTTGGCTCGGATCCATCAGCTCAAGCCTCTACTATAAATAATTTGACGACAGGTCCCTGACCCAGAGGTGACTGAGGTGAAATTGATTGCGTCAAATCGCCTCATATTGCCTAGACCGGGACTTGCTTAATGAGTTCAATATCGAGGTACAATTCTGACGTAGATAGTTGGACCTCAATTGACATGCTACCGACACTTGAGAAATTGCTCATGGCAACCTAAAGCTGTCCTATAGACATGATACCAACATTGAACACAGGTTAGACACACTCTTTTGTTTTCAATCATTATGTGAGCTTTCGCTGCCATCGCCAGTTATGGTTGGAAATAAAAGGGTTTGCCTAACATGTATTCGATATTGGGATTAATCTACCTTGGACCTGCATGTGCAATGGAATGGTGATACTAGTGAGAGCTTCTGCATAGCGACTAACTTGCCCTTAGAGAGTTTCCCACGAAGACGATATATTCTTAGGTTTGAGAATTTTAATGCGAATCCACCGGCAAGCTTGGTGTCGAGGCATAAGTACAGCTAGGTAGGAGGGAGTTGATAGGCCCTCCTTAGTAGAGCCCAATCTACAAACTTTACATCCCGTCCTCACCCAGCTGGATAAACCATCAGATTAGGAGAGTTTCATTGAAACTATGTTAATTTCTTCCAAGATCAAGGGACCATTTCGTCTCATCTAAATCTGCATCACATGCAACCCATCCTCCCAATCCAATCCATCCCATCCCATTCCATGACCAGAATCCCCAAAACTCCCTGATCTTGTGCAAGTATTCGCGTGAAAACGGATTCAAAAAGTACCAATCTGTATACCTCCACAGCCCCAAGAAAAAAAAAAGAAAAAAACGCCATGTAAGCAACCCAATCGGAAAGGCAAAAAAGAAGAATCAAAAGAAACAAGATGAAGAAGAGGGGGATAAGAATAGGAACAAGAAACAAAAAAGTCAAAAAGGGGAAAGAAATGAAAACGAGGAAAACAAAAAACTCCGCTCCCCCTCGTGCAGTGGGATATATGGCAGGGCACTGAAATTTGGACATGAATCAACGACATGAACATGAAAAGAATTAGCATCTCCCTCACCAGGGGAGATGAAAATGAGGTTAACGTGAAAAAAGGACGAATGCCTGATGCGGAGACGCGGTTTATATAGTGACTCGAATCTTGAGAAGTTGAAGACAGATGATTTGGCGGGATGTGCGCAGATGGAGGGAGCATTGTTAGCGGGTTTATCGAGGCGGCGTGGCACCTGTCGCATGCGAGACGGGAACTAGATTTGACGATGGCATTCGACCACTGTTCATGGTCGGGGTAGTTCGCTTGGCTAGAACCGCCAGCTTCTTCCGAAGAGAGGCAAGGCGACCGCGCATGCTAGACACCACTATTGTGAACTTTAGTGATTAACATTTTCATAATAACCAGGCAAGAAAAATAAAAGGAGATACTCACACTTGACCACCACCTGCCGATCCTCCCCTTGTAGCCCATCCACCGACGCCTTGTCACCGCCGTGAGAAGAGTGCTGCTGATGACCGGATTGACCCGAAGACGAGTGCAGTCCATCATCCTCCAGCACGGCTTCCAACATCCGAATGGCAGTGACATAGGCAATTTCGCATCCAGCCAAATCCTCACTAGTCAACTCATTGATAGCCGCGGTGCGACTCATCTCCAATGCGCGGTCGTACATCAGCTTCTCAGCTGTAACCCCAGGACTCACCACCACGTCGGCGGATCCACTCGAGGCAACAGTAGAGCCCACCGAGTGATTATCCGGATGACTAGGATGGTCGAGAGGTAACCGCTTCTGGCTTTCGATAAGCTTCAGACGCACAAACTCGGCTTTCTCCAGAACCTCGTTGAACCGGCTTCGGACCCATTGCACCACGTTATTAATCCGAGCGCCGGCGAGTACACTGTTATCACCGCGGTGCGAAGAGTCTCCGTATGTATCCTCCCGATTCTTGCGTGTCCACCAAGCACCTGCGATATCCATGGATTTGGCCAGTAGGGCTAGCGCCTTCACGTAAAGAACCAGGGCTTCCTCAGACAGAGTCACGATAGCGTCGACAGTTAGCCCATCATCGGTGGAATCATTGGGATCCTCGGGTCCACCAACACTATGCCGCGCAGATGGATCTGTTGGGGCCGAGGGAGCCAGTGGAATAAGTTGTTTATATTTGACCTCCGCAAACCCATAGACAACATCACTACGGGTAGCGCATTCTTCGATGATCTGGACCGTCCTGCAGTCCTCATCGACAGCTGCGGCAGTCTTGACTCCATCTCCCATCAGCAGCAAACTTCCCTGCGCGGCAGGGTATGCCGGGAAGGGGTTGTAAGCGAGAGGTGGAGATCGCCCGCCCTTGGTGATAGCCAAAGGAGGTGAGAACCCCATGCCAAACAAGCGACCGCTGGCCATGTTAAGAGCCTTTGAGATCGCTGACGTCGCCGACGTCGGGCTCTGTCCATACCGTCGCTCGTACGAGTGCTGGCGTTGGTGAATCGAGTCAGCTCGGGCACGTCCAGGGATGACCTGCATCGCCTTGGAGACGTAATGCGGAGACGTCGAGGCCACAGTGGGAAGACCTTGCGTAGTTGCACGACGAGGTGCGGAACTACCTGGACCGCGAGCAAAGCCGCCTTGGATCCGAGGGCTATGCGCCAATTCGTCCGCGAATGCATTAACTTCAACCGCCCGTTTCTCAACCACCACATAATCCCGCTCAAATGCCACCTCCTGAGCAGCCCGCTCCTGCTCCTCCACCGTTCGATCGTCCTGACTGGGCTTTGACGTTCCGGAGTATGTTTTCCGGCTTCTCTGTCGTTCCATAGCTGCTGCTGGTGTATTCCGATCGACAAGTTCCTGTCGACCGGGTGCCGTTGCGTGTGTGATTACACTAGGTCGTTGTGGCGGTGTTCCACCCCGTGGTGTCTCTCTCAAAACACCAGTTGAAGGCCGGTCAGCGCTTCCCACCCGACGCATAGGTGAAGCACTAGGCGGAGTATCGGATTTCTCCCGAGCAGGCTTTGGCCGGTGCGGAGGCGGATATGTAATACGTTCCTCCTGGTCAGTAGTATAAGGCGAGTCCCTCCCAGCATTGGGATCATGCGCGACTTGACCAGGCCGAGAGTCGGTCCGGTACGGCATTGGTCCACGTCCAAGCTCTGCAGAGGTACGCCGACGGTCTCGTGGCAAGTCATCGGCGATCAAACCTGGAATAGGTTCCGTAATGACATTGCTCTTGAAGAACTCGGGGAAATTCAACCGCTCCACGGGGTTGCGCTTCAAAAGCCCTCGAATCAGCCTCTTCATATCGTCCGACGCCGGGTTCTCCTCGGGAAATCGTATTCGATCTTCTCCCTTCTCGATCTTTCGAAGTAGTTCAACGTGATTCGTAGCTCGGAAAGGAGGTCGCCCCACCACCATTTCATACAGCACCGTGCCCACGGACCAGAGATCAGCCTCGGGTCCATACTTCTCATATCGCAAGATCTCAGGCGCCATATAAAGTGGCGAGCCACATAGCGTCTCTGCTAGTGAAGTGGCCGGCAGAGATCGAGCAAACCCAAAATCTGCGATCTTGAGCATCGGTAGCGTCTCCAACCCCGTTATCGGTTCATAAGAATTATCGCTGCCTTTGTACGGAACGACCGGGGCCGTTCCACTCCGGTATGAGGTTGGCGCTGGACAAAGCAGCAGATTTTGAGGTTTGATATCCCGATGAATGAGATCTCGCTCACGCAGAAAATGAAGGGCGCTAGAGAGCTGTTTGAGAAAATGTCGAACAACCACCTCATTGAGGGCTCCACCGGGTGGATTGGGGTATTTGGCAATCATATCTCGGGTAGAGGAATGGTCATATAAGGTGTCCCGCTTCTTGATAAAAGCCGAGAGGTCCCCGAGAGCGCAGAACTCCATGACCAAGTGGATATGTGATGTAGACTCATGGCAATCGATGAGGGCGACAATATGCGGGTGATGAAGGTCTTTCAGGATATCGATTTCGGAGGAAAGGTTATCCTTCAACTTCTTGTTGAGCTTCGATAGATTGACGGACTTGATGGCTACAAAGGTGCGAGTTTTCTAATCATCAACACATTGCACCCGTTAGTCTGTATTCTCCATATTCTCCAAAAAGCTTATCCATCTTCGACTCACCGTATGTACACCCTGGTAGACCGTCGCGAAGCTCCCTTGTCCGATCTTGTTATGCCGAGTATAGGGACCGATGGTCATTTCGAGTCGAGAGGTCTCGCGTGACCTCCGCGAATGTTGAGTTGCCATGGCTGTCGCCGAGTGGCTCCGCCAACTGTGTTCTGATATCCCGCAGACGATGCTCCCAGGGTAATCCCACGGCCCAACCACGCTCTGTCAACCAAAACTACCGCAGCAAGAATAGAGACGCTGGACTCGGCGAGAGGCCCATCAGGGGAGCCAGGATGAGCAAGGATCGTGGAGCCAGGAGCCTGGTAGGGTCAAAGAGCGAGGAACCGCCGGGATAACGAGTCTGGACTCAACCGAGTAGCAGTGCCGTGAAACTACTAGACGGGTCGAGTTTGATCGAGTGAAGCGAGTCCCTATTCAGCAAGGTATAAAAGGATGAAGATATGCTGCTGGATAGATTAGGGTGTGTTCGCACGACAGACGTTGTCTCAAGCACGTCGTGGAAAGCGGTGAAGGTGATGATGTATAGTTGCAAGTAGGAATGATCCCGGCGTAGTAGGTATAATGAGGGGGGGACCGTGAACCAAAGTTTGGGGAGTGGGAAGGGAGTGGAAAGGGAAATATGCAGGAAGGGGGCGGGTAGAGCTGGTCTAATGGGGGAAGAAGATGATGTGATGTTTGAAAGGGCGGGAAAGCTGGACCCAAAGGAAGCCCAGGACGGCGGTGGGTGGTGAAGGCTGGTGATTGGGGAGGGGGATGACCTGCTCTGATGGCTAATGGCCGATAACGAGTGACAGGCGGTGATCTGCTGAAGGCGGTCAGTAGGGCGGTGAGAGGTGGATCAGGGATGTACATGGGGGGGTCCAGTAGAAAGTACCTTATGTATAGGTCTGGGAGGACCTTGTAAGATGTTGAATCACAGGCGATAAGAATATAGGTTGCAGAAGGAAGAAGAGGATGAAGCGATCCGAGTCGAGAGAAAGAAAGGAGTCAAAAAGAGTCAAGGAAGCGACAGAAAAAGGGGGAGCAGCAGGAGTGGCCATGCAGGTGGCAGGTGGTTATCGATTAGATAAGGCCGAGATCGTGACCTATCGCGAGTCACAAGTCACGTTCCGGGGAATAATGATTCATTGCGGGATGATGCTATTTATACGGGGTCTACAGGGTTTACTTGCTCATCTTCACATCAGATGAATGCATCATATTATATACTTTTAATTTACTATAGATCAGACTAAAGCAAATACAACCGCAAAGCAAAACAATGCTTGCCATCGCAATCCTATCGCCCTCCCCATACTTGAAGGATCCACACTGATTTACCCCCGATCCGAGATCGGCAGCCCCAAGTGTATACAAGGGTACATAACTGGGCAAGCGATAAACCCCCGAAAAGCTTATCGGCCAGGCAGAAACTGGTTTTCTAGGCCATTGCATTACAGTTATGACTCCCAGTCAGATCCGAATCCCTTTGAGTCATATGAATTAGAATAATATGGGACTTCGAAATTGGTAAAGTAATATAATACATGAAATACAACAAATGTCTCTACATTCACAAGGCAGCCATGTCGCCCCAAATGCCCGGCCTCCACCTACACGCAAGCCCACCACCTAGGCTCCTTTCCCATCTGCACGATCAAACGCCCAGACCCCGCACCAACAACCACAACACAACTGGCACGACAACGTTATCATTACAGCCAGTGAGGATCGCCTCGGTCGCGCTAGTCCCGCTAGCCGCTAATACGGCCTTGCAGCCCGTCCAGAACCAAAAGCGAACGGTGGAGGCCTCCACTCCGGCGGATTCGGTCCCTGTCACGGCCCACCCTCCTACCATCAGCCAGGCACGTACGGCAAGTAACCCGCACGAAACGGCCACGGCAAAAGCCACGCTTCCTTCAAGCGACTTGCCCCCGCCCCAGAACCATTTCAGTCGGCCGTATCGACGGCCGATGAGCGAGGCTGCGGCGTCGCCCATGCCAACACAGATGATTCCACTAACCATGCTAACATCCCGGGTGGGTACCTCCCAGCCTGCCCACGGTCCTTCGCCGGTGCGATCTAGATCGGAGAGAGATAGCCATAGGGGAATTGAGCAGCCGATCAGTAGGAAAATGTGTGAAATGATGACCGGCCCGCGGTGATCCCGCCCGTCCACGTATGGGGCAAGGAAGTAGGTCAAGGGGCGTGAGATTGGTGGGAGCTGAGATGCACGGAAGAGATCCAAAAGCAAAAAGACCGAGAGGACCAGGGCCAGGGCCAGGGCGCAGAATGCTGGGTCCACGAACACGGTGGGTAGAAACATTAGCACCATCATGCCGTGGAACACCTTGCGCCGCGTGTCTACCTCGGCAATGGAACTGAGTTGAAACACGATTGCCAGCCCAGTCACCAGAACCAGGATGCAGTAGGCGCCCATCAGGAGGCGGGTATTGGCAGGTCCGAAGTCTGTCTGGCGAACATGTTCAACCCAGCCCAGCCAGCAGGATGGGTCTTGGAAAGCCGCGTCAGGCCGCGCGGGTAATTGGATCCAATACTCGAGGTTCAGCATGAGCACCCAGAATCGGACCCCTGACTGATTACCCAAAAGGTATCCCACGGCCCATCCGAATGGATCCTGGCCTTGGAGAGCTCGGTCGGCAATGTACTTCCGGATAGGTCCCAAGATGATTGCTAGAGATATCGCGTAGACATAAATTGCATACAGCCATTTGCGGACCTGCGCTTGGGCTGCAGTCATGGACAGAAACGAGGCAAGTCCAGGTCCCATCATCTTCTTGCGGCGACCACCAGGTGTGGTGCGCACGCGTTCCTCTTGAACCGCCTCCTCGAACGTCGAAATGGTATGTCGTCGTCGCCGGTTTTGGGCACGAGCATGCTGTTCAAAGGCTTGCTCGGCGGTCATATTGTCAATGGCAGATACAGGGTCCCGAGAATCCCGCATTGTCTTCGACTTGCGAGGTCGAGGCACTCCACCAGGTCCATCGCTGTCAGACGTGGGTTCATCCGAGACCCCAGCCCGACTGAGCTTCTGACACAACCGGTGGTCCATCATATTAAAGAATTTTCGCGGAGAAAGAGGACCGCTCAGTGAACGGCGGAACTTCCAACTAGGAATCCGAGCGAGAGCCACTTCCCAACGAAGGATGTGCCGACAGGCAGCAAATAAGCACATTCCACCTAGCCATAACAAGGCCTTGAGAATCTCCGCCTGGGGAGAGGCCGCAAACATGTACAAATTGATCAACGCTGTCGTCAAAAGCTGCAATTCCGCGGGGAGAATGCTGGTGGTCAACAAAAAGTCTAAAGTGGGTATCATCGCTTGATGTAAAGGAAAAAGAAGAATCAACGATTCCACATCGTGTCCCCGGAGCGACAGTGGCTTGGGAATTGTATTATCGAATGAAAGATGTTCCGAGGCGAGTATAGGCACCAAAGTCACCATCCAATGTGTGACACTGAAGCCATTGACCCAACTCTGCAGAGGGATGACAGGAGCCGGGAGTGATGACAGACTCAGAACGAGGTTGGGTATGAGCAAGGTCGGAAGATGCAGTGTCAAAGATAGCGAGACGAAAACCGGTATCAAAATTGGATAGAGCAGCGGTGCGGGATCAAAACTCGCGGGTATAGAGAAGAACGGACGTTTGGATTTGGAGGGCCATATGCGCCACCTTCGGCCCCTCGACGCTCGGAGCAGAACGGGGTAAGCAGCGTATAGACTGATGAGTGTAAAGCCATGAGCGGCGAGCTCTGCACCGCAGTTAGCAAAAGCAAATCCATATCTCCAAATTTTTATCCCAACAAAAGTTATCCTACCTTTCCTCCAAGCCCAAGCAATTGCACGAGCATCCTCTTGCACCAAGACGACAGCCCCAACCGACAACAAAAGCGCCGTCTCCACCAGTCGCCGCAAGATCTCAACCCTCCTCTGCCGACGCATATGTTTCCCCTCCGCAAATCTATCCTCCGTTTCTTCAGACGAGCTTCGCCTCGATGCCCGTGACGACTGGCGCACAAATGACGGCCATGGCTGTAACGTAGGCAGCCAAGCATCGGTATCAAGCGACCCATTCGCACCAGAGCGCAACCCCTTGCGCGGCCGAACAGGCGGTGCCGGCAGACCTCTCAAGATGCCGGTGCTCTCATCATCAGCCTCGGTGCCACTGTCGCTCGGAGTCCGCGATGATTTCGAGTATGCGGATAGCGGTTGGAGGCGGTCGCCGAGTTCGGAGGGCGTGCGCGAGCCGAGACGTCGGTTGTTGCTGCGGTGGTAGGGATGGGGAGAGCGAGTAAATTGTCTCAGGTCTTCGGCGATCAGTTCGGAGTTTGAAGCAGGCGTGCTGCTGCGAGGGATCGCCTCCTGTTCCTCGTGGCCCCGCGGAGAACTCATGACACCATTCCTATGTCGATGAGTACGTCATGCCGGGGTAGGGAGAGAGTGGTAGGGGAACGGCGAAATCGTAGATGCCCAGTAATTAGGGTCGAATAGAAGGAAGAAGCGCAGTCCTTCTCTGGGAAGGGAATGGGTGAGCGCGTGGGGGTTGAGCGGGTTGTTGTTATCTTGCCTGAACGCGGAAGGGAGTCTGCTTATCACATGTCCGGGCCACCTGGGGAGATCCACCATATGACAGTCGGAGGCTCCAGAGTCCACAATCTGGCCACCGAACACCTGATGGGACTGAACGAGTGGACCAAGTACTCTGTGTATTAAATGAGAGTTACTTGGTATTTGTTTGAGAATAATTGAAAATGGGCTCTCAAAATCTTCATTTCAACATGACTAATACTATGTGACCTTTTGGTGGAATCGGACTCCATGGTGCATCTACAGTATCATCAAGGGTATTTATGCATGCAAGCCACGCTCCTCCTGCAAGACCATGGCAGCAGACAATTGTCGTCTCTCACGTCCCCAGACAGATCGGCACGGGACAATCTGGCCTGGCCAGAGGCCCTCCGGTACCAGCAGAGTGGTGTATAAAACTGCCTGAGATAGGCCAGACGCCTGGCAATGGGACGTGATCAACGGACGAAGTCTCTCTTCCAACGACACCTCAGAGCTCCCAGCATCAAGCTCCACACAACGGTAACTATATCTTTCATCCACCGTTGTTGAGGTCCCATCTTCCAAGTTCACCAACGTAGCCTGCTGGCACCGACTGCCCAGTCCCTGCCACTCGATATCACTACCCCGAGGAAGCTCATCGACCTCGACAGCCAGGAAAGGCGGGACAGTTGACTGAGAGTCCTCATCAAGAACCGAAAACTTGGGTAGACTCGACTCTACCGCTTGAGCAATCAACTCCTCCGCTCTCCGTCCATACTTGATATCCCAAGCGTCAAGGTGCGGGCCTTCATCCTCATCTTCATCATCCACAGGCCGAGTATGCATTTTCTTCCACAATTCCCATGCAATGCGCACCTGCCCCTGCACATGCTCACGACCCGTCATGAAAGCCACGGCGCCAAGCCACCAATCAACTTGGGTGGCCTCGCCAATCCTCCATAGATGTTGAAGTGCCAACACAGCCCGGGTACAATACCCCTCAAACCAGGGCTTGTCTTGCGCAGCAACCTCCATAGAAGCCGACTCTAGTGGAATCTGACCCGCAATGTAGACAAGTTTGCCCTCGTCTTGTAATGAGATAGACATTGCTTGTGAGTATGGGCCGATATTCGCGGGTGCCCAGTACGAGCGCGACTGGACGTGCAGACCTTGGCGCTTGTCTCGTGCGCCCCGGTCAATCACACAGGAGACCATTACCCTCACGTTGGCAGGGAGGGTATCGCCACAGCCGACTGTCACTCGGGCGGGTGGGTTTGGCTTTTTGAAGAGGGAGACGTAGACTTGATTCATCAGGGGAAAGTCCGACATGGAGCGTAGGAGAACGGTGGCGAAGACAATATCGTCTGTTGAGCGAGGAGCTGGGATAGAATCAGGAGGAGATGATAGTGCATGTTGGACTTTGTTGACAATAGCGTTCATCTGCTCGTCTGCACCGGGACCTGCCTCTGGCGCAACGATATTGGAAATAGTCCACGTCGACGGAGACAAGCGATGGTTTGGTTCTCCGATAGACCAAGTTGACGACGGCACAGGCTCGCCAGAGACCACCAACCCCGTCTCATCCAACGACAACGACTCAATCCCCTCCAATGCTGTAGAAAACAACCCATCAAACAAAGCCGGCCTCCTCACATCCTCCGGCCTAACCTCCTCCTCCTCCTCCTCCCCACCACTCCCCTTATCCACACACCTCGCCCCCCTCAACTTCACAAAAGCCACACCCCCTTCACCAACCCCAACCACCCTACTATCAACCACAATCCTCCCCTTCCACAAAAACCCCGGCCCATCAAGCGCAAGAGTCTCATACTCCCCACCCTCCCCCAACACTGCCCCCCTAATATCCTCCGCCGCCGCAAACCGACTCATCCCTTTAACAAGGCGTCTCCGGACCGCAGCCTCCCCAGACACATTCTCCCACAAAAACGCATCATCCAGCCCGCCAGAGGCAACTTTGATAATTCGAGCATCGCACCCACACGCCGCCATATCCTCCAGTAGCCCCGCCTGCGCGACAGCCGCGGGATCCGCGGTGCGCTCTGCGGGCGCCGGCAGTGAGGGGTACATCCACAGCCAGGCTAGTGGGATCAGGCCTAGACGCCCCGCGACGTTCTCGATGCGGGTGCGTTGGTATGTGGATAGGATTGCGCCGGCTGAGACGGCGTTGGCTTCTGGGTGGGCCTGCATGATGCGGCGGAGTAGTGGGACGAGAGATTCGGTTTCGTCCGAGCCTGCGCCTGCGCCAGGTGTTGAGGTTGAGTTTGATTCCGACCCCGGCGCTGTCGGGGAAACATGCTCTGCTGCCTGGTCGGCTGCATCATGTCTGTATATCCGGGCAGTGTCGACTGCACCGCCGGTGATCGGGGCGCGGTAGAGGGGTATGCCCAGGGCGGTTTCGTAAAGTGGGATCACGCTGTGGCCGATGGTTTGGTACATGAAGCTATCGATATCTTCTTCCTCGATGTTACCAGTGTCATTTTGGCCATTTTCCCCACTGGTTTGATCATGATCATCTGATGCCTTGGTTTTTTGTTCAGGGTGTAGGTTTGCTAGGGCGACTACTTTGTGTCCATTGCGGATGCAGTGCAGGATGGAGTAGAAAGAGTCCTTGCCGCCCGAGATCAGGGCAATCACGTTGAGGCCTGGTGACGGGGTGGTTGTTGGAGGAGGCATGTTGCAATTTGAGAGGGTTATTGGTTCCTCTCAATGCCTGTTGCCCGTTGCCCTGTGCTGTTTTTTGCTTTTGGTTGTATGTGGTTTGAATATGACATGGGCGGTCTTTTTTGTGGTTCCCCACCTTGGGCTTATCGATCAAGTGATAAGCTGGGAGTCGCGTCTCGAGCGCTTACCAGATTGTTTTTTTCCATGCATTGCAAGGCTAGAACCATCAGGCAAATAATGTGGCATGACCAAGCTTATCGTTCTGACTATTCCCAAGTTTTAAGAATTATGATAATGGTTACTGAAGCTAAACAAAGTGTGTAAAAATTATGCTTGTAATTGAGATGCTAGGAATCCGCTAGGGAACCCTTAAAACCTGAGACCAAAAACAAGGCAGGCAAGAAATGCAATACAAGAAAGGGGTATGAGGTGACAAAAAAAGTGTGTGGATGAAAAGAAGGGGGTAGTGGTCAAATTAACTTATACACGAATGTGACCAGCACAAGAAACAGAGTGGGAGAGCACAAGCTGAAAGGGAAGAAAAAAAAGACAAGAGCTCACAAAAAGATATTACATCGAAATAGGGCAAATGAGATGTGAACGAAATGGACAAGAATCCAAATAACAGACCAAGGGGTCAGTCAACAAAGAAGGGAATCTGAAGAAGAAAAAATCACAGGGAGAAACGGGGACCAGATGATGATCCAAAAGGGAGACCCGGGGTCTTGCAAGTCTTGCATCAACGGACCGAATCAGACCAATCTGATTCGGGTTTGCGGACAAAGTCAAGAAGAGAGAAAAGGGTGGGAGAGAAAACATAGGAAAAACAATAAGGGAAAAAAAAGACAGTGACAAAGGAAATCAACACCAATCCCACCACCTGTAACCAACCATAGAGACAGAGACCCATCCATTGCTCTATTTTCTTTTTTGGTTTCCTCTTCTTGCTCATGGACTCCGAAAAATATAAAAGAGACCACCCATGAAAAATTGTCATGGGACCCGTCTTCCCGCCGAAAAAGCCCAAGCCCTCAGGCCCAAGAAGAAATCATGAAAGGCGAAGGGAAAAGAATAAAAACTCCTTTTTCCTGTATTCGCCCCATGCTGTATCCCCGTTGTTCCCGTGTGATGTAAAAAGTTGAAGGAAACCAAGTTGCCGTACACCGATGACCCATGCCGACACCAGTGTAAAATGCCCGGACGCCAAACCCAATCAAGACCGCAACGGTGGACCCAACTCCCTGTATGAAAGAGGGAGAGACGCCGACCGAAGATGTGTATGTATTATATATGCAGTAGGAGAAACTCCTGGTCTCATAGAAATCATCAAACGCAGCAATGAAATCAAGCCCGAAGAAAGAAAAGATTTAGGCAGAGTCACGCTTGCGCTTCTTCGCCGCCCGGCGATCGGTGGCAGGAGAGTCTTCGATATCAGCTGACTGGGCAGCCTCGTACATCACCTGGCCAAGAGCACCAGCATCATGTTGCTCGTCGAACGACATCCCGGCCTCACTGGGATCCAGAACACCCATGACGATGGAGCCACCGCCGTGGGTGCGGGCGTGTTGAGCGAGGTTGTCGCTGCGGGAGAACTTCTTGCCGCACTCGTTGCACTCGAAGGGCTTGTCTTGGGTGTGCAGGGAGCGGTAGTGACGCTTGAGGTGCTCCTGGCGACGGAAACGGCGAGAGCACAGGGTGCAGACGAAAGTCTTGGACGGGTCATCCGTCAGCGACTGCTTACGGCCGCGACGGTTAACGGAGACCGGGGCGGGCTCGGAGTCGGTGCAAGGGGAGCCTACAGATTGGGCACTGCACTCGGAGTGGGCCACGGCAATCTTCTTGACGGGCTCCTCCTCATCCTCCATCTCCACATTGGAGTTCTTCCGCGAAGACTTGCGACTGCTGCGCTTCTTGGACTTGATCTCTTCCTCCTGGACGATCTCCTCGATCTCCTCGATCTCCTCGGGCTGGGGCTGAGTCGACTCAGTCCATTCGAACGAGGGAAGGCCGTTGTGCAGGAAGCCCTCGTGGTCGTCGGCATCCTCCAGGCTGTGCTCGCTCAGGAATCCATCATCCTCGATAACGTACTGGTGGTTCACACGCTGGCGCTTGCCGCCGAGGTAGACGGCGTTGGCGCCCGGGTGGAATTCCACCAGACGGTTCAGCTCATCGTCGGAGTCGAGGTCAGAGAAGCTGTCGAAAGTCGGCAAGGAGCTGAGAGGATCCTGGGTCGAAGCGCTGAATGAAGGAGAAGGGTTCTCGTTTACAGGCAAGGTCACAGACGCACTGCCCAGAACCGCGCGAGGGGCATCCTCATCACATGTAAGAGTCGGCAGAGGAGGGAGATCCTGAGGAGTGGGAACGTTCACGGACTCGACGGTCAATTGGCGAGGGTCGCAGAAGTCCGAGCCGACGGAGCTCACAGACTCGGCAGTCAAAACCTGAGAGTGGGCAAGGAACTCGGAGGGCACTGGAGAGGGGGAGGGGGAAAGCGAGGGGCAGGACGTGGCAGAGAGGAGATCCGACGGGTGGCTAGCGATGAGTGACGGCGGGTGGATGAACACTGGGAGAGCCGCACGGAAAATTAGTCTTCATGTTTGATCATGATTCCCCCCTTGCATGAGGGGATTATATCCATCATCTGCATGTGCATGGATATCGCCGTATGACATCTCGACTCGTTCCATCAGACTTACCAGGTGTCATAGGTGGGGAATCGCAGCGAGACCAGTCCGGGTTGGCCAGAATCTCGGTGTGCACGTCAGTCTCGCAGCCTTCCTTGACGCCCTCTACCTTCTCAAAGGCGAAGAAGCTGTCGTTGATTGGCGTGTGCAGGGTGCCGTTGGCAGACGGAGGGCTACTGATGGAGCTTCCCGCCGAGGACAAAGGCGGCGTTGATGGGAAAGGGTACAAGTCAGCGTTGATAAAGCGAGTGTCGATGGCCATCAAGGCGGGAGAGCCCTGCTGCACAAAGATGGCCGGCTTCATCTGCGAGGGTTGAGGCGAGGCAATTGGAGTCATGCTCATGGCAGCACCGCGGAAGGCATTCGTGGTGGCCATCTGATGCATGTTCATGACGGGCTGGGCCGAATAGATAGGCTGCTCGGCGCATTGCTGGCCGGGATACTGCATCTGTCCATAGTATGGCACGTCCTGTGGCTGGCTGGTGTAGTGGCCTTGCTGTGATGTTGAGTCGGGATAGTATGCAAACGAAGGTTGGCTTTGGACCGGAGTCGAGGTCATTGTGTATGTTGCGTCCATTGTGGAAGATCTGATTGTTGATGGAGTTAGATTCCTTTCCAATGGTTTATATCAACATGTTGTATGATGTGTAGATAATTCAACACTGTATCAGTCACAAACACACCTGTGGAAGTTATCGCCAAATTGATCCGCGAAGAGTTGTTCAAATATTAGGGTATATGGATGTCGAGAGTAAGAGTGTGAGTAGTAGTTGTTGTCGTTGTATAGATGTTGATGGTCAAGTCCGGTAAGCCTCAATAACCAGGACAGAGGTAGACAAATGAGTGTAATAGACCACGAGGGTGATTAGGGTATAAAGGTAAGATGTGTGAAGTGAGGATGAGGGAGAGGATAGAACACTTGTTAAAGGAAGGACAGGAATCCTTAGCGAAGCTCAAGGAACCGGAGGAAGTGATTGGGGAAAAGAGAGGAATTATCACAAGTTGCAAAAGCCCCCCAAACCCAAAACAGTCAAATCAGACAGACTAGTGGGAAAGTATATAGCAATTGAGAATAAGGAAAGGTTCAAGAAATAAAAAGAAAAAAAAAGGACGGGAGAAATAAAAGAGAGACAGAGCCGATAATAGGCAATCTTGGGGGGGTGGTGGGTGGGAATATGGGAGAGAGAAGGAAGGGAACGAGATAGAGCCAGAAGGGTGTCGCGGTGGATAAAAGAGGTGATCTGCTTGTGCTATTTTCTACTTGCCGGGTCACTAGTCATGGACCGAGTGGGCCCCAGGAACGGGGTGCATTGAGAGAGAATTAAAAAAGAAAAATAATTTAAAAAAGGTAATAATGGATTATGGATTATGGGGGGGGGGAAAACAGAATTAAAGTGAAATTTAATGGAGAAATTATTTATTTTTATGATTTCATGGGATTATGAATTTAATGGGAGAAAAGGAAAAAATATTGAATTTTCCCCCAATTTAATTTTTGGCGTGTCTCACAGTGAGATATGAAAGTGTACAGTTTGACTATGGAATACTACTCAGGTATCAGGCCAGTCTGGGGCGGGATTGGGAAAGACACTGGGTACATGTAGTCTGGTGTGTGCATATCACCCAAGTGCTCAGTGATTCAGTCCCTAGCAGGTGGGAAGGACCTCCAATCGCATTGAGCGAGGATGAGAGTGATCGGGGGAAGTTAGTGTGGGATACAGTAGCTACGAATTTAGCGTGGATTTTTAGTTAGTCCATAGGAAACACAGGACGGAGTACAAAGTAACATACTCCGTCCTCCCTCCAAAGTAACCAGAGGCAGAACCACTCGGAGTCCATCATCCATTATTATCGATGATCCATAGGAAACCTCCGTATCTCCAGAATATATATATATATATATTCATACGGGTTTCTGGTTGACCAAGGTCTAAAGTTCCATGGTGGATCCCTCTGAGCAAAGAGTCTCTGTGGAAGAAGAGCTCAGAAAGGTCCTCGGTATGGAAGCGTAACGTACCAGAAAGGAGGACACACTGGCCTCCTCTGTATCGGGCCAGGAAGAGGCCCACATCGGTCGACGAGCCCAAAAAGAGAAGTGGAGCAGCACGGTGCGACGCTGAAAATGCGGAGAGGCTGTGCTGACTTTGACTTGGAAGGCCCCGAAAAAAAGCCTCCTACTGGGTGAAGGTGGTACTGTTGGAGGGTCCTATCAGTCCTCGTTGAAAGTGTCTGGTGTGTGAACTAATCCTCATCCTCCCAGCTGGTGGTTGTTGGCGGTCGGCAAATGGGAGGGATCAAGATCAGGTGTTGAGTTTAGTTCAGCTCGAGGGTGCTCGTCAGATTTCTTTCTTCTTCCACTGACTATTTGCCATAGTATCGAACCAACAACCCACCAATCTCTCCATTCCATTCCCATTGCCAAAATTTTGGGAAGCTGGCCGTGTGGCCACGAGGTGCATAGCGATTGGATCAAAGCGATGGTGACAGCGGCAATCATTTGCACCTCTTATCAGCGCAGAGCGCATTGCGCACCGGCGGGCAAATGGGCATTAAGCGAGTGGAGAGAGTCCACCACGCTCGACAACATCAAATCAGCTCTCTTCAACCCAACACCCTGCCCCACGCCCATCCCGTCTCGTCATTTCTCTGCCAGGGCATCGACTGTCCATCGCCCCCAGCGCAAAAGAGATCGACATGCAATGATCTGACGGTCTGCTCCATTATTCTGTGGTCTGCTCCCCTCCCCATCCTCTTCCTCGGAGGTCCCCATTAGTTTCCCCCCGGGTATGGATCCTGAGATAGCGTCCCAAGAAAACTCCGACTACTCCAAGAGTGATGTGCACTCTCTGACTCGGGACCTTTAGAAGTCCGGATGAAAGCAAGTGGGAAACTTAGGTAAACTGCATTAATGAGGTACTTCCGTATTATGCCTACTGTAAGCGCAGGGTTTATCCATTCCCTAATCAGGTAGTAAGTCGCTCAGAACTTTCCTCCGCCGATCAGAAGGCTATCAACGGTGGTGGCGACCACCGTGCTACCCAGCTTGTCTCGCTCGTGAAACGGTCGGGCATTGGTCGACATCGTGCTTAGTTGCTTTTTAATGCTTACAGTGCTGACTGAACTGACGCCAGTCACCGTTCTCGCTGGGCAATCTCTGGGCATGATTATTGTGCCCCGGTCCGTTTCGTTTCATATGATCCTGGCCAAAAGTCCGACATGAAATTACATAGTATGTAGTATGGACTATGGAGTACAGTAGTACCAGAAAAATCTTTTCTTAATGATCACCCATGAGCATTAGCAATTGCATTATTTACAGCAAGTACATGCCGAGTACTGTATGTACTTTGTAGCTAAATTCCTAATTATTTTGTTTTTATCGCGCAATTCTCTTGCTAAACAAAAAATCTCTTCCATTCTCGCCTCCGTCATGATTCAATTGATGTCGCCACATAGAAATCCATCGTAAGCCTTGTCTCTACTATCAAGTAAGTGTGGGGAAAAGAAGATCCAACAACGAACACGCAAGGGTCGCCCGATGTCCGCGCGACACGTCAAAAGACATGATACATCGCGATAGGCACTCTTGGCCCAGCCAAAGACTCTCGGTGGCTTGTGATATTCCGTCAATCCAGTTGCGCGGCCTACTGCAGGAACAAGCTGTGGAGGCACAGCCGCGAAAAACCACCGGAGTAGAACAGAAGCTGTGATTGGGTATGTGCGGTGCCAATTGGGCATTGGGAGGCAAGGCTCGACTACGTAACTCCTGTATGTAGGTGGTCTGCTTTCTCTTTGTTCAGTCTTGGATCGAATATCGAATCAGAGCGCAGCAAGCTTACCGGAGACAGGGTTCCGAGGTACCCTAATTCTGCTGATTGGAGTGTAATGAGTGTATCCGCTTATGCAGTCTCCATGACATCGCGCCTGAAGGGGAACCGAACCACCCTATCGTAACGGAGACTAGGACATTTTACATTCAGCCTTGAATTTGGATACTTTGTGCATCAAGGCGGGGACGGTCGGGATTATCTGTGCATCGCTGTAAGTAGATATCACAGAGACTTTTTTCAATGTTGGTGACGGCCTTGTGATACATCTGATTGGTTCTAGTTGTGTCAGCCATGTCGCGAAGTGATATGCTCCGATTTGCATGGGCAGATGTGATGGCAGTGGGTGCCGCTGTTTCGTCTCACTCGGTAGATCCTGGGGAAAGGGCGTTAATACCGGCAGTGGTGGTGTGAAGGCCTGGACCTATACAATTCTAGACATCTGTTTCTCTTGTTCTAGTACATACTTTGTAGAAGTGTAGAAGTAGTCCACCTTGATACAAGTAACATTTGTAATAATCTATTGGAGTACTTTGTGCAAAGGTAGATTTACATAATTTGTTCCACTCCTGGCTGGAACTGCTTTTTATGCCTGTGATTCATCCAGCGACCGTATCTGCAGACTCTCACGAAAAACTCGACACATCCATCTTAGCTATCTCCAACACATTGGTATCTTGTTGCCTACCACAGACACGAAACTTTCTATTATCTATAGCTTATTGCCTGCTACCTCATCTCAACGGCTGGATAAGTTAACCGTTGCTTTTACTCCGCCGCCTGCCGCGCAAGTCGCAAGCAAGGCGTGGTTGGAAGATGATTGTGACGCAAAGGTCGTGGCACAAAGCTGGTATCAGACAATCTCCCGTCGCATCTCTCCATTGCTGACTGCCCGATAGCCTTGTCTGACACTCCAGCCTATCTATTATCTACGGTGTTCCCACCGATAACAGGAAAAACAAAATATGAAGCATAACAAAGAGAAGCATATAGAAACTACAGAATCTACAGTACTATCGACTCGCTACCAAAGTTCCGTGATTTTATTTTCTTCTTTGGCCTGACCGTTCATTCTCTCTTTCCTTCTCCTATTATTATTATTATTATTATTATTATTCCTGCAGCCCCCGAGTCCAGAACACTACCAGACCTCGAGTATCGAGTCGCGGGATTTCCATCACGGCCCATCCTTTCCTTTCCTTTAGGGGAGCCCATCCAGAGTGTGCATCGCCTCGGCGCGATTAGCCGCTTCTAAAGATAGCGGCCTCCACTATTGGTCACCCCATGCCCTTCGTGGGCAAAGCGTCGGGGCGGGAATACTCCCTTTCTCCCGCCCACCAATCATCTTGTTTTTCCTACCCACTACCCGGGAAATGGGGAGAGGATGGAAAATGGGGTGACTGGGTTATTTTGCCTGATGATCGTAAATTGGCTAGCCTCTCTTTAGTACGGAGTAGTTACGGAGTACACGGAGGATAGTACGAGCACTTGTACCTTTGTAATACTGACTAAAAGCTTCAAATGGAGACTTTAATGGAGACAAGAGTGTTTCTGTAGATAGTTCTCCACTGCGTCTAGAAGGCCTAGAAATCTAGTAGCGTCGTGTGCTCTTGTTCGGAGGAGTCCTGTGCTACTTTTAGTGTTGGTGAGAGTCGAGAATGTCCCACATTTCCTCAAGGTAAGCTGGATAATGAGTCCGGTTTCGCGTTGATTGGATACACCCCCTCAAATCTTTCCCTCCCGGGGTTAGTATGGTCCCCGTCAAATCACCGTACCCTCCCTAACTTGCGACAGTAATAAACTAGCTTACCCAGTCGTTTGGTCTGAGATGGAGTGGGATCATGCATGGAAGGCTGTCACTTTCTCTTCGAGAACCACATCCCCCAAATTGCGTGGTCCCTCTTGGCTCTAACTGTACGGAGTAGGAGGTATCTTATTATTATTATTATCGCCTCTTGGGGAAACCTTGCTTCGGGGTGAGTGATCCGAAGTTTGTGTCCAGCATGCAGCGTAAATCATGTGTCTGTCTTTGTTGGTACAGTAGATAGAACAAAATACGAAGACGAGTCTCAACTTCCATGATGATCGGCCTCTCAAATTTGTGTCTCCCAAATTTTCTGGCCACAAGTTCCAACCTATTACTTCCTGCATGGATATATTTTGGCTTTGCTACTATTAAATCTTGGACGAGGATCATTTTCTTGTCTTCTTTATCATTCGTGCTTCCTCCGTCGTGATTTCCAATAACTCCGTAATGCATTCGGATTGTCTGGCCGCCACCACCGTTGTCGCACAGACAAGCCATTTCCCTCGAGGCATCACGGACCACCCTAAGAAGCAAAAAAAAAAAGACGCAATACCCTACTACATTCCAAATTTTTGAAGTAGCACTATTGATCATATCTACTCAATTGATCTGCAATAGTTAAGTTAATGCTACCGGTTATGACTAATTATGTACAAAACACGCAGAACCTACCTTGTCTCACGAATAGCTTCACCTATCCTCCAATCTCTGGGCATGACCTCATAGATTGAAGGGACAAGCGGTAAAGCTCCAGAGCTAACCGAGGGGGGGGGGAAGAGCTGTTCCACGAGGATAGCTGAAGACAAGATGGGGACCTCCCAAGCATTACCAAAGTGGAATGGGAAAACAGAAAGGTGATAGCTCCAGCAAAAGACCAAGGAGAAATGGGCAAGTGGAGCCATGCAAAGCACAAACTGGAGAATAGCGCACCCGCCGCGCCAGCCGGGCGGCTCCTAGTCCGAAATAAGCGGGCGCGGAAGGTCCTCCAGTGCAGCCGAGCCATCGATGGGGGTCTTGGCCGAGTAGTGGACATAGTGGCTCTTTGATGGAGTCGTTCTTGGAGATTTTTTGGAGGTAGTAACTCCTTTTCTTGGTGTTGGATTTGACTAGTTACTCCAGAGCTAGTTACTCTTACTCAGTGTAGAAGGCACTGTGTGCAAGCTAGCTACTACGGCCGTAGATACTGCCTATCATGGGATAACCTGAAGGGAACAAGCCAAAAGCTGGTCCATGCTGGGACCCAGACGGGCTGTCAATAGTCCCAGAACCCGGAGCGCTGGGGGCGGCAGGCGATCGTGCGATTGGAAACGGCGCGTTTGAGAGGATTGGCAGGATGGGTAAGATGGGTATGGTGGAGGATGAGCTACAATTCCCCGACGAATCACGGATGGGAAAGGCAATGGAAATGGAGAATGGAGAAGGTGATGGGCCCCTCGGTGTTTGGGATGCGAATAACCGTTCGCGATCACCGCATGTCTGTATCCGAGAGGACCGGTGCGGTGGTTGACCTGTCGACTGCAACAACTTTGGGGGACCCTTGAACCTGTCAAGAATAAGTTAAGATCCATATAAACGCATCCGACCTATCTATCTACTCCCTTCTCAGTTCAATTATATATGTAGCCCGTATGTACCTTGTACGACCATCATGGATGGATAATTCTTTCTGCACATCATTCGAGGCCGTTATTGCGCCCTCGAGGAGTTCCGCAATGGCGTCGGACGGCCTCGATGCAAGGGTCCAACAAATCATCTGGCAGTTACCAGATAAATCTCCCATGCATCACCGAAAAGCTTGCCTGACTAAAGGCTACCCAGTACCCACCAGTGAGACTCATCGGCTCGACTGGTCCAAACCGTATGTACGATCGTCGAGCCCTCTGCCAAACCTACGAAGAAAAAGAAACGCGCAAATCATAACAAGCCAAACAACAAAAAAAGAAAAGAAAATCAAGAGATAGTCGCTCGTGCACCCAACAAAGAAACAAATGGAGATAAAACAGAGAGGGGAAAAAAGCAACGAGTGGATTGATAGGCGCAGGGTTTCCACTTTCATAACCTGTCATGGACGTCTCATACTCCGCCTTTCACTCACGCGCGGCCGCCGAACCATTCCAACGGCTCGTAGGTCGCATTCGCCGCAGGGCCTTGACTGAAATGGAGCTCGACTTCGGGTTCTATGGCGCCACCAAGGCCTCACATACAGTGTGTTCTCCGTAGAGTCCGTACAGTAGGGCATGTCACCGACGCCAATGGGGCTGGCTCTGTGGAGTCGATTACTCCCCAGGAAGATAACGTCGAGAATTCAACCAGGGTACTCCGTAGACACTGGTTAGTGGTCAATGGCCATAGATCATGCAATGCATCTCAATTCGCGGATTCTCCGGACTTGACTACTGAGGCAAATAACCTATGCTAACTACAGCAGGTCTTAGCACCTTCGGGATAGTGACCCACAACTGACTGGACCGGCCATGCTATGTCCCGTTTACACTCTCCCGTCAAATTACAGGGCAGGCGCGACTCCGACGGTGCGGGCTATCTCCGTCCGAACTAGAATTATCATCGGCAAACAGCGCTCAAACATGCGAATGATTTGCCTTTTGAGAGGGTCCATCCGGCGTAAATAGAAAAGATATTGGGTTGAGGATACGAATGACAAACCTTGAGTACCGAGCCCTAATTACCTTGTCTCTAACTAACTCTATGGTTTTATGGGTAGGTAGGTTTAGGAGGCACTCGCACTAGCAAAGCTTTCTCCACGTTTTCAACAAAGAGCCTTTTGTGTATCAGTCTATCAGAACCTTAGTTGTGGTAGCTATGCCGAGAGGAGAAGCCAATGCCGAGGATATTCATGACGGGATCTTTGAGTTTTTTTGACAGGGTCGTGGGAGGAGATCCTCCGTTGATGGTACTACGAGTCCGGGCAAATTGTGCCCGTCTGGGCCAAGCCGGTCACTAGGATGAAGGGAAATGTGGAGGTAGCAAGATAGAAAGCCTCGAGAGTAGGACTACGGAGTACAGTGTCAGTAGAAGGCAATTGCCCTCCGTTCCAAGTGGCAAGCACGACTCGAGCAAGTCTTCGAAGTCTTCAAAGTCACTCCAGCCACCTCGGCTTGAGTTGTTTAATTATTAGCCACTGCTAATAATTTCCTTCCATACGACTTCCGTCGTGTAGTACTAAACCACTAGCTAGACCGGGAGTCTATTTCGTGAGTGTGGAGTAAATTAATGTTTCTGGTTAGCACCCGGAGTTAGCGGTCATTTTCTTTTTAAACTACGGAGTAGACAAAATCAATTTCGGTCGGGCCTTTCCGCACGACGCTGGCCTCGAGCTTGAAATCTGAAACACGTCGAGTTCACCGTATCCATCGCTAGCGTCTTGGACGGAACACGCGTTTTCGAGGCCGCAATGGACACTAGTGCAAGCCGGGGTCTTGGCCAGGCCCCACGATCCGTCGCAAAAATCGAGACCCTCTTTCCCAAGACATTGGGAGTGGGAGGCTGTTGTAGCGGTGTGCAGCTTTTGATGGGAGTGCGTGCAAGAGGCGATATGATAGGAATACTATGGAATCATAGTTCTAGGCTTTGCCATTTCGTGGTTAACTTGCTTTTTTCTTGCCGACCACAGAATGCCACTTGTTTAAGGTGCTATATTGAATATTTTGTTTTACCTTTTGCCTGGAATAGATAACAAATTATTGGAGATGAGTTAGGGCCCGGCCCTGCGGTGAAACAAGGTAAGTAGCGACTCCCATCCTACAGATGCATGCCCGTCCTAATTGGGTAATCAGTTGTGGTGGAACGACTTGCCATCAATAATGGTATCGTATGCATGTTTCTCACTCTCTGAGACTCCGAGACTCTGCATCAGCTTACGACGGTGCTCTGACAGTGTCTTAACTCGGGTGTTCCACCGTTTCTTTTTTCTTTTTCTGTCCCTTGCACCACACACACACCGTTGCCACATCTATACCACGGATATTAATTCATGTACTCCGTATACTTCGTCCTATATGCTACCCTGGACGATAATAATATCGCGCGACCGTTTCTTAATAACGGCTTAGCCGACCAGGCCAATTGGCCAACTTGCCACTGGCTACGCCACGCTAGAAGTCAAAGCCCCAGTCAAAACTACCGCATTTAGCCGGCTCTAATTTATGGTGGCAATCCTCTGCGTATCTCTTGATAGTGTACGATGATTATACGCAGTTTCACCCTGTCTATTGGAAGGTCCCCCGATTTGCACGTGTGTGTCCCTATCGATTCCGAACATTCCTGCACTGTGGTTAGACTTGCGGCGCCAAACTGGTCCAAGCGAGCAGGAAAGTGCGGGGAGAGAGACTCGACTAACCTGTTGCATCCATGGGACCGTCTGTAACGACAACCATTCACGTTCATCCTCTTCAATTCCCAGCCCCCGTTCTATCGGCTGGGTTTAATTCATTTGACCCGAATGGGAATATCTGTCGTCACTCGGACCTCTCCTTGGTGGACAGAAGGTAGTACTGAGGTGGACTCTAACCACAGTTTGGTACAGATAGACGCTGAGCTTCCGTCCCAGGCCAATCCAGTGCATCCAGTGATATTACCCACTCGAAAAATGATAACGAGCTTCTAATCTCAACTTCGGGTGGACAGTGGACATTGGACATTTTGAGTTCGAGTTTTTTTTTTCTCCTTGTCCCGCGGTCAGTTCCAAAGTTCCAACTACTCACAAGAGGAGTGTGTCAACTTCATTACCTGATTCATGATAATAATTACTAACGACCAGTATTACTTTGCTAGAGGCCATTGTTGGCCAGGATACTCGCTCCTACTACCTAGCCTGTTCCTCTTGACAATGATAGGCTGCACATGCGGGAGACGACCCTCGGTACCCGCAGCATTTCTCCGGACTCCAGAGGATTAGCATCGATCGCCCAAACTCTGCTGTACCTGGCGACCCTGATGGAGTCGTGCAACTGGCTACTTCTCCCGACGCCAGACCTAGACAGGCCTCCAGCCCCTAGTGACCCGGCAGTTCTCCCATGGCATGTACAGTATGTACCTTGCGTGCCTGGGGGATTCGTCTAGCTTGCTAGCATGGTTCCTCTTTTCCCCCCATCTCTTCCCCTGCGCTATCGCTTGTAACTTTCCATTCGGTAGTCGCCGTGGGACACCACAACGTGGGTGGGACACAACGTGGACAACGTGGACAACGTGGACAACGTGCTTGAACTTACACTTGGACCTCTCGCCCGTTACAGCCCGTTACTGCTAAAGATGCCACTGGCTATGTTCAAATTGTGGCAAACCTAGAAGACGTGAATATGGGGCCTATGTTGGATTTCTGGCAGGATCTGCTGCCTATCTTGACAGAACCAAGACTGGTCCACGTGAAATTGGAATTGAGCTATGCAACATTGGGGAATCATGATGGGGACCAACTACCCGACTGGACTGGATCTTCCTAGGCCCTTGGTCGAGTGACGCTATGGAAGTCAATGGGACTATGGAACTTTCTCGATGCTAGACTATCCTACTCTAACTTCGTGGCAAGGTTGGCCTAACAACATTATTCTCCGCAAAAACAAACCACGCAATTCTTCAATGACGAGAACAGAGTTTGACCTGAACGAATAATTGCCAATTCGCCACTCCGTGTTATTGCGATAGACGGAGGAACGGAGGGAGAAGTTCGCACTACTGCAACCCCCATGTACCTTAACTACCTACCGTATTTTGCCTCGCCTGTGAAGGCGGGAGCTTCGCCATACTCTTTGGGAATAGTCGTCTCCCCACTCGTTCCACTCGTTCCACTCGTTCCAATATCTGCTGGATCGCCGGTGAACGAGACACCAACCAAAGAGTCGTCTCGAGAGTCCAAGGCTCCCGATGGCAGATCGCAGTCTCGTAATCGGCATCGATCCCAAGGGCCTCAAAAATGCGGAGAAAAGGCTCTGCAGGCCTCAGCTCGTGGCGACAAAAAAGAGTTCAAAGTTGAAAGTAGACTCCGAGCCACACCCCCATCCTTCCGGAGGAGATTATCCTGCATTAGGGCCTGTCTCCGACTCTCCGCGATCGTGAATGCATGACCGTCAATTTAGTTCAGCCAAGTTCCAACAGATAAGCTTGTTGGTTTTCCCAAAAAAAAATCGCGATGGTGTAGCCTGCCGACGGGGGCTTACAATTGCGTGTGGCTCACATCTGGACTGTACAGTGCGGAGAACATCCTAACAAATACTACGGACGTACTATACATATTATTGGCAACAAGTATTGACAACAATGATACAATTTATCCCAAGCCCGCGCCAACACGGGCCGGGAACCCGCTCTCACGAACCACCCACCGCAATACTGGGAACCGAATCCGTGGATTCGCCCTCTAAAGTCTCAGGAACCGGAACGGTCTCCATTTCTCCATCCAATCCTTCCAATCAGACGGAGACTGTCCCATACATGAACCAAGAATCCTTGTCGTGCCTTGCATGAGACCAAGAGCAACGACCTCCACTGCTGAGACTCCGAGACGGACCTCCGTCTCCTACGCCTGCCGCGATCTCTGGGACCAACTGGATCCTCCCCCCCTCCTTGGTACGACTCTCTCCAGCCAGAATGATGCTGTTCCCGCACAACTCAACCGAAACCCTATCTAGCCCAGTCCGCACTCTGGCCCTCTGGGTCGTGATGTTCTGCCGTATCCCCCAATGATCTTCCCATGCCGGCGTCGCAGTCTACTGTAGCGATCGAGCTTGAGGTGCTCCGCAGGCCCTGTTTCATATGAACCTGACGCGGAGAATCCCCGAGTCCACCTTCGATGGAGAGAGCCAAGACGAAGACCATTGCGATCCAAGTATTACTATCGCCATATAATAAGGCACTACTTTGTAGTCGATCTCTGTTTTTTCTTTCAAAGCACATCATTACTTGATCGCTGTTCTTCTCCGAATTCACACTCCATTATTTTGTGAATCTCCCGCCCATAGTGGGAATTGCGGCCTGTACCGTGCACACTACACTGCCCGTAGCCCCGTATCGCTCTCGAATATCTTCAATTGACATTCTACGCCGTATGATGGAGATAAGCATCCACTTGGACAGGAAAAGAAAAACTACTACCCAACACTGTACAATACAGTAAGTACCGCCGGAAAAAAAAAAAAAAGCTCGGAGCACGCAACGCAACACAGTCTTGCACTTATCTCAGCCGTGCCGTGGATAGCCCTTGCACCCGCGATCGAGATCGACGGCCCGTCTCCATCTCTGATCAGATCAGCCAAGGAAGTGGCCCTATCGTAAAAGCACGGGTTGCAACGCTAGTCCATTCAGAATGCTTGATTCCTCCCTCTGATTCTCCATGGCTAGCTGGTCGGCGAACTAACGATTCCCACAACGATCGCAGGCCTCGCCAGTGGTCCAAAAAATGTACGTAAGGATAAGGAAAAATTATGGTTGCTTTTTTTTCCAGCGATGTTGCAAGCGAAAATCGTGCACCCACTGTTCTCCGCGGATCGGATCCGATTATTTGGTTTTGGAGATTGGGTCGGAATCTCCAATCTCAATCTGGAACGATGGATGAGCTGATAGGGAATGAAAAGCATGCCATACTTGATACTTGTCTCCGAATGAAGCCATGAAGCTTTTCTTTTGCAGAAGCAAGTGCAGGCTAACAGTATTAGTTTCGGTGATCGGGCTGGCTATCTGGGTCATCTGAGTTTGGCCAGCGCCGAAAGTATATGGAAGACCCTGTGTTTCCGATCGCGAGTTAGCTACGGACCAATTCTTCAAGCACGTTGTGCTAACGACTAGTGAAACGATCCTAAGGCCTCGAAGGTTCTTCTGGAAGGTAACAGCCATACTGGGCGCGTTTGCTAAGGGTTTAATAAATTGCTTCTTCCATTCTAACTTCAGTGCACAATTCTTCAGGTCATTGCATCCCGTCCTGCCAGATAACTGACATTTCTACACGTGCAGCACCCAGTGGATACAGAGATAACCAGCGTGCGCCCATTGCGGCTGCGTACTGGCTACCATATCCGTATCCAGCTCGGCCATCAGCGGGTCTACAAAAAAACGAACAGCCAAAAAAAGAACAACAGAGTATCTGCAAGGGAAAAAAAATCAAACACCATAAACTACTCTATTTGGAATTTCTCTTTGCTAACGCGAACAACCTTCTCAATGTCGACAACTCTAATTCTCGAGTCCACAACCAGCGCCAACCGCGCTACTACTAATTAAACCCATATCGCCAGCGGGTGCAGCTCGAAAGGACCCTCTATCTAGTAGCCGACGACAGAGTTTTTATGTCATAGGGCAACCGAGCAAATAACTACTGTTTCGGATGCGAGATGCAACTGTGCTTCATTCCTGTGCCCACATCGTGGATCGCACGACAAGCGCTCTCTCCGCCGAACCTCCAGTGGATCAAGACAGAAATATCCATTGTCCACGAAGGGAAAGTCCAAAAAAGGAAAAAAAACCTATCCTCGCACCACCGAGCCAGAAGACTCAAGACCCAGACCTCCGGACCCACGAGGCTCTTATTGTATAAGGTGAATGGCACGATCGAGCGGGCCGTTCGGCAGGGTCGGTGGTCTTCTAGGCTGCGAGCACGACTCCGTACGGAGTTCAAAATCGTCGCCTCCAAGCGATGCCGGCCGAGTTGAGCCGGTGTGCTAGTTTATTTTTCGGCCAAAGAGGAGTGTTATGTCGGAATCGGTGCCGAAGCTCTCCCTGGGTTCTTTGGAATATTTCGGTTTCCGGCCCGCTAGTTCAGAGTGAACTATCACGGATCTGGTAGTATGCTGACCCAGAGAATTCGAGATGTTCATCAATATTTCAATCGTATGATTGCGTCGGGTGATTTCGTTGCATGGTACGCTGCCGAGCTCTGTACTCTTGTGCGGGCCAAGGTTGCTTCGACATGAAAGACCTTGTAAATGCCAGATATGGACATTCCAATATGGAGCTTGAGCCGAAGCTCAAGCTTGAAATAGCCATGGTTGTGTGGTAGCACGTGGGTTGAGGATTGTTCCATCCCCAGGCTCTTCACGACACGCAGTGCTCACATCAAGGATTGCGGTGTCTCCAGTTGTCTACGTTGAGTGCTACTTAGCAGATCCAGCATTGAGTATGCGCACGTGGCTGGACTGACAGAGCCCTGAGCTTTAGAAGAAAACTCTGATATCTGATTCGACCCAGTTGGACAGCTCGTAGCTCTGCTGTGATTGACTAACGCGCCAGAACTGATGCTCTCAGAACGACAGCAAGGAGAATAATTATGAAATGGCCTCAGTGGATGGTTTATTGTAAGATCACGCTCCCAGTGGGAGTCAGTCTCTTCCTATCATATATTCCATTATCCTCATCATCAGCCAAAAATAATATATGAGAAAGGAAAAAAAAAAAAAAGAAGAGAAGAGACTTGTTCCTTGCAGAAAAAAAATTGTTCCCACCTCAACCTGCTTACCTAATACGCGAGGTCTCCCTGCATATGTTAGATACCTCAGGCCTTAAATTCAGGCAGTCAGGCTCCCACGCTAGCCAACAACCGAGAAACCCCCGGAACAAGTGATTTTCCGGGCAGCATCCACCAAGGGCCATAAATTCTTCGCTCGCGAGACACATTTCCTCTTTCTTTTCTTTTCTTCTTCGTGCGGCGGCGCAGCTACAAATTTAATACCTACCCGTGTTGCTTGGACAGTCCACGGCCCTTGTCAAAGGGGCCTTCAGTGATGTTACCAGGTGTCGGTTGCGCCACAGACGAACGGAATTGCACACCGGTTCTTACTTTATGGGTCTTTCTGATTTTTCAAGGATGAGACCTTTTGGTTTGGGATCGGACATTTCATTTTTATATGCCCTCAAATGTCGTGGGCCATATAACAATCTAGATAGACTTTCAAGCAATAAGAGAAGAATAAAAAGAGATTTCCTTGAGCTTTCGGTCTCGTTCATTTGTAGCATTTTCTTGACGGTCGTAAAGTGTACCTTTCTGGCTCCCGAGACGTCCTTATGCCTTTTGCCTTGATATCTCGTCTTGTCTTGCGTTGATCGCTCTCGTAAAGGTCTACCATGCCAAAGTCTCTTGAACAAACAAAATGTAGTCTTCCTGTCCAGCCAGTGTCTGTCTACCACTTTTTACTCGCCAGGCTCGTCGCCAATCTTCTCCAGCTTGCCCATAGCCCGCTTCTCGCCGGCATCACCAATAAGGCGAATGCGGTCCACGCGCAGCTTCTCGCTCTCACCGTCACCGTCCACGAAGAAAATAACCAGCGAGGTCACGTTCTGGAACTTGACGAACCGCAGGTCAACCGTCGCAGTCCCCGTCTTCGCATCCCACTGTTCTGGCTTGATCTCAATTGTCTGCTCCGGGTTCGTGTCCTCTGCCTGCTCGAATCCAAGAACGTGTGAAGTGTTGGTGTAGAGCTTGAGGGTGCGCGGTCGCATGGGGAGCTCATCGTCGTCAACGTCACTCTCGCCGGCAGCAGGAGGGAAGGATGTCACATGGAGGGAGTGAATCTTAAGCTTCGACTGGAAGGGAAGGTACAACATCAACTGCTCGTCCGTGTCGCTCTCGACCCAGTCGGCACCACTGCTGCTGCCCTCGGACTTGCCCTTGCCCTTGCCAGCCAGAGCTGAGGGCTTGGAGGTGTCGAATAGCACGCGCGGCTCCCCAAACTGGTTGTCCCGGTTGAGCAGATCCAATCCCTTGGTATCAACCTGGTCCGTCACGTCGGTGTATCGCGCGGCCACCTCGGCGCCCAGCCAGGTCGCACCGCTTCCCTCGCCAGATCCGCCATCGGACTTGGTTGCTTCCGATGCAAGTCTTCGGATCACGTCGGTCAGTTTCTGGGGGTCGGCACCGGCGACGGTCTTGATGCTGCGGCCGTTCTCGAAGAAGATGAAGGTAGGGTATCTGTAGCGCATCAAGGAGCTGTCAGCAAGTCTTATTCGTAATGCATGTCTCGTATTTCACGTCGGTAGTCGAGGGCAGCTGTATCATCTCACGTACGCTCGGACGCTGTATGCCTGCGCAAGCTCTGTCTGTTGATCACCGTTGACCTTGGTAAATGTGATGTGGTTTGGGCGGGACAGCTGCGCCGCCAGCTTCTCGTAGACGGGGGCAATAGCTTTGCAAGGGCCACACCAGTCGGCATAGACTATATTTCACACGGCGGGTCTCAGTCAGTGTTTTCTTTTTCTGGATTCCCGCGCAGGCGGTGGTGATTCCAGGATGGAAGCGGGGTGCTGGGAGAATCGCGAACTCGGCCAAGGGAGCATGACCACTTACAGTCGGCCACGACAAAGCGTGAGGAGTTCAGCAGCGCGCTGAACTGATTGGTTGAGGATATGTTGATGACGGACATGGTGGGAGGATGGGTGTGTGTAGTGAGAAAGAAGAGATGGCGGGGAGCCGGAGGAGGTTGTTTTGCCCGTTTTCCCAACTATGTCATCCCCGCCCCTCGATCTACAGGGGTGCTTTCTCACCATATCACCATGGATCCATGAACTATGCTCTTGGCATATGCGATTGATGGATTTTGTAATGTTAGTCATAATTCAGGAATGTCCACTCTGGATCCATCGTGACTTACAAAATTTAGATTGCGTATCTTTAGCTATCGATTCGATTCATGCTGGATATATGCAATCCGCTAGGCGAGCTTAGAAGGGAAATGCACAGGTTACTGAGAACAAAATGCCATCCTAGATCAACCTTCATCTACAGATCTGCGAACATTTACCGATTCATGTGCAATACTTTGCCTACTACCTGGCAGAGATGCCAACCCTACGACCTGACGAGAGTCACTAAAACGATCGGATATGTTTAGTGGACCAAGAACATAAGGTATATTGGAGCAGATCAAAAAACCTCCACATGCTATGTATCAGGTATGCCTCACAATGCTATATCCAGATTAATAGATTTAGACCAGCAATTGATATACCAGACATCGGAAGACTCTGTCCACACCAATGCCCGTCCATGACCTGGTCGGAGAGACACATTACGCTGTTCAGGCCGTGCCCTGGAACGCTGTGTAAATCTGATCGGCTCTGCGAGCGATCAACACTGCGATATCATTCCAGGAAGGGGAAAGGCCAGGAGCTGGCAGCATATCCGAGGTCGAGAGATATGTCCATGGCCCTGACTGCCTGTCAAGTCGCAGGTCCGACCTTTGAGATGGAAAGCGAGAGAGCGGTAGGGGTTGGTGGGAGTCGGGGCCTGCTCTCAAGGAAGACATGAAACTCCTCCTCGAAGGATCAGACGGTGCAATCAAAGTCGTGATTACCATCAACTGGCGTCTTCGACGCAATCAAACTGTCGCGGGCACAGCGCAACTGTGGAGACTGGACAAGAACAAAAAACCTCAACTCAAAAAGACCGAGGTATATTAGAAGCCCAATGTTATCTTCTCGGTATTCCAGTCTAATGTCTTCAAGGAAATCTTTCCCGTTCCCGACCCCCCATACTCCCAACAATATCAGGTCCTCCAAACCTGGCTTTCGCTTCCTCATCCATCCCTCATCACGAGGGTGGTAGAGATGGACTTGAAATAGACAGTCCGATGCCAAAGGATGGCAGATCACGTATCAAGATGTTTGAAAACCGGTGCAGCCCAAGCATCCCTCTCAGCCATCGTCCTCAACAGCAAAGAGCACCTTCAGCCAAAGACTGCACCCACGGCATCCAACAACAATCTCGCCATGATCCACCTCCCTCTCCAGATCATCTTCCGACACCAGGAATCCTCGCTCGTCGCCACACCGACAGCTACGGTACCAGCAGGCCCCGGACTCGCCATCCTCATCGCACGCAAGATCCTCCAAATCCACAATCTCCAGCCCAGTATGAAACACGTCGCCCGTCTTTTCTCGCTCCGCAACCTTCAACCGGTCCAGTCTCAGGGTACGGTCATATTCTGCGCGCAGTGCCGAGTCGGATAGCGTCTTGTACGCGGTTGTGATCTCGTCGATGGTATATGCCCGCTGGTTCACAGCTTGATCGTCCGATCGAGGGAAGACCCGATCGCGGGAATCTGGTCCGTTTATTCCTGCATCCTGTGCGAGGGCACCTGCCTTGTCCGGGTGGTGCTTGAGGAGGGCTTTGTGGTATGCGAGTTTGATCTGCTGCTTCAACAGGGCCGCCGATGAGGTTGTGAAGGGGATACCGAGGATTTGGTAGTAGTCCACATGGTCAAAAGTCGTCCTCGTCATTATCAAGGGAATTTCTTGTGTACTTTCGTGTCTCGTCGGTTTCGAGTCGCGACTCGTCGTGCGCGGCGCAGGGCTGGCGGCCAGTCGGAGACGTAATTCAGGTTTAAGCACACGTCGCAAAGGCGAGTGAAACAGGCAGACCACGTACAGAGAAGATCACTTGCGCTGCTAGGTGTAAGGGAGAAGGGTCAAGGGCGCGGTGATGTTCTTTGCGCAACGTGCATGAAGAGATCAAAATGGCGGCGGGGAACAAAAAAGATCGGCCCAAAAAAGTTGCCGCCGGGATGAACATGTACATAGCTAGCATTCCATGACAACACTAGATGCTGCGAAATAGATCTGAGTGGATTTGAATATCTAGACAAAAAAAGAAGAAAAAAATAATAGGTTGCAATTTAATTTCTGGTCTTCTATGACAGCACCCGAAAAATTGTGGTGTACTTTGTACCTGCATCTACTAAGTACTCTCACTGGCCAGCTGCCCAACTCTTACATTCCCCAATGACACTTCACATAATCTTCAACTTTGCTGGACCTATTACTGTAATGAAGATGGCATGGCTGGTGATTTCAGGCGAGGCCATGAATTTCACACCAAAGAAAGCTTGTCGGATTCAATTTCGTTGTATTCCAGCTTCCCGAATCTTAGCTAGCTGACCTACACCGAGATCTCTAGGTGTCGGTGCACTAACAAATGCTTTATAGGGGCAATAGACAGGCACTTGGCATACCAGAGAGCCTATCTTGAAGGTATTGATATACTCTATATGGCAAATTGCCTGCATATTATGTCCTTTTTTTAGTTGTACCAGTTGTAGCGTACGACCTTGACCGTGACTAAACGACATGACCAGCGTTGAGCTTGTCTGGGACTTGCAGCCCAGAGAAGGCCTGAAACAAACAGGAAAAAATGTCTCAAAAATAGGATAAATTGAAAACCAGCGGGGATTTCTCATCCATGATGGATACGTAGAGCACTTTGTCTTCGGGGATATCGGGGAAGGATAGGGACGGAAACCGGGGAAGCGGGGACTATGTACAGTAGAAGGTTTTTCGTCAGCCCGCTAGCAGGCACCAAGAATATGATAGCCGAATTTTACAGTCTGGTTCGGATTGAACAAACCTTGTCAAATGCAAAGTATGCAATATTGTATTGGTAAATAGTAGGAGCATAGCGCAGCCTGAATATGCGGTGTAGAGTGGCAATAGCCGACCCGGTTAATGCTACTATCTTGAATCGATGTCCTAGCGCTTCCCAATCTCCACTTAACGCCAATGACGATAGCCGGCAAGTTCAAACAGTATCCCGGCAGCAGTCTAATTCCATTTTTTTTTTCGGACTCTCCGCCATCCCAAGAGTCTCGCTATGCCAGATGAATATAATGCTATAGATGCACCCATTAAAGCCAGCAGGCCTCTGGGCCGCAAGAGGAAGAGAGTCTCGGTAGCCTGTCGACCATGTCGGTCACGGAAATCACGGGTATGTAGAATCCAAGCAGTATCTGTCCAAATTATTTGATGTGAAATATGAGGACTCACTCTTAAAATAGTGCAATGGTGTGAATCCGTGCTCGACCTGTGAGGAGATGGAAGTTGATTGCCAATATGATTTGCCCTGCACTGATCGTGCAGCTCCCGAGGGCAGGGAACCTCCTCCGGATACTAGGTATTTCGAATTAACTTTTGCCTACCGTGAACAAGCACATCGGTTTATGTATGCTAACTCGTTAGAAGTGACCGAACTACCGCTCTAGAGCAGCGCCTCCAAGCCATTGAGCGCAGACTAGCATCGCTAGAAGACACTCAATCACCTTCAAGCAATCTTACCTCAGAAACGCTCAAAGATGGGCCACACAAATTGAGGCAACGATCCAAGGCGATATGCAAAGATTCCTGGAGTATTGAGCAAGAGACGCCGCAAATAGCTCCTGTGCTAAGTATGTCGAGGATCTCTGACCAATCCGATGGGGTCGATGGAATGGGCTCAGTTGCTCTCCGAGACGGTGCCGAGGAAGATGAATATTTTGGTATGTTCTTGCTTCTTCGAGTGATTCAGGGCACTGGCATTTTGAACAACAAACTGATCGGCCAAAGGCAACTCATCCAATGTGGCGTTCTTACGTTCAATCGTTCAAGCAACTATTCACTCAGCGGGACACGGGCCTAGGACAGTTCCAGAGCTGGGAAACATCAGCTCGGAATGTGCAGGTAATCATGATTCAAATTCATTTCTCATGTGGCCTTTTCGCACCGATCAGTCGAGCAACTCATCACGACATACCACGATTGATCCGTTCGCAGTTCCTCCCAATGATGCAACAGAGGAGATGCTTCATTTATACTTCAACACAGTCAATCTGATGATCCCTTGTGTCCATGAGGATTCATTTCGACAAACCTTTTCCCGAATGAAAACCGAGGGACCTGAAAAGATCAGAAGATCATGGCTCGGTGTTTTGAACATGATCTTTGCTATTACCACGAACGTGATGACTCCGACCTCGCCTACACAGGATCGAGCTCAACAGTCAAATGCGTTCTATGAGAGGGCGATGGAATTGGTGAGTCCTGGAATTCTGGGACGACCTTCTGTTGAAATGGGTATGGATTGGTACTCTATGCTATACATTCGAGAACTAATGAAAATAGTACAGTTATTCCTTCTTATGGAGATTTACCTCGAAGGCACCCCTGCCTCTTCACTAGCCTGGACATTTCACAGTCTAGCCGTCAAGGGGTCCTATCAATTAGGCCTTCATCTGTCGGGATCCTCGCGGCTCTCGGAGATCGAACGGGAATGCCGACGAAGGTTATGGTATTGGTGTATAACGAATGATCGGTAGGCTCTCTTGAAGAATTTATCACCAGTTTTAAGATGTTGACAGCATCACAGGTTATTGAGCGTCGGATATGGCCGTCCTCCCCTGATTCCATTGTCCCATGTCAAAATCGAGCCCTGTGCTCGTCTTGCTTTTAGCAACGTAGCTGATGAAGTCGTTGCTTCGGCCTCTGCATACTTTGACTCGATGATGTACGTGCAACGCTCGATTGATTTGACAACATCAACTTGGCTGACATATTGTAGCTCTATAACACACATTATGGGTGACACGATTGATCGACTCTACGGGCAAAATCTGGGCTCTATTACACCGGCATACACGAGCGAAACTCTCAGTCAGGTTTCAGACTTGCTATCACAACTCGACCAATGGCAGGAACGGCTCCCACAGCACCTCAAAGCAATCGATCCTTCCGAGGACATGCTGAAAAACGCATCAGCCAGTCTAGAAACCACACGACTGAGAGTACTACTCTCACTTCGCTATCTCGGTGCTAGAATTCTTGCTCTACGGACAATTCTGATTCACTTCTTCCCTCCAGCTGATAGGAAAAGCTCCAATGAGCATCTATCCGAATGGCTACTCGACTCTAGCTTCCCACTCATTGCAGATCTTGTGCGAACATGCATTCGTATCTTCCACCTAAGTAGCGATCTTCTCACGGCATCAACAAATAACCAGAATCTCCTTGGAGCGTGGTGGTTTTCTTGTTACTACAGTATAGTCCCTCTCTTCAGAAGTGTCGTCGCTTACCTGAATGGCGTCAAAACTAACTGAAAATAGTTTTCAACGCCTCACTTGTCATATTGGGCGTTCTATTCATCAAACAGAACCCCTTATACTCCACGAGACTTCCTTACTCTGATGATTTGAGATTGTATCTCGATAATGCGATGTCACTTCTCCGAGGCTTGGATAGCGGCAACAGAACCATCATGCGGTGTCGAGATATTCTCGCAAAATTGATCGCTAACATTGATGCTAGAGGTCTGTTTACATCTATTAACCTGATAATTATCAAGGAGAAACGTGAGCTAATAGAATTAAACAGCGCATGCCACCGACCTAGCCTCTCCCGCAAATTCAGGCTCGCCATCCAGTGAATGGGCATGGCAACTCATGGACGCAAATCTATTTAATTCTGATGCTTCTTTGAACTTTGCCCCCGCCATTCCCAACGACTCGGCTTTCTTCTTTCTCCCGACCGACTTTTAACCTCGATGTCAGAACCAGTGATTCCTCGGTCAAATTCACTTACGATATTCAATGATAGCCTACGAACACACTACATGCTACAAATGATGTTTTCAAGTCTTGATTCGAATTGAGCTATATGTACACTTTCTTGTCAAAAATCACGACTTGACATGATTTTCTAAATCCGGGGCTTCGAATTCAAGCCCGATTTGTTGGACGGCCAAATCCCAGACTTGCCGGGGGACAGAATCCCCTTGGGATCCATGAAATCCTTGAGCTTGGTAGTGAATTGTCGCAAAGCACCACCATTGAAATTGAAATGCGAAGCAACTTCATCCATATAATCAAGATGGGTCCGATATGCTGTATACCCCATCTCAGCCGCGTCATGAATAACATGACGCATAAGCTGATCAACCCTCCCAGCCTCCTCGGCAGTGTAAATGATCAGCTCGATGCCAATCACATGTCTGGGAAACACGTGGAAATCTGCGAAGAAATCAAACTTGGTATCGATAGTTCGCTGCTTGGCTTTGAGATACCACTCGTAAAGCTCCCGACCAGAAGGCGGGAAGAGAGGCGAGTAGTCGATGTGGCTACCCGGCCCCTGGCGACTGTTGAGAATGGCCAGTGGCGCAAGCGTAGGAATGCCGCTGTGGGGAATCTCTTCTTCCTTGATGAGAGCAGTCGTGATGGATTCTCCTGGTTTTCCGGAGAATTCTCGCCACTTCATAGTAGCTCCGGGGATGGCGTCGAATGATCGACGGGTTGCTTGGAGTAATCCGGGAAGCATCTCAACCGGTGAGTACAAGGAGAAATATGCTCTCCAGAAACCCCACTTTTGCTCTACACGAATCTCTTCGAGTACATCGTAGGGTACGTAGCTGTTTGGTTTCGTGTATTCTTGGAGCTTCGCCTGTACCCCAGCGACGCCTGATGTGAGCGCAATGCGAAAGATGTTGGCAATTGACGGGGAATTGAGAATGACCGAGCGACGCATCAAGTCTGATAAGATGCCCACAAGGGCTACGAGGTCGGACTCTTTGGGCACTTCGACTTCGACGGTGGCGTAGGCTTCCGGAGCGGGAATCATGTGGATGCCTATTTTTGTGACGATTCCTAAAGAACAGTCAGATTGAGAACAGAATGCTGGAATAATCGCTTTTCAACCCCAAGTCTTCTGGAGCAGGATAAATGTACCTAGATTAGACTGGAAAAAGAGTCCATCCACGCTGGGACCAAAGCCACTACGCCTAATTAGCCAAAGTCCAATCCAATATCGGGTCGAGGCGACTTACCCTTTATAGAGTGCAAAAAGCTGGCTACCCTCCATAGCACCCATACCAGTCCGCAGCAATTCGCCACTTGGCAGGACGACTTCCATACCGCATTGTGCCTCAGCATGGTTTCCCAAAGGTGTATAGCCAAATCCACGATCTGTGGTATTTCCAAGGACGGATCCCCAGCCGATGGCTGGTACGGAAGGCCAGAGGTTGAGACCGCGTCTTTGGATTTCCTCGTACAGATCGAAGAAAGATACACCTGGCTCGACGATAGCGTATCCATATTCTTCATTGATTTCGACAATGGTGTTCATTCGATGGAGGTCCAGTACAGCTGTTCCCTTGACGACTGGTGCAGAGCCTCCATAACTGGACAAGCCAGTCAGTAAGTTCAGATAGAAGAAGGATCGTCATCCCATACCCCAGATTTTTCCCACGTGAGACAGTCCAAAGTTTAATTTCAAATTGATTCGCCAGTCGAACAATTTCACGAACTTCCTCAACATCCTTTGGCCGTACGGCTCCACTGGGATCACGGTTTGTGGGTGATGCGAAGGGGTCACCATATGCTGTCGATCCTGAAGGGCCTTCCAATCCACCCGAAGAGAGATCGCGAGAGACATTGTCTTCCCCAATAACTTGGGACACACTATCAAAGAACTCCTGCAATCTTTGCGAATCCATATTGAAGCTTGGGGTGGTAAGTTAAGAAAAGTCAACTCTGAACACCCGACTGAGATTCTTTCGCAACAGCGCTTAAACACGAGTGTTTATTGAGGCAATCGAGAAGACCCTTCTAAGCTAAATATTAATATCTCAAGAAAGCCGAGGCGTCATTGTTCCTTGTCTATTCTAACCCATACACTGCCCATTTTGCGGGGAAATACTTCGGGGATACCGGGTAAGCGGGTGTACGGGTAACCGGGGAGTCGGGGGTAAGTCGAATCGGCATATCGAACAACTTGAAGCTCCGCAATCCTGGTGGTCAAACGCAAGATAATTCTCTTTATAACTTGCTCAGCCTTTCCTTAAACTTAAAAACAGTTCATCATTCCCCCAAATATCATCCTTACTACTATAACCCTAACCGCAAGTCCTCGAAAGGCATCTCTCCAACCACCATGGAAGCCAAAGTAGAGCATGCTTTCCCTGATCGACCCCAGTTTCAAGGGTTCATGAAGCCCTGCCGCATGGAAGGCGAGGTTCAGGCACTAGAGGTGCTTGGGAGCATCCCCGAGGAGATTGATGGCACGTTCTATCGAGTGATGCCCGATCCCCAGCTCCCTCCGTTTGTTCAAGATGATCCGGTAATGGCTTCCAATGTATTTATCAAAAGTGAATTCAGATGCTAATAGAAGAGAGGATAGTGGTTCAATGGTGATGGCAACATCTCTGCCTTTACGATCAAAGATGGGACCGTGTCATTCCGTCAACGATATGTGCGGACCGAGAAATTCACTCGTGAACGAGAGGCGAAACGAGCCCTTCTTGGTATATTTCCCTTGCTCATATAAGAAACTAAATAAAGTCAAACTGTTACTAATACCATGAAATAATCAAGGCAAATACCGCAACAAATACACCGACGCCGTCGAATTCAAAATCCGCACAACCGCCAATACAAACGTGGTCTACTTCAACGGGCAGCTCCTCGCTCTCAAAGAAGACGCTCCCCCATATGCACTTGACCCCATTACACTAGAAACCAAAGGCCTGTATGATTTCGAAGGACAACTCCCCAGTTTGACTTTTACTGCCCATCCAAAGTTCGACCCGAAGACTGGAGAGATGATTTGTTTTGGATATGAGGCGAAGGGCGATGGTACACCGGATGTATGCTATTATAGTGTCAGTCCGGATGGAAAGTTCACTGAAGTGGTTTGGTTGGTTGCGCCTGTGGCTGCCATGATTCATGATTTTGCTGTGACGGAGAATTGGGTGAGTTCTTACCTCTGTTATACGGATGCCAGCCGTTATTGAGAGGTAGTTACTGACATCAATGGGTTGAAGGTGCTTTTACCTATCATTCCTCAAGTCTGTGATATTGAGAGAATGAAGCAAGGCGGCGAGCATTGGCAATGGAGTCCGGAAACACCGTTCTATCTTGGTGTTTTGCCCCGTCGAGGAGCGAAGCCAACGGATGTTAAGGTGAGTTGAGCCTAGCTATACCATCTCCATCTACCAAGCTGGGAATTTCCAAGCACTATAAGCTAATCCCATGTTATACAGTGGTTCGAGTATAAAAACTCCTTCCCAGGTCACACAGTCAACGCCTACGAAGACTCAAACGGCCACATCACCCTAGACCTGGGTCTAAGCTCCAAAAACGTCTTCTTCTGGTGGCCCGATGCCGCAGGAAACGCCCCGGAACCAAGCACAATCCTCTCCCAAATAGTCCGCTTCACGCTCGACCCCAACTCAAGTGACGACCTATACCTCCCCAACCCCCAAATCCTCCAACAGAACAACACCGAATTCTACCGTATCGACGACCGCTTCGCCACAAAGCCCCACCGACACTGTTTCATGGACCTAATGGATCCCGCCCTGGGAACCGATTTCCAGACCATCGCGCCCAGACTCGGTGGCGGGTATCCGTTGTACAATAGTCTTGCGCATCTTGATATTGGCACGGGGGAGACGGAGATTTATTTCCCAGGTAGGACGCATATGGTGCAAGAGCCGGTTTTTATTCCGAGGAAGGGATCGAGTGTCGAAGGGGATGGGTTTTTGTTGGCGTTGGTTAATAATTATGAGAGTATGTCGAGTGAGTTGCATTTGGTGGATACGAGGGATTTTACGAAGGTGAAGGCTGTTGTTTTGTTGCCGATTCGGTTGAGGCAGGGGTTGCATGGGAATTGGGTTGATGCGCTGGATTTTGAAGGTGTGTGTTTGAGCAATTCATTATGAGGTTTGTGTAGGAGAAATCAAGTTTAGTGATATTCTGCAACTCAGACGTGAAGGAAGTGGGAATCGTATGTGGATCAATGCCCAAGAGCAATGGTATTTTGTCAGCCTGGGTCCCAGATAGCACACAGAGCGTAGTTCTTCATCTCTCGTTTTGGAAGGACAATAATATTGAGCACATCTCATGGATGAAGCTTATCCAAGTCCAATTGACGGGAGCGAAGTGAAACGGGAATCTAAACATCATGTTTAGGCCGATCTAAGATCTCTATCTCTAGGATCTCTAATATCTAAGATCGAACAACATTTCGGATATCAAACAGGTGAAAAGAAATTGAACGCAGTATATGCGGACAAGTGAAACCCCCAGAACCATCGGGCAAGCGTACACTCCAAATCAAACCAAGCAACTCTCTTACTCAGAGGTCTTGAAGACGAAGCGGTCCTCGGGCTTGACGGTGAAGGGGACACCGTTCTCGAGGAGCTTGACGTAGGCATCAGCGAACTCCTTGAAGAAGACATCGCTGTCCTTGGCGTAGCGCTCGACGTGCTGCTTGAAGCCCTTGTCCTTGATGAGGGCAATGTCAGTGGGCAGCATCATCAAAGTGGAGGTGGTCTTGTCAGTGAACTGTGTAGGACCGTTCCACTTGCGCTGGCTCCACTTCTCGTCAACGAGCAGACGGAAGAAGTCGTTGCTGAAGACAGTCGGGCTGAAGTCCCACGGACCCTCGAAGCCGGAACGGTCAGTGTGAGCACGGCCCAGAGCGTGGGCACCGATAAGAGCGACCATCTCGCGGTCATCGAAGCCCATGCGGCCGAAGACATCACGGATGTGGCGGTGGTCCTTGGAGGCATCGGGCAGACGGCCGTCGGGAGTGCAGGCAGCAACGTCCTTGTCCTCACGGCCGGGTCTCCAGGGGATGACGGGGCCACCAAGCTCCTGGATGGCGGCGGAACCGGCCAAAGTCCAGAGATCGGAGTAGGTGATCCAGGGGAACTTGGCCTTGACGGGCTCGAGGAAGTCGCGGGCGTGCTTCAGACCGGCGTTGGCGCCGTGCTCAGACTCGGGGGCGAAACGCATGGTGGCACCGTTGCTACCACCAGTGCCGGTCTCCTTGTCATAGGTACCGCTGGCGTGCCAGGCAAGACGAACGAGGACCTAATATACAAGCCTGTGTGTTAGTTGGTTGCTTATTTGGTTGTCTTCCGCTCAACCCAATGGGAAGGGTATCAATTGGTGACTTACGGGACCGTAGCTGCCATCATCGTAGTCGGTCTCGTTGGCCAGACGGTAGGCAATCTCATCGTAGACCTTCTGGTAGTCCTCCTTGGTAGGGACGAAGGGGCCCTTGGTGGACTCGCCGTTCAGGTAGAAGTAGGCACCAGCACCGCCGGCAATGGCAAAGGCCAGAGCGAAGATACCGCCAGAGCCACCCTTCTTCTCACCGGCCTCAGAGGCATAACCACGGCGAGCAGAGGCACGGAAGCCCTGAGCGGGGAGGGCAAAGCGAGCAGAGCGAGCAGCCGGGCGGAACGAGGAAGTCGCCGGGGTGGAGCGCAGGAACGCGCGGGTGGCGGAGCGAGCAGCCGAGGCCATTTTGAATAGAGATGGAGGGATAAATGAAAGACAGAGGAGGTATTCACAGTAGAATGGAAAAGAGAGGGAAAGGAATGAGAGGAGGAGGATAAGTTTTGGGTCAGACTCGGGGAAGAAGAAAGGAAGAAGCCGGGGGGAGGGAGGGACCTACAATCGATAAATTATCCCTCGCCCTTCCATTCTCCAAAAGCCCAATAACAACCCAAGGTTCCGAGTGATACTTCCGTATCAATAGGGAACTACAGAAGCAGCTGGAATCTCGGCCAATCACTTGGGCCACATCTCACGATTGCCTCGGCGTTTGGCTCTCCGCATTTTCTCAGCTGCTCCCCACGGCGCAAACTCTCCTTCATCCACGGCTCTTTCGTGATCATCTTCCGATGCGGGCGGTTGGTCGCGGTCACTGATCGACACTCGAGTCCCTTGCCCGACTAATATCACACTTTCTATCTACACCTCTCCTCTATGCCAACACCGATGCTTGTGAATTCCATTCCGTACGTCGGCTCCACATCTGTCGCAGTGGGACTGTAATTACCAACGGAAAGACTCTGCTTGGTTGGATGATCCCATAAGATCCACTCCAGTACCAACTGCAGTCCTGCACGGCCTCCTCCGAGTCTCCGACCGAGCTGCTTACCTCACCGAACAGTCTAGGTGTGTGAGCTTGCTAAAAAACGCCTTCCAGATCGTCATCTTCAGGGTATCAGTCTGCTATGGTCTTGTTTGATAAGCGGTTTCTGGAACTGGATCAGTGGCTATATTTGAATTACGAAGGTATGTATTGTGCTCAATAGTGGTTCATTCGAATCTCGTAGCGCCTCTGTCCTCTCGGACTAAGGTACGGAGTATCTTTTGAAGAAAGAGACGTATTATATGTGAGATGCTGTAAGATAACCATCTCTTTGCTAGACTATTGGAGCTTCAGGAACTGACTCGGTGTCAGCCACCAATCGATCCGAGGTGTACCCCTGCATCTGCAAGACCACAATAACCCGGTAGAATTGGACTGTGCTTAGGACAATCACGAGAAAGAAACAAAACTCAAGGTACAATAATGGTACATTCATTTTCTATGATATTTCCAACTATGGCTGCTTCATCTAATCAGTTGGAGATTGTACGTCTTGGGATGAAGCCAGCTTGAAAGGACCATGCGCGGTCAGCAACCTTTTGATTTGACCAAATCTCATCTGATAAGGGGTGTCTGAATGAATGAACTTGGTGGTGGAATGGCCATCGCGCCAATGTCCTTCCAGGTACTGTCGTTGAAAATCTTACTGAGAAACGTCTACGAAGAAACATAATGATCATGATCAATCAATTGCAATTGCATTGTAACTGCTACTCTGGAATGTTCGTCGTAAAAAAGTCCTGCTGCTCGATCAAGAGACGAGCACCAGGGTGGAGTAGACGCAGCCCTGCTAAAAGCTGTTTGGTTTTGTTCTCCCACTGAACGAACGATAAAAATCACCCATGAAGCGTCAAGTACCATCAGGAGGCACCACGCGGGTTATGTGGGGTTTGAAGCATTTTCTGCTATGCTGTAAGGTTGTAGTATATAGTATACACCAGCTCAAAAGAGAAGAGAGCCACGATCCTCACATTACAGGCTCGAGGCAGTTGCTCTGATTGACTGTGTGGGAAGAGAAAAGGAAAAGGAGGAAAGGAAGCTGGAGAACGAAGAAAATTGAGAAAATAGCGCCCGCACCTCACGTGATCAAGAACCCACTTTCCACATCCTTTGATAAGTCACGTGCCGGTCCCTATTTGGGGGAAATTTTCGGGTGAACGTCTTCTCTTTTCTTTTTTTTTCTTCTTTACACTTTTTACCTCGAACGCATAATCAACCTCCAATTCTCCGCCATAGGATGGCAGGTCATATTGGCGTACTAGATGAACCTTGAGTGCTTGTGACTCCTCGACGGCATAGGGAGCTCTCTTTGGAGTTTCCTGCTTGCGGTGGTGGATGCGAGTCATCTGATGCTCGAACATTTCATATCAACTACTTTAGCTGGTTGATATGAGGCTCTGTAGTTGTAGATATATGGCATATCTATCTGTTAGAGGTGTTGCTTCTTTAGAGAAGATACTGCCGAAGATGCAGATAGCACCCCAACGGGTGCTATATTGCAAATTCCCGTCTGGCTAGGGGGCTTGACCAACGATGCTGATTCACTGGAATAATCGCATGGTTCTTCTAGAAACACCCTAGAAAAGGAACCAAAGGCCCTAGCCAAATCTTGCCAGACGGCCGTTGGTGGAGCTGGAAATTGCATCCTAGGGCCTCCTAGGGGGTAAGGACATGTGCAATGGCCACGCGTAGCATTATTAGAAAGGCCAGAAGACCCAAAGACCCAAAGACCAGCAGTCCAAAGCGGATATTCTGGGGGTGCAACTCTGAAGTTTGGTACACCAGTAGTACCACAGTAAACCATTTGGTGTTACCCCTCGCAGATTCACCAGTCTCAGCGGTCTCGGTCTGGTTGGGCCCTGGTCCCTGGTTCTTCTCCGCCTACCTTAGAACTTCTTCTCCTCTTTTTACCCCCTATTATTACTCCCAATCGCTCCGCAATCATTGCATTGTGTCCATTCCTTACACTCCTTCATCATGCCGAGTGGCATTAGCAAGCGCCAGCAGCTGCGCAATGAGAAAGCCCTCGCCGACCTGATCCGGACGGTTCCCGGTAATGACCGTTGTGCCGATTGCGATGCCCTGACCCCAGGTTTGTTACCCCCCTTCAACACTTGGCGCTCTCTGTTCGTGGAATGTCTGAACTAATTTAGATTTCGGTCAATTATAGGATGGGCAAGCTGGAACGTATGCGTCTCTCCGTGATTTCCGTATACCCGATAACAAAATATCTCAAAACTGATCGTGTGTCTCGAATAGATGGGTATCTTCCTGTGCATGCGGTGCGCCGCAATCCACCGCAAGCTGGGAACACACATTTCCAAGGTCAAGTCCTTGTCAATGGACACTTGGTCCTCGGAACAGGTTGATGTGAGTCTAATTGCCTTGTATCGTGAAAGTGAAACCCTGGAACTGACTCGTCCGGCGCGGGGATCTAGAATATGAAATCGCACGGCAATCTGCTCATGAACAAGATCTTCAACCCCAAGAATATCAAACCCCCTGTTCCCATCGATATCGACGAGGCCGATTCTTGCATGGAACGATTCATCCGGCAGAAATACCAGTACCGATCGTTGGAAGACGGCAAGCCGAAGCCCCCGAGTCGCGAGGATGAAAGTTACACCAGAAGTCATGACCGGAGGGAAGAAAGAAGGGAACGACAGAGGAGCTATGACGATTCGCATCGTGATGATTACTCTCCCGAAGGCTCGCCGCCACCGCTGCCTCCCAAATCGGGCAAGTTCTTCGGATTCGGTCTTCGATCAGCTTCCTCGACCTCCAACCTGCGCCGATTCGGAACCAAGTCCAAGGGACCGCATTCGCCGATCTATGATCAGCGATCCTGGTCCCCGCCGCCTCGTCAGACCACCGGCCTTGGTGCGCCGGTCGCCGATGTGACAACCGACTCGTTCGAGGCTAAAATGGCTGCTCTGCGGGATATGGGCTTCAACAACGATCGACGAAACGAAATGGTTCTGCGCGGACTGAATGAGAACCTGGACAAGTCAATTGAGACGTTAGTGCGATTGGGAGAAGGCAATAAGCCGGTGTCACGGGCCAAGACTCCCGTTCCAGCAACCACCACCGCAACGAATGCCGGTGCTTCGGTGGCACCAAAGTCGGCGCCATCACCAAATCCATTCGACATGCCTACTTTGACGACTGGCAACTCGGCTTCGCAGCAGCCGCAAACTGCGTCTTACAATCCATTCGACCGACCAGCCCAGACACAAACACCACAATCGGGGCAGCATTTGGAAATGTCGTTCCAAAATCTTCAGGTCTCTCAACCGCTCTTCCCGCACTCGACCGGTGGATATCCAGCCCAGACAGGCTTGATGCCGCAGGCAACCTATCAGCAGCCAATTACTCCGCCAGCCACCTCGACCTTCCAGAATGGCTATGTCTCGTCCCCCCAGCCCATGGACAACAACTACAATCCTTTCTTCCAACCAGTTGCTCAGCCGCAAGGCGGCATGGGCGCTCAATCTTTCCCCAACCCCAGCGCGCCGCAGAACAATCCTTTCTTCAATGCTGCACCGCAAATGCAAACTCAAAACCCTTACCTGCAGCCACAGGCCCAGCAGAATGCTCCATCTGCGCAATTGATGAACGTCCCTCGACAACCGCAGCATGCAAACACCATGCCAGCGATCTCTTCAACTTCGCCCTTCGGCACATCTCCTTTCGGTACTTCTCCCTTCGGCCAGGCGCCTTCTTTCCAAACGCAGCCGCAACAGTTGCAGCCACAGCAACCTCAGCAATTCCAGCCCCAGGCTCCTGCCCAAGGATCCTATAACCCCTTCCAGCAGTCAATGGGGCCGCAGAGTGCTGGAGGCTATCCCAACCAGCTACAGCCTCAACAACCACAGCAGCTGATGCCCCAGCACACAGCCCGCATGGATAAAACCAACATCCTCTCATTATACAGTCTCAACCAGGCCCCCTCGACCATCCCCTCCATCCCCGAACAATCCCAATACCATTTCCAGCCCGGCGCAGGAACCACCCCCGTCCCCCCTCTCACAAACTCTCTCAACTCCACACCCATGACCCAGCCTGGCTCAAACATCCACACCCCGCAACCCAGCGCGAACGGTCCTGCTATGGCATCCCGCAATCCCTTTGGCGCAGCAACGGTCGGCTCAGGTCTAGCAGCGCAAGCAGGTGTCACGGCCTTCCCTCCCTCTTCAGGTCTTGGCATTGGAATGGGCACCAACGGTGTCTCACCGGCAAATGGCATGAAAACCTCGCCCTTTTCCGGCCCACCCCCTGTCAACATGGCTTTTCAACCGAGAACGCACATGAGTCAGCCAAGCGTGGATATCAATGGCTTGCAAAGCGGACGCCATAGTCCCGATGCATTCGCCAGTTTGAGTGCGCGCTACGGTTAAACTTGTTAAGCTTGTTTATCTTTTTCTGCCTTTACTTGACGAGAATGAGAAACCTGGATTTGGATTCTGCTATGCTATTTCCTGCAATCGTTCACTTACCGGCTACTTTTTTTTTTGGTTTCAAAAGTCGCTATGGATGTGGATAACGGACTATTTCCCTAATGACATGGATATAGATGGGTCGATGAGATGTGTTGTATATGTGCATTGCAGGGAGGGGTGCATCTTGAGATTTTGTCTGGTCCGACTTGCTGGTTCCTTTGTATTTGTGTCTATTGACTACCTTTCATTTTTGGGGGCTACATTCTTTTTTTAAGTTTCCTGGTTTTCTTCTGTATAAGATTGTTTCCTTTTTTCGATTGTCTCCGATTAGCGGATCAATGGTACATATTTTCTTCTTTTCGGTCTTGAGTTTGATGGACATTGAGCCTGTTTGTTTGATATTGGGCTCTACATCAGTGCATTCCAAAATAGCTAGCAGTTCAATGCCTCTCCTCGACGAATTTCCAACCGAGGTATTACGTAGTATGGCCGAGTTGTAGAAAAGCATATATACACGTTTTGTTGCTCCAAACCTCACGTCTATTTGCCAAAGAAAGAAAGAAAGAAAGACATTACGTAGACTATCCGTGTATCAACAGAACTCGCTAAAATAGCAGGTATTAGTCAACCAAGATCCTCAATTCCACAATTCACGATCCTCAGATGTATCATATTTAGACGATCCACTCAGCCACTCAGGCGTCGAGAAAGGAATCCAATCCCAGATACTCGGCGCCGGAGCCCAAAACCTCTCCCACAGCGATTGGGACCGTCGATTCCACGGCCACACGCTCGCGGGTCGAGGTGCGAAGACGGACTGTATTGAGTCCCGCCATGAACGGCGAGGAGAGAAATAGGATTGTACTGAGCGGCGCCAGGAAGCGAAGGTTGATAGTCTGGATCGCGAGGACCAAGGGAACAAGGATGGGAGTTTGAATGAGAATGAAGATCGAGATGGAATTAGAGCTTTCCAGCCTTGCTTCTGTTGGCGGCGCGCGTCTTTTTGGAATACCTCGACGATTCGCTCGAATTGTCGGTCCCTGCGCTCCTGCGCGCGTTGGTGTTTCTCCGCGCGCCATGCGTCTTGTTCGGAGGGATCAAGGCACCAAACGACTATGTCGCCGCGTCGGCGCCAGTCATCATGCCATGCGGTGTTGTAGGTGCGCCAGCACTCTGCATAAGAGGAGGCGCGGAGGAGGGTATGCATGGTGGGCTCTAGTTGCTCGAAGAAGATCAGGTAGTCGGGCCACTCGTGGGTCCAGGTATGCTTGGCTGCGTCGGAGGGAGACCGGACGCCGGAGGCGTAGCTTGGTCGGGAGGGGAGGTAGCGTAGGCCGCCTTTCATGTTGTCGCGGAGGAACTGGGATGGATCATCGTAGAATTGATCTGCTTCATCGCGGTAGACGGCCTTTTCGGCCGTGGTGCGATCGATCGGTGGCTCGCAGGAGAGTGCCCATGCATCGATGGTGGGATATACCAAGTGCGAGCGCCACGGGGTGCTATGGCAGGGCATCAGGAATCCTGCGGTGATTCCGGGCTTGGTCTGCAAGTCTAAAGAAGACTCGCCAGATGAACTGTGGGCCTCATGTTGGTGGCGTAGGTAAGTGAGGACATTCACCACTCCAGATGCGTGGTAGAGAGTGGTGTATAGGCCAATGACAAGGTTGGCCAAGACAAGGAAGATGAGGGCCAGTCTTTGCGGGGTATAGGCCCTTGATGATCGCGAGTATACCGCTGGATAAAAGAACTGGACGAGAGGCGGCGCAGCCAGAATGTGCAGCGATGGTAATAGCGGGTAAATGAAGCGCACTTCTTTATGCGAGATCAGAGACAAGACGAACGGCATGAGCAGACACACAATCGCCAACTGCACTCGAATCTCCGTCTGCAATTTATCGGCGGCAGATGAGGTTCGGGTTCTCAAGGTGCGGTAGAGACCGACCAGCGCAAAAGGAAGTAAAGTGGTGAGCAGCAGTGGATAGCCCTGTGATGCGTAGTAGTGCCAATCATTTCGGCCGTAGAATACTGCCAGAGATTGCGCGATGTTGAAGTATAGGAAGCGAAGGGGAGGGAATGTCCAGAATCCATAGAAAAGACGATCTGCGACGGCCGACACAGCAAGAACTGCAAGCCTATGGTGAATTGAATGTTAGCCGATTGCACAAGATAGGATAAGTCTGGATTGTAACTAACCCGCAGAGAAGGACCTCCCGGACGAGCACCTTGCGCTGGCTCCAGCTGGTCCGAAGCCAAGCGACGGTGGCCAGCGTCGCCCAGATCAGGATGTTGGTCGGGCGGAGAATACAAGCGAGAGCTGCTAAGGACAAACATTGCCGAAGGCTATGCGCGATGTGCGTCAGTGGCTGTTTGGGTGGTGTTTGGTAAACTGGGCCATACCTATACAAGAGTCTTTGACCCTCGGCCACAGCCTTCTCACTGCCGGCATTGGTTCGACGGCTGTTGTCGGTCGAGGTGCCTGCTGACCACTGCCATGGCCACAGGTCCAATGCGACAATCGTTATCGAGGTTTCCACGCAATTTGACAAGGTCCTTGTTGAGCAGAACCACTGCCAAGGATTGAGAACCGTGACGATCAACTGTACCCCATCAGCCAATGTGTTTCATCGCGCGCAAACGTCCAATCTAGCCATATCATGGCTGCGCAACCACATACCGTTGTCCACGCGCCACGAGAATCCTTCCCATAGACGCGCGTAGCTAGTTTCCAGGTATAAAAGTCACCAATCGCCGCGATCACGGCCTGCGCGGTCTTCGGCCCGGCGATGAGGAGTTCGGCGCGTGTTGCGGCAGAGAGGTGTAGGGTCGTCGCGAGGAAGTGTACAGTTTTGTAGATGGCGGCGAAGAATAATGGGTGCAAGGAGGATCGGAGTTGATGGTGCCATTCCTGTCGAAATCCAGACATCAACGCGATTAGCGATTAATTTCATGATTGTCCTCTGCGACTACGATACCAACTTACCCAGGTCACCCAGGCACCCTGGCCTTTGCCAAAGGCAATTTGCCATGCTGGCTCTAACGACTGGAAGAATTCATCGGGCTGAAAGAAGGTGCGGACGGCGAGCGCATTGAGGAGGCGGAATGCGACAAGGAAGAGGAAGATGTTGGTCGCCGGGGACGGAGGCGGTTGCGACGCGATACGACGCGGGGAAGATGCCATGGAGGACGACATGGAGTCGCCAGGTTGAAGCGAATAGGAATTCTAATCGCTTTGCTATCACTGGCTTGAGCTTAGATCGCCCTGAGGTGGATGCCGCGGGGCGCGGAGCATGACATCAATCTTCAACCAGGAGCAAGGGGGCGTGACACGAGGCAATGAATTGATGAATTGACCACCAGCGAATAAAACAACTCCTAATAGCACCCGTCGGCCGGGCCGGTGAGCAGAGAGTCGCGATTGGAGACTTGCGAATTGTTCTGGAGACCGGGGGAGTAAAAACTAGGACAAACTCGTGTAATCCTGCGTATAGGGGACAGTGGATGTCAAGGGAATTTGGAGGCTCGCGACAACCTGCACTTAGGAGAAATCACTTGCACTTAGCGGCATAGCGGCGGATCTATACGCCACGCCCGCTTTCCACGGGTCTTTCACCCTACAATTAGTACATAATTCGAGGATGAGAACGTCTGTCTTTTCTTTTTTTCTCCTTCATTCTCCTTTTCTCAACTTCTCAAGAACTCTCCTAGCTCTTCTAACTCTTGATCAATTCTTGAGTCTCCCTCTTTTACCCTTATCTTTCCCCTCTCTCTCCTCTTATCTTTCTATACCTTCATCTTCTCCAACTTTCAAGTTCCCCCGCAATTCCCAATTCTCACCATGGCTACCAACGGGACCAACGGTTCTGTTTCCCGCTATCACGCTGCTTCAAGTGAGGAGGCCATTCAGGCCGAGCACCACTATGCTGCTCACAACTATCACCCTTTGCCCGTGGTCTTTGCCCGCGCTCAGGGTACCTCCGTCTGGGACCCCGAGGGACGTCACTATCTTGACTTCCTCTCCGCGTACTCTGCCGTGAATCAGGGTCACTGCCACCCCAAGCTCGTGGCCGCACTGGTGGACCAGGCTTCGCGGGTGACCCTGAGCTCGCGCGCATTCTACAATGACGTCTTCCCCCGCTTTGCGGAGTTCGTGACCCGCTACTTTGGCTTCGACATGGTCTTGCCCATGAACACGGGTGCCGAGGCGGTCGAGACGGGTATCAAGATCGCCCGTAAGTGGGGATACAAGGTCAAGGGTATCCCTGAGAACCAGGCTGTTGTCCTGAGCGCTGAGAACAACTTCCATGGTCGTACTGTAAGTTAGCTCCCTTATCTTGTCCCCGGGGTGGCTCTACATCCCTGCTCGAACCCCCTGTGAACATTTAGAACCCGGTGGCTGATCATGACGGTCCCTTGCATTAGTTCGCCGCCATCTCGCTGTCCTCTGACCCGGAGTCCCGTGAGAACTACGGCCCCTACCTCCCCGGTATCGGGTGCACCATCCCCGGCACCGAGAAGCCCATCACCTACAATGACAAGGCCGCTCTGCGTGAGGCCTTTGAGGCGGCCGGCCCTAACCTGGCCGCCTTCCTGGTTGAGCCTATTCAGGGTGAGGCCGGTATCGTCGTTCCCGACGAGGATTACCTGCAGGAGGCTCGCGCTCTGTGCGACAAGCACAATGTACTCCTGATCTGCGATGAGATCCAGACTGGTATCGCCCGCACGGGTAAGCTGCTGTGTCACGAGTGGAGCGGAATCAAGCCCGACCTGGTTCTGCTGGGCAAGGCCATCTCGGGTGGTATGTATCCCGTCTCGTGTGTGCTCGGCCGCAAGGACGTCATGCTCACGATCGAGCCCGGTACCCACGGTTCAACCTACGGCGGTAACCCACTGGGTTGTGCCGTCGCCATCCGTGCTTTGGAAGTCGTACAGGAGGAGCAGATGGTCGAGCGTGCCGAGAAGCTCGGCCACCTCTTCCGGAAGGGCCTGGAGGATCTGAAGAGCCCTCTGATCGAGACGGTTCGTGGCAAGGGTCTGCTCAATGCCATTGTCATTGATGAGACCAAGACCAATGGACACACCGCCTGGGACCTGTGCATGTTGATGAAGACCAAGGGTTTGCTGGTACGTATTCGGCACTGAATTTATGTTTTAAAAGCTTCGCTATGGGGACAAGCTAACTGGAGAATCTCTCACAGGCCAAGCCTACTCACCAGAACATCATCCGCCTGGCTCCACCATTGGTTATCACCGAGGAGGAGATCGCGAAGGCCCTGGCCATCATCAACGAGGCCGTGAACGAGCTCCCGACTCTGAATGGCAAGGTTGAGGACCAGGTGATTCCCCCCGCGGAGAAGAACGTCAAGATTGGCATCGAGAACTAGATCCACTTTGGGGGATCACGTACTGGACCACCGGTCCGCCGACAGGGCTTCGACCCACGACTTCTCGGGAGCAACCGTTACGCATGCTAGATTGCCTCCGCCGGGGCAAGAGCAAGATGCGTAAGCATATCCCATACCCGAGGCACCCCCCAGTGCCGGTTGGGTGGGGACTGGATGATAGATGTATTTCTGGATGGCATTGGTGTCGTCCCACGACTTGACGATGGACAGGATCAAAACCGGCATTGCTTACAGATTGAATTGTATACCATAGCTACTTACTACTAGCTGCAGCTTACGCCTGCAAAGACCATGAGTTATTGATTTGCCACGTATTGGCGCTAAGACATTTCGGCATTCCGTACGGAGTACACGAAGCCATGCATGTCCATGCATACAAGGCTGAGACCCTTTTCAATTGTCCGAATAAATCTACCATTCTAGGCGTTAGCTCCGCTCCGAGTAAGGCGGAGATAATCTTCCGCCGAGGGTCTTTTCCTCCCCGGCCACGAGCTATGACAATACGAAGTGGTTGATTCGCTAGGTATTAGGAGTAATCATCTGTAATTCCGTGCATACCTACTGTAGTATACCCCACCTCGGGATAGTGGGGGAACGGGGAATTCGGGGAAATGCCACCGGACGATTCTGTAACTTGTAAGTAGCCTCATCAGGATTCTCAGGTTCTATCGATTACTAATCTCATATGGATCCGCGGAATCGGCAGTTATGAAGCCCGACGCCGATGCTCCGTTGGTAATGGAGCTTATCCATTGGCTGGCGACCACATTGTTAATGGTTAACGCTAAGCGAACGCGAGAGCGAATGCGTATTCGCTGCGAGAGCAATGCTTTGTGATCTGTGCATGACGCTGGTCATCGGAGTCCGGCTGTTGGTATTACAGTATTTTTCTCCGATGATAAGCTAGTAAGCTGGAAGCTTGGCTGGTAGTCAGATAAAATTATGAAGATTACTGTACTCCGTACTGTGGTAATAATAATAATAATAACTAACCGTTGCTACTGCTGCTAGGGCTATGCCGAGCTCCGTAAGAAATCGCCGGTACAAGCATTAAATACATGAATACATGACACATTGGGGGGCTGCATCCATCAAGTGACCCAGCGGAGGAGAGGAAAGGAGGACGGAGCAAACGATTCATTTTCCACCGGTCCTTTTCGATTTCATAGCTCTATGGAGGAACAATTATTCGATGAAAACTCCATGACTCACTCAGCTTTGACCCTTACTACTGCTACGTATGCTACTTACATACCTTTTCTAAGCTAAGCTCTACCCCATCACATACAAAGTGTCAAGCATTCAATCTTCCGCTTTCATCGGCTCGAGTCCCGCTCCCGATCGCCCCACATTTTGCATGGTCCATGGTCTTGCTCGGTCATGGCTTAAGTCCATTAAATCCACTTGATTCATAATTGCAACGAGACCGGTTTCTTCTCCATTTTTCCCTTTTCTTTTCTTTTCTTTTCTTTTCTATCAACTCACTCGCCGTTCATTTTGGAGTTACCCCCCTCCAACCTCTCTGCGCCATGTCTGCGCCGCCAGATCCTCTGCCACAGGCAGTCGTCGTGGGCGATGATAGTTCCAGATCGGCATCTGGGGACGAAGCCAAGGCCCCCGACATGATTCTGCAATCCCCCACGCAAAAGAAGAAATGGTACCAGCGACTGAATCCCTTGCGGTGGCAGACGCCGCCGCCTGTACCGGAGGAGCGGACGCCGTCGAGGGAACATGGCGCTTCATTTCTGAGTGTTATTACCTTTCAATGGATGTCGCCGTTGATGAGGGTATGTCTTCTTTCGGGGATAGCTGAGGTGTACTCGGCAAACTGTGGGCGCTATCTAGATTGCTAACGAGATATACTATGCAGGTCGGATATTTGCGACCACTCGATTTGCAGGATATTTGGACCGTTAATCCAACCCGTACTGTCGATGTACTTTCAGATCGACTCGACGCTGCATTGGCAAATCGCATCGCACAGGGAACGGAGCGCGCTCTCCTCTGGGCTTTGTACGACACCTTTCGTCTTGAATTTATTATCGGCGCTGTCTGCCAGTTCTTCAGTTGTCTGCTGCTGGTATTTGCGCCTTACTTGACCCGATACTTGATTGCTTATGCGACGGAGGCCTATGCCGCCCAGCATAGCGGTCTTCCGGAGCCATATATCGGGCGGGGTATGGGTTTCGTCGTTGGGATCACTTGCATGCAGGGCCTGCAGAGTTTATGCACGAATCAGTTCCTTTATCGCGGTCAGATGGTTGGTGGGCAGATCCGTGCTGTTCTAATCTCCCACGTCTTCAACAAGGCTATGAAGTTGTCTGGTCGTGCCAAGGCAGGTGGACAGGCGACTGAAGAAGAAGTCAAGGCTTTGGAGGCTACGAAGGAAGCCTTGATGAAACAGGATGGCAAGGAGAAGGACCAGAATCCCAAGGCTGCGGCGGCTTCTGCTGCTGGCGTTGCTGGCGATGGTCGTGGATGGAACAATGGTCGCATCATCGCGTTGATGAGTATTGACGTGGATCGTATTAACCTGGCTATGGGCATGTTCCATATGATCTGGTCTGCTCCGATCACGATAATCGTGACACTGGTTCTACTGATTGTCAACATTGGCTACAGTTGTCTCTCCGGTTATGCTCTGCTTGTGTTTGGTATGCCGTTCTTGACCTTCGCCGTGCGATTTTTGATCAAGAGACGCCGAAACATCAACAAAATCACCGACCAGCGTGTGTCTCTCACGCAAGAGATTCTACAGGCAGTCCGATTCGTCAAATTCTTCGGTTGGGAAAGTAGCTTCCTCGGTCGATTGAAGGAGATTCGGAAACGGGAGATTCGTTCTATCCAGACGCTCCTGGCTGTTCGAAATGGTATCCTGTCCGTGTCCATGTCGATCCCGATTTTCGCCTCGATGCTCGCCTTTATTACCTACGCTTTGTCGAATCACGAGTTGAACCCTGCTCCGATTTTCTCATCGCTTGCTCTGTTCAACTCGCTGCGTATGCCGCTGAACATGATGCCCCTCGTCATTGGACAAGTCACGGATGCCTGGACTGCTCTTAATCGGATCCAGGAGTTCCTTTTGGCTGAAGAGCAGAAGGAAGATATCGAAAAGATTGAGACCATGTCGAATGCTATCGAGATTGAAAATGCCTCATTTACCTGGGAGCGTTTGCCCACCGACGAGAAGGAAGGGGAGAAAGACCCGAAGAAACAAGCGAAACACCCCGAACCTGCTGGCCTTACATCCCCCGACGAAAAGGAAAACACAGATGCAGTTCCGTTGGAGCCATTCAAGCTCAAGAATGTCACTCTGGAGGTAGGACGAAACGAACTGCTTGCAGTCATTGGAACCGTTGGCTGCGGCAAGAGTTCTTTGCTCTCTGCACTGGCCGGCGATATGCGTGTGACTGATGGCACGGTTCGCATGAGCACGACACGATCTTTTTGCCCGCAGTATGCCTGGATCCAAAACGCCACCGTGCGCAACAACATTCTATTTGGAAAGGAATACGACGAATCCTGGTACGAACAAGTCATCGATGCCTGCGCTCTCGCTCCGGACTTGGAAATTCTTCCAAACGGCGACTCGACCGAGATCGGAGAGCGTGGTATCACCGTTTCTGGCGGTCAGAAGCAACGTCTGAATATCGCTCGTGCCATCTATTTCAACGCAGAGCTTGTGCTCATGGATGATCCGTTGTCGGCTGTAGATGCCCACGTTGGACGTCATATCATGGACAAGGCGATTTGTGGTCTTCTCAAGGACCGCTGCCGAATCCTGGCGACTCATCAGCTCCATGTCCTCAGCCGTTGCGATCGTATTGTCGTAATGGAAGAGGGTCGGATTCATGCCGTCGATACTTTTGAGAATCTGATGCGCGATAATGAGCTTTTCAAGCGACTCATGTCTGCCTCTGGACAGGAAGACTCGAAGGAGGAAGAGGCTGAAGCTGCTGACGAAATTGTCGATGATTCGAATGAGAAGGCTGCACCTAAGAAAATTGCACCCGGTAAGCCTGCTGCTGCTGCTGCTCTGATGCAGCAGGAAGAGAAGGCAACCGCATCTGTTGGTTGGAGTGTGTGGAAGGCGTATATCCGTGCATCGGGTAGCTACTTCAACGCTCTGGTCGTGTTTATCCTCCTTGGGCTTGCCAACGTCGCCAACATCTGGACAAGTCTGTGGCTATCTTACTGGACATCTAACAAATACCCGAGTCTTTCAACTGGCCAATATATTGGTGTCTATGTCGGACTCGGTGGCAGTGTTGTTCTGCTGATGTTTGTCTTCTCGACTTACATGACGACCTGTGGTACGAATGCCAGTCGCACCATGCTTCAACGCGCGATGACTCGTGTTTTGCGTGCACCAATGTCATTCTTCGATACGACCCCTCTAGGCCGAATCACCAACCGCTTCTCCAAGGATATTCAGGTCATGGACAACGAACTCTCGGATGCGATGCGTATTTATGCTTTGACGATGACTATGATTATCTCGGTCATGGTATTGATTATTGTCTTTTTCTACTACGTGAGTAATACTCGTCTCCAATTCCCTTTTCCTCAATACTGACTATCTCCAGTTTGTCATCGCTCTTGTCCCCCTGTTCATCCTGTTCCTGCTTGCTTCCAACTACTACCGCGCCTCCGCACGTGAGATGAAGCGCCACGAAGCAGTCCTGCGATCGATGGTCTATGCGAAATTCGGCGAAGCCATCACCGGCACAGCCTGCATTCGCGCATATGGCGTCGAGAACCAGTTCCGAAACAGCATCCGGACTTCCATTGACACCATGAACGGCGCGTACTTCCTCACCTTCTCCAATCAACGCTGGCTCAGTGTACGACTCGATGCCGTCGCTACAGCCCTTGTGTTCGTGACTGGTGTTTTGGTCGTTACCTCTCGATTCAACGTCTCGCCTAGCATCTCCGGTTTGGTTTTGTCTTACATTCTAGCCATTGCACAGATGCTGCAATTCACCGTTCGCCAACTCGCAGAGGTAGAGAATAACATGAACGCTACGGAGCGTGTTCATTATTACGGAACTGAGCTTGAGGAGGAAGCTCCTCTGCACCGGGTCGAGGTGGATGCCAGCTGGCCGCAGAAGGGTCACATTGTATTCGATAACACGCAGATGCGGTATCGCGATGGTCTACCCCTTGTTCTCAAGGGCCTGACCATGGACGTCCGCGGAGGCGAGCGCATCGGTATCGTTGGACGCACAGGCGCCGGCAAATCCAGTATCATGTCCGCGCTGTTCCGCCTCACCGAATTATCCGGCGGATCCATTCACATCGATGGCATCGATATCTCCACCGTCGGTCTGCATGACCTCCGTTCTCGACTAGCCATCATCCCCCAAGACCCAGCTCTCTTCAAGGGCACAATCCGCTCCAACCTCGACCCCTTCAACGAACACACCGACCTACAACTATGGTCCGCCCTACGCAAGGCCTACCTCATCGGCGACGAGCCTACCACCCCCGACCCCGAAACCATCCCAGGAACCGGTACAACAACCCCCTTAACAGGCAGCGACTCTAAACCCCGCCCAACAAACCGCCTAACCCTCGAATCCGCCGTCAACGAAGAAGGCCTCAACTTCTCCCTCGGCCAGCGCCAGCTCATGGCGCTTGCACGAGCCCTCGTCCGCGACGCCCGCATCATCGTCTGCGACGAAGCTACCTCGTCTGTTGACTTCGAGACTGATCAGAAGATTCAGCATACGATGGCACAGGGCTTTGAGGGGAAGACGCTTTTGTGTATTGCGCATCGGTTGCGGACGATTATTCATTATGATCGTATTTGTGTTATGGATCAGGGGCGAATTGCGGAGATGGATTCTCCTGTTGCGCTTTGGGATAGGGAGGATGGGATTTTTAGGGCGATGTGTGAGCGGAGTGGGATTACGAGGGAGGATATTCTGGGGTCGGATTGAGATCCTGGATTGGATTGGCGGGTGGGGATTAATTAAAAGTATATACTTGATGTGATAATTAGGCTTAATCTGAACATATAATTATTCAAACATCGTCGTCTGCCCAGGTGGCCTAAAACGTCTTTATTGAAATATAGTCAAATGGTACGATAATGAGCCTAGTTAGGCAGTACATGGAAGTGCCCCTAGTTCAGAATCCAAAATCACTACAAGTATCATTGTACCTTCCTATCACCCGCAAGTATCTCCCACCCATTCAACGTCCGATTAAACAGCTGCAGCGCGGCCTTTGGCTTGATAGTACGGCGCCTCGTGACCAGCTTCATAGATCCGAGTGAACGACGGGTTGCCAAATTCCCTCGTCATCCCATATTCAACCCCATCAACCCAGAAAGGCGCATAGCTCGTCCTCCGAAATTCCTCGCCGTGAGAGTAATTGACCGCGAGTGAGACTGCCTCGCCTCCAAACCAGTTGCAAATGTAGTCAGCATCACCGTAGACCAGAGCTACTCGGACTGGACGCGAGAGGACATCTTCCAAGCTCTCTAGGAAGTTGGGCCAGACCCAGTCGCCGGTCTTTTGGAAAGCATAATAGATTTCTTGGTTGGATTTGGTATAGTTGATATCGACACCGATTGCGTTTAGAACAGAGTCTTTTGCGAGATAGCCGAGATAATTTTTCGGAGGGGTCAGATCGAGCCATGGATGGCGGATGTCGTATATGCCAGTAAACATGAATTAGCTGAGTATATCCAAGAAAGAGTACATAAGAGTAACATACCAACGTTATCACGACACATGTTGGTTGCCTCTGAACCAATGGCATAATCGATAAGTGAGGAACGATTAGTGGCTTTGCAGGCTGCTATTTGACTTTGGCAGCCGTTTCTCATCCCATTGGCAAACTTCATGTAGTTGTAGATAGCCTCATTGACCTAAAACAATAAGCTTCGTCTAGTAGCGGAATTCAATTCGAACATACAGCTTTGATACCGTAGGTATTATTACGTGCAAACTCCATTCATAATACCCAGAGTGTAAAACTCTAGCTGAACGCCCCTTACAGTGCCATCGGCGATTTTTGGGTTCTGCTCGGAAAAATAATCGAAGAACTGCAAATGTTATCTTCTGGCAAAACCAGTGTTGCTTGAATTTGGTAGACTCACGGCTGGGCCGTAGTGTCTAGTAAATTTAGCACCATTATCTACATTTGATTAGAATAATGAATCTGACCCTCCGTAGCTTTCTGTCCAGAGGTTGAACCTCTTTGAATGGATCCTGGGATCTAATTTCGGAAGTCCTCCAAGGAGCCCTTGTAGAACTTCCCAGGTTGCCTGCGCGGCGAGAGTGGCTGTATCTTTATATTATTCAGCCAAGATACTGGGGTTCCATGTGTAGATAACTTGCCGATTGCCGTTGGATCTATCACGGGATAGCGACCCTTAGCACCAGCAAAACTCACATCCTCAAAAGCACCCGTTAATGGATTCAGGGAGCCAGCTTTTTTCTCCGAATATGAGAATCCTACAAGTTCTTAGTATATGCTCTAACAAAGTACTCAAAGGCCTCTCATATCATACCAACACCGACAGGCTGGGACAGAAATAGCATATTCGAAACCTCGTTCCAAGAATACTGGTTCAGGTAGCTTTCAAATTTTTCATTGATACCGCACGGCCCTAGCTTTGTTTCCAAAGTGTTAGTCCTATAGAGCTTTTTCAAAAGAAAATTCTTTGCCAGGCCCTGACCTTGAAACAATCCAATAAGAGAATCACTCCCCGGGCCGCCATTAAGCCAGAGCGTCATAGGTGCATTCATTGGATCGTGGCGTGCCTCAAAGAACCAGAAGAAAGTGTGTGATTCTGGGGAGGAATCAAGATCAACATATCCTGCATAAGATTTGACACCCGGGGTCGTTTCGCAGACACCTTCCTTGCCAGGCTCCTTGTAGCGGATAGTAACATTGTTGGCTGTTTTGATGGTTTTCACTCCGGTGGGCTCCTTCGGCAGTTGGCGCGGAGTGAAGCCAGAGGCAAATGGTATAGAGAAGGCTAGTATCAGCGGGGGAACCCAGATATTAAGGGGCATTTTGTCCTTAGGATTAGTTAAGTATAAAAGTTCTGATTTCTGAGGTTAGAAGCCTGATCAGCTGAAAATCAGGGCAAGAAAGGAAAGAAATAAAATGTCGGCTGCCTGTTAACTTGCAGATTGGATTCTCTATAGACTTTATACTCTTCACATAGCATTGAGAACCCCGTATTTCGAGTCTTTATCGGCAAAAGCGATACCTGTTGATATGGGGTGAAGATCAATGGTTCCTGGCAAATCAGAGGCCAGATCGAGCCGGTGAATTTTCGGGTTGATAAGAATTGCATTATCAGTAGCACTCCTCTCTATGGAGTATCCTGGAACTAACACAATATTTTGACGCCTCCTGTCGCACGAAATTGTATTGACCGACTTTTCTGCTCGAAATAGCGCACGTAAAAGAATGAAGGTGGTTTGAACGGAGATAAGCCGTATCTATACCGAAACTCCTAGCCAAGATTTGAAGCTAGAAACAAGAAGAATTCTAAAGGAACGATATGTGTTTATTCAAAACAGGATCAGTCAATTCTGGCCATGCACGTAAACGAATGCTTCGCTCTAGTATTCTCAATATAAGAGCCCAGGCTAGGAGTCTTGTAGCGAGCGTAAAGGCCTGTAGCTTCTCGATCTACAAAGGGCAGTCACACATGTGTTCTGTCTTAAGGATTCCCCGCAAGGTAGCGAGCCTAGTTCCAAGAATCTAAACATAGGTATACCTCGGATATACCGCTGGAAAATACATAATCATAGCATAAGTCGATATGTGAATCTGGTCACGATTGCGAGGTGCTTTAGGCTTGGTGAAACTGTACGCTAAGGGGCTGGTATTTAAGCGACGGCGGGGGTCAACGCAATTCAGCCCCATTCGCTCCATTAAGGTTGCCCCATAGTCAAGAAATCATGTTATCGTACCAAAGCTCGCGTGATCATCGGATGGGTCGGCAATTCTTATCTGTGTAATTGAAAAGCCCGGCAGTTGGACCATATGAAGGAGCGGAGACGGCTTGTCTATAATGGTTGGGATGGTAGGTATATTCCAGTTAGTAATGTTCCGGTGAACACCGCCATTTACAATGGACCAACCGGACTACCTATAATCTTGGTTCCATCAGATATTCGAATAGTAAGGGCGGGAAGAAGTCAACGTCTATGACTCTTTCGCTTCCTCTTTCGTGTGCATCTTGGACAGGCACTCCGTACTACTCGATTGTTACGACTAGAATGAAATTCGGTCAAGAAGCGAGCTACTTACTGTTTTGATGTCATTAAAAGTCCGCTGGTGATGCTCGATATAGCCCTTGGGTAGAGTATTACTCCTTATCCAGTTCACAAACCAACTCCATCCCCAAATTCCTCATCATTCCTTCCACCCCAGCCTCCCTCCATCCTTCCACATCCCTCCCATCCAGCTCAACCTTAACTTCTTCCTCCGACAACTCCCCAATTGGTAAGCCCGTATACCTCACAGGTAAGCCAGGCGCTGTTCCAACAACCCTCATCCTTAACCCGGTCAAAATACCTCGCAAATGGTCCGCCGCCTTCCCACCACCCCGCGACCCGTACGACACAATCCCCGCCGGCTTGCCCTTCCACTCATGGAACAGATAGTCTAGGGCATTCTTCAGACTAGCAGGAATACCCCAGTTATACTGGGGCGTGACGAAGATGAATGCGTCGAAGTCACGGACGACGGCGGACCAGGCGCGCGTGTGGGGTTTTGTGTAGTGTGGTGTTGGGTCGTCGGCAGGTAGGCTGGCAGGGATAACGGATTCGTCGTAGAGGGGGAGGGATTGTTTGGCTAGATCGAGGATTGTGAAGGTTATGTGGCGGGGGTCGGTGTCGATGGTTTCTGGGGAGGTTTGGGAGGGTTTTTGCGTTGGGAGGGTTGGATCGTTGGTTAGGACGTCATAGACGTATTGGGTGATGGTTGGGTTGAGGCGCGGAGAGCGCGTGCTGCTGGTCACGATGGCGATGTGTTTGGGTGGCATGTTGAGGCTTAACGTGGTCTTTTAAGAGGAGGATATTTAGGAGTTGATTGACTGGAGGATCAAGGTTAATTCAGAGGAGGGCTGTAGCTTCAAGGGAGGTTTGTAGGATTTTAAGTTGATCTGGTCCGCGGATCCGCGGAGAGCTCGTGTGGGTCGGACATTCCGAGGTGCTCCACGCGTCAAGAATGGGTCCATCCTGGCAATGCTAATTATTATTCCTTTCGTCTTCTTTGTTTTCATTAGTATCAAAGAATCAATTAATATCAGATCACCGAGGTCAATTTTTTTGTATACAGATATTTGTCGACATTGGTCATGAATAAGAATGAACCCGATCATTCGTATGATAACTAGATTGCCAGTCGTTCTGTCCGTGTGGTAGAAAGTACATGTGAGTGCCATCCCGGCGAATCTCGACGGCGAGATTTGAGTCTCCTCTTCGCTTTCAGTATAGTCCGGTTCTTATCATCTGGGGCACCTCCCGCCGGCTCCCATGTTGCCCCATGAGCTATTCTTGCCGTCTGGTTTGATCAACAAGACCCTGAGCTCAGTTGGGCTCTCCGGATGATAGGCAAAGATGACGGCCATAGCATTGAAGGGGCTAGTAATTACCTGGAACTCCAGTGTCACAGATATCTGCATTGTTCGACTCCCCTGGCACCTCAGGAAATTCATAAATCAACCCAAACTGCCCGTGGACAGAGCCGATATCTCTGAATGTTCCACCAATACTCTCCACCGCATCCAGAAGCCTTTTTGCAGTTCTGAGGCCAGTGGTACCCAGTTTAAAGTCAGGCTGGTGGTCGTCATGGGAGAAAACCAGGAGAAATTGTCCTTTGGAAACTATTCTGGACGTTAAATGGACTCTGCTAGGGGCTCGAAGGTCAAACTGTGCACATCGTCATAGTAAAATGTACTTGGTAGGTGCAAGAGGAATTGGATTATTCTGTGAGCTGTATAAGGTCATTCCTGAGCTACTTCGCTCGTACTGCCTTGAGTTATCGAGTCCAGAGAAAGATCTTGAAACCAGCGGCTTCTGGTTCTACAAGCCAGCACCTGTGCACGTTCGTGTCTATCGCAAGTAGTAGAGGAATTACATCCGGAAGACCCAAACGATCCCTTTGTCTTAAGAAGCAGACTTCTTAGGGGCGTTGGCCCGTCGTTCCCGAGATTCCATCCTGTTGTTCTGCATCCACGTGCCCGTGTGCAACAATGCTTCAAATTGTTGGCATACTTGATAGCCCATATCTTTAGTTGCAACATCCTTATTAGGCAAATAGTATGCCCAATCTTAAATTTACATTCCTCGAGGCTTACCGCTTGGTGGCCGAAGATTTTCGCTGCTCGATGCGTAGCTCATGTTGCGTTCCGCTGAAGAACGCTAATTGAATAGCCAAAGCTAGTCTCGGAGAACTTGCGCATTTAGGCACAAGGAATTTAGAGGCCAAGACGCTTATTTTTGTCGGAAAGCCATGCACCGACTTTATTTCCAACACGTGGGGTATGCGATCATAAAACCAATTTAAACGATCTCGTCTAATGATCAACGGTTTCTTGCTAAGTATTTCTCACTTTCGAAGCGATATCTTGATAATATTTTCGTGAGTACCCATTGCCCAACCACGAGAGACGACGGCGTCCACGTTTTACGGGGAACAGCTCGGCAAAATGCAAGGCGCAGGATGGCTTGCTAGCAGTTTGCAGATTAACCACTTTAGCTCAAACTAGTGATCTTCAAGGACAATATCCCTACGTCTTTACCCCTCCTCTCCCGGGAATTATGAAGTCCACCAACACCATCTGAGCATGGGACATCCATATAAGAAGGAGATCAACTCCTCCAAGATTTAAATTTGTTCTATCAAGCAAACAAGAAACAGACTTGCACGATGAGATCTATTCTCGCTCTTGGTATCTTCTTCACGGCGTCTGCTCACGCGACGACCACCAGCGGCAAATTTACTGCTTTGAGTTTCAATGTTGCAGGTCTTCCGTCGATCCTCCAGTCGAACGACGTGAATGGGTCGAAGACTGAGAATGCAGGAGAGATTGGCACCTACTTCGCTGAATATGGCTATGATATAATCCATATGCAGGAGGTTGTTATGTACATTCTTGGTCTATGCGTACATATGAGTTAACATTATTTCCAGGATTTTAACTACCATGCGTACATTTACGCTACCGATAACCATGCCTACCGAACTGCCACTTCTGGGGGTGCCGCCATTGGAAGTGGACTGAATACCGTGTCAAATTACGATTGGGTCGACTTCACTCGTACGAAGTGGAATACTTGCTCAGATGCGTCGGGCAGCGATTGTCTCACTCCAAAGGGGTTCACCTTCATGCGATGGAATCCATCCACCGGAATTTACATCGACTTCTATAATATCCATGCTGATGCTGGGTGAGTCGAAACCATAGTTTTTGTTATCAAGGAAAAAATTACTGACTGCTTTCAAGTACCGAGGATGGCGATGAGACTGCGCGCAATAGCAACCTGCAACAAGTCGCAGATTATATCGACACCTGGTCCACCGGAAATGCGGTGGTTGTGATGGGTGACACCAACAGTCGGTACACCCGCAGTGCCGATACTGGTCTTCGCGTCTTCCAGTCCCAGAACGGTCTCAGTGATGCATGGGTGAAAATCGAAAGGAGCGGTGTTTATCCGACCGCAGGTGCTGATGCGCTCCTTTGTGACAACCCGTCAACGGTTGAGAACTGCGAGACTGTCGACAAAGTCCTCTACCGAGGATCCAAGATCGTCACTCTCTCAGCCAGCAGCTTTGACTATAATGGTGAAAAGTTCCTGAACACCGACTCTGCATATCTGGGCGATGTTCTGTCGGACCACAACCCTGTTCTGGTCAACTTCACTTGGACTATGTCGAGCGCTCTTCGACAGAGCGAATTCTCTGGTGGTCCCCACGGTACCTGGTTCAACGATCTTCCCACCATACCATCATCTCCCGAGGCATCTGTGTTGACCTTCAGTGGTGCCAGTCGTTTGGACGCTGTTGGGGTGAAGTTGACCGACGGAACGTCATTCAGCCATGGAGGAACTGGTGGTACTGTAAAGTCGCTCACTCTCGGCTCTGGAGAGCATTGGGTTACTACTGAGCTTTGCACTGGTTCATACAATAGCCAGACTCGAAACTTCTACATCAAGGCTACTACCAGTGCCGGAAACACTTTGGAAGCCGGCACGGCGACTGATAGCTGCACAACTTATACTGCTGATGCTGGCTACGCTGTTGTTGGATTTATGGGACAGGATGGAGACGAGATTGACCAATTGGCTCTCATCTATGCTCCTTACTAGTGATGGAACTTTTTTAGGATTGAGATGAGCTTGACTTTACGCAGAGACAAGGATTGACAATGCATGACCGTATCTCACAGATAATCCCATAGTAATGACCGATTCTTCTGATCTCTTTTTCTGCTACTTTTGCTTCTTTAATCGGAATAAAATTTCAGTTGCAGCATTTCTTGAAAGATGGTCAAAATTATCCAATTGTCATTCCAGGGCGGTAATGCAGATTAGATGTTTGGAGTAAGGTCAGACGAGCTCTAGATCAATTATCAATCAAACTTGTGAGCGACGCTTGGCATGCAAGTTTTCGATCGGTGCGTCGACTCCGTAGTTCATGGCTTTTTTCAAATCTCCCAAGAACAAACTAGCAATGCAGGCCAAAACTCCAAAGGGGACTGCAATGATAAAGACAACTCTTAAACCATCGGCATATGCCTGCTTCAGGGCGTGAACACCGGTGTCGATTATCTCCACAGTGACACCAGATATGCTTTTCAAAGCAACATTATTTTCTGATGAAAGAGCTTTAACAAAAGCCTCGATAGAAGACTTTGGAAGCCCTGCCTGTACAGCTGCCTTGGACACATACTCAGGAATATATTTCTCGAGCCGCGGACTCAAGGCGGCAGAGAATATAGCTGTGAAAACAGCGGCGGCGATGGCACGAGAGCAAGTCGTAGCTGCTGTTGCTGTTGCGATCAGATGATGTGGTACTGACAGTTGAACTCCAGCAATTGCCAAGACTAAAGGAGAACCGAAACCCAGTCCAGCAAGAGCAACGAATGCCATAGCACTGAAGTCATTACCGGGTTGAATTGTGGATAGACCAATGAAACCGCAAGTGAAGATGGCAAAACCAACAAACATTGGGGAACGGATTGTCTGGAATTTAGTACTGCAATAGCCATAAATCACGGTGCTAATAGCTGAACCAATCCAAAACGGCAGTTGTCGAGCCGCCCCCAAGAATGGGTCCGCTTCAAACAAAGTCACAGTCCTATGGAAAGTGAAGATTAGTATCCTTATGAGCAGATCTAGATCTCGTGCCAAAAAGGAGTACTCACAAAACAGGGTAGAAGATTACGAAAGCAAAAAGTAAGATTCCTTCAATGAATATGAGACCAATGCAGATAGCAAAGGTATGACGTGCACTGTCTCCGGTTCTCCCACCATGGAAGAGATCGTGGTGTAGGATTCCAGTCTTGGTGAATCTCCACTCGTAGATTCCAAAGGCGACTAGAGTGAGAATGCCGATGATCAAAGTAGCCAATACCGGCGCACTAGACCAGGTGTAAAGACCACCACCAAGATTGAGCCCAGTTAAGAAGATAGACAAGCCCGCAGTGAGCAGGAAAAATCCTGGAAGGTCGACGCGGCCAAGCTTCTGCCAGAAAGACAGATGATCAAATCGAGTGTGCCTTTTCGGGGGTCTGTAGCCAACGAAAATGCCGATCGCTGTTATGCCCCAGAGAGCCATTTGAATCCACTTTACTCATAGTTAGATCTGTTTTGTTTTCCATGAGATGGAAGTTTGAAAGGGACACGTGCATAAAAGTTTCTCCAACCAGTGTGAGGATTCGCTCTCGTCAATGCACCGATGATCAAGGGACCTGAACAAGCACCTAAGGCTGCAGCAATGTTGATGAAAGCCTGGACCACTGATATTTAATCAATCAGAATGAATCAAGGAGGCTAATTACACCAGCAGACTAATTTGAACTTACTTGGTCTCCATTTTCTCGGCAAAATATCACTCGGGACGCAGTATGCCAGCGGGACCGTGGCAAATCCAAATCCTATTAGCACCTGAGCTGCGATAAGACGATATATATCTTTCGACCCAGGGGCGATCGCACAGCCAATAAATGAGATAAGGACCGGGCCGACGAGAAATGCCTTTCTAGCCTGGAATGTATCCGAGAGGGATGCGATGAGAGGCGCGAGGACAGCTTGAACAAGAGATAAGGAGTTGGGAACCCAAGTGCCTGCAGCAGTGTTTTGGAGGTCTTTTTCAATATAAGAAAGCTGGAAAAGAGATCAGTCAGTCAATTGAAAGTTGTTCTGACGACAAAGCTATCGTACCACAGCCGGGGGACCGAGCAGCCCAAAGACTTGGACGAGATTCAGTAGAAACATGGCAGCCAAGGCAAAATAGGTCTGCGCATGTAGCTCTGGCTCTTCATCTTCTTCATACACTAGATTCTCTTCAATTTGTTCCTTTGTATCTTCCACATGTTGGAACTGTTCAACCACGCTGTCCTTGTTGTGAGGCTCCGAACCTTTATACGCGGCCAGAGAAGACATTGCGGATAGAGGCTATTGTAAGAATGAAGATAACAATTATGAGGGACTCTGTAGAGAGCTATCGAATGTTAGAGCAGCTGAATTACCTTATATAAACCCCTTCTCAGTGTCGTCGGCCGGCCTGGAACTTTAATTGCCTGGGGCCCCGCGTTTCCCCCGGACCTTCCTACGATCTTCCCCACAAACAAAATGACAGGGCCCGCAAAGCCGAAGCTTTGTATTGAATTGTAGAAAATTTGTTTTAGCCAGTGAATAGATGAGATCCCATTTTACTGTAGTCCTTCGACTCTAATCCAGCGTCTATGGGGTATAGATCCTGGCGTCCATACAGTATGTTATTCACATATCATACACATGAACAAGGCCGACGATACTACAAAGTTGTTTCCCCCATTAGAACCCGCTCCGTTAATGCCCTGATTTCTATCGGCCATTCTTGTCGGGGATATTGCGGGTGTACAACGGGCCGTGTGGATGCGTCGGGGAAGTGCTGCTTCTGAACTTTCTTAAAGGCCTCTCAACGCTGCTCATTCTCGGTTTCTCATTTGCTCAGGTCCTTCACTACTCTTCACAAAGGTACTTAAACATTCATGAAAATCGTAATTCAGGACACGCTTCGCGAAGTCATGACATCAATCGCCCAGGACATACAACATACGGTAGGCCCCACCCTACATAAATTCCATGAAAATTGTACCCAGGTGCGTAACTTCGAGATAAGCCTTGATAAATTAGCTGCCCAATAGTTTTCAAGTGGTTAATGAGCTCTGAATTGCCCGAGGTATGGCCGTCGGAAGATTCAGGATCCTAAAGCGAAACAGTAGCAGGACCACCATAACCCGAACATCAAGCCAGTTTATTCTTTTTCACCCCGGTGACAACTATTAAAAATGAGAAGATCAAAGTATGTCAGGAAAAAGAGTTCCTGACCAGCAGTCATAGTGTCTAGTTGGTAAAACGAGATGGTGCGACGAATTGATAGGTTGCGCTATACCTATGGCTATGGAAGATCATTGCAATTCACACGCAGTAGCCAGCAAGCATTAGCTTTTCTGTTCCTGCACTATCTGGGTGGGCGCAAGGTCTTTTAAATTAGATTCGCCATTTGTGGGATCTTCCAACGCGCAACTTGACTTGAAATGGAGTGGATATGATTAGATCACTTCTACTTGTGCAACCCCATCTAACCATTTCTTACCAAACCTTGGTTCAGACAAGACAGAATGGCGACTTTCTAAGGATAAAAGTTTTTCTAGAGAGCAAGCGAGGAATTACTCGGAGGCTAATTCCTTTGGTCAAAAGCGTTCCTAGTATTCTGATTTCGGCCGTCCAGGAAATTTGAATTGGGTCAAGTATTCCGAGTACGACATCAGATCAGAGTGACGCGGCAGTAAGAATTGCATAGCAAGCTCTCACCTGATAATAGGCATTTCGTCGCGATCCTGACTCAAAATTGCAGTGCCTCCTCACAGTCTTTTCTAGCTTCGTTTTTGTTGCATTCGAATTGTCTAAACACCCACTATACTAGAAGCGGGGATCCCTTAGCAGGCCACGAACCAGCCACTCCCGCCCCCACGTGCGTTCGGCCACGCTCCGCTGCCCGTGATATCGTCGGTGCGAAGTCCTAAGGTACATTTTTCCCTCGTTTCGCTCGACAGGTTGTAGTCAGACTACTCGGACCACTTGAACCAGAGGCAAGTCTCATTGTTACTGGTCAGTATGGCACAAGCTAATGAGATCGACAGTGAGCTCAGCTGCCGGGTAGCTGCATTTCGGCTCCGCTTCGCAGCAGCAAGCGAGCTTGAGTGCATTACCCCTGCATCGTGCATCATGGAAGATGAGCCGTTGCCCTCTCCACCGGCCGTGATCGCCCTACGGGAATCATTTGGTGATCGCAAGCCGCCTGATATCACTCGTAAAATTACCGCCTGTGTGGCATGCCGGAAACAGAAGGTTACTCCTCCGATAATCGTCCATTTTCAAATGACTTATGTACAGAAAAGGTCAAGTGTCATATGCGAGACGGACAAGCTCCGTGTTCAAGGTGCAAGAAGCGAGGCTTACCCTGCACTGTCAACCGTAGCTTACAAACACTCCTGGAAGAAGATGTTACGTGAGTATCATACCTGTTTCAAGGCTCAATAGCCCGGCTGACCGAATCTAGATGGAAAGGAGCAGTCGTGCAAAAGATAAAAAAACTGGAAGAAACTATTGCAAAAATTGCATTCAAGGTTGATTTGTCCGATCTTGATCTTCAAGCACCGCCAGAGGAGCCAGATTATATGAGCCCGCCTGGTGTTGATATTTCCAATGCAGAGCATCAAGCCAGCCCAAAGCCACAATCAAGAGAAGAAAGAGAGCAAACACAGACTTGGGAGGTAATCATGGATCCTCGTGGGGGCCCAGCATCAATCCCAGCGTCCTGCCTCTCAGAGAACATCAGAGCGGCCTTACCAAATAGCCTTCCAACCTCTCGAAAGCCGGACCTGATATCAACTGGTATCATCACGTTAAGAGAAGCATTAGCACTGTTTGATACGTATCATTTACGATTGGATCATTTCTTATATCGCATACTGGGTGACCATATCAGTTTGAACTCGGTACGAATCGCGTCACCACTGTTGACGGCAGCAATCTGCACAGTTGGAGCTCTTCACTCGCCGTCATTGGGCCACTTATTTGATTCCTGCTTTGCAGAATACAAAGACCTTGTGACATCACAAGTATTCTCCAAAAACGCAAACGCAGACGATATCAGGGGACTATGCATTGGTGCATTCTGGCTGCATGAGCTTTCATGGGCACTCATAGGAAATGGTACGTCTATCACGATTTAAAAGACCTCACCAGGATGTGAAAATATTGATTGACCTAGCTGTCCGTGTTGCCTCCGATATCAATCTTCACAGTGGAATTTACAAGGCTCTCAAAGGCGACCGAGAAGGCTACGTACAGGCTCGACTATACTACCTTGTCTACGTGTGCGATCATCACTTTTCCGTTGCATACGGTCGGCCTCCAATGTCTCGCGAAGGTTTCATCATTGAATCTGCCAGCAAGCTACTAGACACGGAGCATGCAACCGAGGATGACGCCAGACTGATCAGTCAAGTTAAGGAGTGGTCTGTCCTAGGCAAAGTCTTTGACACCTTTGGCGTGGATGTGGATACAGCCATTGCACCCGAAACAATACCACAGCTGCGTCGATATTCAATTTCCTTGGATACGTGGTTTGCCGACTGGCACGAGAGCTTCAGTGAGAACAGGCGAGTTGGAAACTATCCGCAGAAGGGCGTTGGCTTTCACTTCCACTTTGCCAAACTCTACCTTTGCTCTCATGCATTCCGCGGCGTTCCTGCCGGGGAAAATGCCACACAATGCTTCTCGCCTGAGTTGGAAGAAATCGCCAATGCTGGCGTTCTATCCGCCATGTCCATTCTTCGAGTCATTGTCTCAGACGCAGAATTCCGATCGTTTATGAACGGTCTCCCTTTGTACTTTAACACAATGCTCGCATTCGCTGTGGTTTTCCTCCTCAAGGTGGCTACTAAATATGCCACCGTGATTCGGATCGATACTTCCAAGATCCTTTCTCTTGTTACCCAGACGGTGGCCACTTTGCGGGGAATTACTCAATCAATGCACCGACAACATCTGCTCGTCGTGATCGCAGAGGGACTTGAAAGACTTCTCGTGAGGTGCCAAGTTCCAGTGCAAACAACACAAGAAGCAGTCTATCACGCATCACCGGCAATAGAGCCTCACCCACCGTTCGAAATGGGCTGGATGGAAAATATGGCGAGCTTTGACTTTCAGACTAATTTTCCTGACATGGACGACTGGTGGCTCCATTACAATACTTCAATGGGCCCTGGTCGCGCTATGGGACCTGTTTAAAGGAAATATTCGAAACCCATGATGGTCGGACAAATGCCTCTCGCAGTTACAACAGAGCTGATTTCATGAATTATCATATTCTCTTGTACATACAGGACTCATTCACGTTTCTTCGTCACGATATAGACAAGGTAGCAGCTGCTATACTCAATACTGCTACCAGTATCCAAAGGACCCAACTATTGGGGAATACGGTCTTCGACCACTGTCCTGCCAGGTTGCTCTTTGTCATTACCGAAGGCGTAGCTGCGAGGTTTTTCGCGTCGTTTGTATCCTCCTTCGAAAGTGTCTCAGTCGACTCAGCGATCTTCTTCGCGGAGTTAGATATCGTAAGATTGTTGCCAGAAGATGACACGGGGTCAGGAGAGACACTTGAAGTTTCGATGCTCTCCTGGGTTTCCGTTGGAGGCGAGTCAATTGGAGCTGTTTTCTGGGCTGGATCTGGCGACAGGATTCCATCCTCTGAGAGATTTATGGATTCCTGGGATGATGGGAGTTCGGAAAGTTTTCCGAGTTCCAGAAGCAGATTGGCAATATCTTCATGGTTATAAAGCCGAGCTAATGCAAATGGCGTGTGCCCCAGTGAGTTCTTTCTCCAAACTTCAGCACCAGCTCCTACTAGTCTTCGAACAGCAATTTCATTGCCATATATGACAGCTAGGTCGAGCAAGATGTTCAGCTCATGACGTCCTTTGGGCAAGGCAGCCCCATGCTCAACCAATGTAGCACTGATCTTCACTTCCTGGGTGGTGGCTATCTCCAGGGCGGTTTCACCCCACTCATCCTTCAGGTCGACTTCCGCACCTGCAGCCAACAGAATGTCTGCAACCTCCGGGCCGTTATAGAGGGCTGTCAGATGTAAAGGTGTTCGACCGTAGTTATTGGGCATGCTCACAGGTGCGCCATACTCGATCAGTAAGCGAGCGATTTCACTGTTGTTCTTAGTGGCGCTGTAGTGGAGTGCCGAGTCACCGACATCTGGATCCTGTGCACTGATCTCTGATGCTGTAGCCGTTGGTAGTCGTTCACGCAACTCTCCAATTGACTCGGCACTAGATAGTGCCCATAAAGGCAACTGCTCATTGACAGAAAGCTCGGTGTCCGTACGCTTGGGCGATTGGATGATGGTGCCTGTTTCGGTCCGTTGAAGAGCCTGACCAGGAAGCTCAGTGTCGCTTGCCTGTATTTTCTGGGCTAGCCGTGCCCCCCGCAATATTTTCACAATGTCAGGTTGATTTGTCTCACGCGCAACATAGATGGGCGTCCGGCCATAGCTGTCTTTTATGGTTGGATCGGCACCGTGCAATAGCAAGACCCTGACTGTCGATGCAGATCCCGAGCGGGCCGCGTCATGGAGCGTTGTTTTCCCATTCACATCCTGCATATTGACGTCCAGGGTAGGATCAAATTTGAGCAAGATTTCAATGATTTCACTTTGGGAATTGATAGCAGCAGCATGTAGCATTCCACGTTGAAAGACATCCTTATGATGAACATTCGCACCTCGTTCAAGCAGCAGTTCAACAACGGGTATCTGATTGTAATCAATCGCTCGATTGATGGCAGTTCCAAACGATCCCTCTTGCAGAACCTCAGTATCTGCACCACGGTCAAGAAGCTTTTCGACAATCCGGCGATGGCCATCTTCTGCAGCCATAAGTAGAGCGGTTGAGCCAGCTTTGTCTTGCATGTTGATGTTGATGTCAGGATGAGTCAGAAGAGCATCAACCACTTCCTCTTCGTTACCAAGGGCTGCAAGCATCAACGCAGTCGTCCCACGGGACCTGGAGCCTTTGTTGATGTCAATCCCAGGCTTCCGTAAGAGAACCTTTACCACATCAAGGTGGCCTTGGTACGCGGCGGTCATCAGCGATGTAAATTCCGCAACAAGGAGGTTCACATCAATATTATCCTGATCCAAGAGAACCTTCACTGTCTTTTCATGACCATTTTGAGCAGAGACGTATAGTGGACTGCTCCCGACATTGTCCACGGAGTTCACATTTGCACCAGCAGTGATCAGAGTTGAGGTTACATCATGAAGACCACGTGCAGCGGCCAAAGCTAGAGGTGTAACGCCATTCAAGTCCCGGACGTTGGGATCAATGCCACCGACAAGGAGCTCAGTAACCAATTTGTTCAAGCCAAAATGGGTCACAAGGTGTAAGGGAGTGCTGCCATCCCTGCCGGCCCAACTAGTAGAATCTTCATCATCAAAGTACCACAGTGCTTGGGATATAGTCGCGAAGCGTTGAGAGTCGAGAATAAGTGCTCGCGCAAGATCAAACAGATCATCGCGCGGATTCTTCAGAAGATGCTTGCCCCAATGCTCTGCGGCATATTGAAGGAACGGGTACGCCTGAACTCTTGCGTCAAAATCAGTTGCTTCAGAAGGGCCGGAGCAGGCCCCCTGCTGGAACTGGTCAAACATGAGGTAAGTCAAGCAGTTTGAAGTCAGCTTTATAGCACCCTCAGGAAACCAGCGATCCTGATTTTCAGTCTCGGAAAAGTAATTTTTGGCTGAATAGTGAACTAGCCTGACGCAGTCGGATTCATCGAATTTTACTAACCCGGCACACATCGAGGCCATGATTTGAACTCGAATGATATTATCAGGATCAATGTCCCGGTCTTTGTCGGTGATAGCAATGGCGTGCTCAACTTCACGACATTGCAAAGGGCGTTCGGCAAAGACGACCCATCGAAGAAAGTCCATCGCCACTTCTTTTTGACTCTCAGGCAAGTCTTTGATTCGAAGCATCGCATCATTGTATGTACCATTCAACTCTTTCGGAAGAACATTCAGCGCTTCGACGACCTCCCCAGGCCGTAGTTTCGATGCAAGCGTATCCATATTGAATTTTGCGAGAAGGAACATCCCGTCATTTTTCTCAACAACCGTCTCCACAATGTCTGCCATGAGGCCAGTTTTGGTGTCAACACAACGCTGAAGAAAGTCTGACGAGCCGACTCGCCACTTGACATACGCTAGTAAATCTTGCTCCATAGCGGTGATGTCAATTCTGGTACTGTTGAATTGCTTGACGAGAATATGGCCCTTTTGACCACATCGTTCTCCCTTCTCATGGCACTCTTCGCACAGATCGAACCCGTCAGAAATTGTCTCGTCGCAGTCACAGCAATGAAATTGATAGCGCTGATCAGCTTTTTCACAGCGATCGCAAAAAATACTTCGTTCGATATCGGCAAAATGTCGTGTGATGTTATCAACTGGTCGAGATGTAACCATGATATTGACCTTAGCCTCTAGTGAAATGAGGGTTTCCAGAAGCACCAGCCTGCTCTTCTCATCTCGTAGCTCATCGAGTCCATCCACAACGATGAAGGTTTTTGGAAAGTGCCGGAGCTCAGAATTGAGAGCTGACACATACTCGTCGCTACTTGGACTCGTGCCGGCCTTGCTGTGCTTGGAGAACATCTCAGGCGTCCCTTCCCAGAAGACTCCATAGCGCTGGGCGATCTGCTTGACCAAGCTTGCAAGCAGCCCATTGATAGATTGAGAGTGCGAGTCGTCCCATTTGCAGTAAAGCATCAAGATCGCTGCCTCTGTGACGCCACTCTTTTCACTCAGTCGAAGTTTGTCCAGTTCGTTCACCACAATGGAGGACAACATCGTCTTTCCGGCGCCTGGAATTCCCGGGCAGAATAGAATGGCATTTTCACTTTCTTTCCAAGCTCGAACTTCTTCGCATCCCAGGAACCATTTACATGTTCCTTCATGCTGTTCTTTGAAAAGAAGGCTTTGCTTTGCAACGAAATTCAGCGGAGACAACCAGTCAATCATCTCCTTCAGCCGCGTCTCGTCCATGGTGGCTTTCATTGCCTGCCCATCGCGATGAATCTCTTGCGTGAGCGCATAATTGGATTGTTCAAGAGCAAAATGCAACGTCTGCTGCATGCGAGATATCTTGGCCACAATTTGGATCACGTCTGCCTTTGCTATTGGCCATGCCAGTGTTTGCCGAATGCTTCCACGCGTCGAACGAGGCTTGAGTTTTATCTCAACATCCTGGACCAGACTTTCGAGCTCTTTCAGAATTCCATCTGACTCGAAAAGCGTCAATAATTGCGGTGGGAAGTTTTCTTTGTCAATGACAGTTCCATCCGGGGCAAGTTGTGCCTGAAGGGCCGTGATCGTGATCCACAAATTCGACAATTCTTGAAGAAGCGACAGCCGCTCTTTTCCTCCCGAAACGATGGTCCCCAGGAACCCGATGATCTGAAACGCGGCAGTTGCAACTCCAGCGATGCTGGCTGCCAAGCTCAACGGATCCATCGAGCACTATAGTTTCTCAGGGCTACAGGGCCATCAGAATCGTGGATTTGAGGATATCGGTGCCGCCAAAATATCTCCAGGGTTTAACCCCGTGGGCGCGCGACCGACGCTGGCAAATATCGACCCCATCCAGCATGCAGGAAAATTGGGGGCGGGAAACAAAAGCTGGTTTACGGACCAGTCAGAATTGCTCAAACGGAGGGTTGTTTTTCGACTTGCGCAGCCCCTTTTGCTATTTGGTCTGGCGTGGCTTCTATCAAGCCAATGGGGGCGTTCTTGGACGCCATATTGTGGGGCTGTGTCCGATATCCGAAGCTGTTGATGCTGTCTGCTGAAGCTGACGGCTTCCTTGCTGACTTATGCATCCTCTTGTCTATAAAAAGAATCATCTTTATGCATAGACATCGGCCTTGAATGGTCGATGCCAAGAGCCTCACGTATGGTCGAATAGCTCTAAAATTTCGAAGCTTGTCTATCTCTTCATTTTCTCAGAGCTCCGATTGCTAGATACCCGCGACTTCAAATCCATGCCTCTGGCCGATCAATTCGGTAAACAGTCGAAGCTACATTCAAATAGGCTTCATATTCCACTTCCTCGCCCACATCCTGCAGGTCATAATGATAATGCCCTCCCTTTCGATTGCCCTCCACTTCAAAGCAATGCGTATGCTCCATTCTCAAGCCCGATTGTTCCGGATCAGAGCTATGCATGACAGTCAAACAAATAACAGGAGCCTCAAAATCATGATATGTAAGCCACTCTTTTTCTAGTTGCTCCCGGTCTCGGAACGGCAGGTTCTCTTCTTTTGGAAAATCCGGCATGATGTGAAATTTAGCCTTGCCTGCCTTCAAAATAAATACCCCGCCGAGGCTGATAGGTCTTAAGTCACCATAATGGTCTGCTAGTCCAAGTCGAATGCAATTGGTAAAGTTTTGTTCACCTGTTCGTGCTCGAGCAGTGATTTTCAGAACTGGTCCCGTATCGCCCGTAGATCCAAAAAGGTTGACCATGAGTCCACAATCGAGACTATCGGTGACTCTGCAACACGACGAGCCAACTTGATTGACTTGTATAATTCGAGAACCATTCCTCACTTGATCAATATCCGGGTCATCGGTTCCCACGTGAGGTCCTGGCGGAGTGTAAAGATTCACTGCAAGCTCGGCATTATAGCCTGTGTCGTGGAAGGGTGCTGCCCCAGCGCCAATCAAGAACCCGCCCTCCCCTTCTGTCATCTGCATGTCCTTGGCCAGTGAGCGAAGATTGAACTTGGCATCAAAATTGGGCCGTGGAAAGAGATTAGGCTGGCCGCCAACATCGGCGATGCAGGGATTCCCTGATAGACCGGAGCTAGCCAGGTGGAAGGGGGGCTGGCGGAGGTCGGGACATTCCACGACGCTCACGGAGGCGCTGGCAAAATTGGCTTGAAGCGACCGTTGGATGATAGCTGCTAATTCTCCCAAAGGTGGAGGATCTCTGGGATGTGTTGTCACAGTCATGGCTTCCTAGCCGGTATCCAGACTGATTTGATGATTGAGAGTAGGTGGTACGTGATGACGAGGGACCTTTTGCGGGGAAGAAAATAATGGAGAATGGCTGGTCGGCCGTACGTCATACCGTTTCCCCAACCCAACATAAACCACCAGAACCTTAAAAGTACAACTCTAAATTTTGTGATAATAACAACTCATTCAAATTCTATCTTTGCTTAAATCAACACATTTTTGTAAACCAAGTTAGATCTCCGATCACCACCCTTGCCTGAAGCAAAACCCAAGAAGAAGCGAACTTCCCCGCCAACCGTCTTATAGATTGCCAAACCCTCTGGTTCACGGAATTCAAGAGTAGACCCAGCCTTTGTCAAAGTTGGACCCTGCACAACAGCACCCGTGTTCATATTGACGCTGGTAATCTCAGAGTTGACCACACCCCCAGAAGTATCGTATGTAGTCCCCGTCAACAAATAGATATACTGCCCATAAGCAGCATAGCCCTGGAAAGTATCGGATTTGGTATTAACGGATGGATGCTTGAAGTTTGCCAACGGGTTGGTAAAGTCGCCGCTATTTTGCCTTGGTCAAACCGAAGACTGCAATGTGTTTACCGCTGAGATTGTATCGCACGATCAAGCGGTTGTTGACAGGGTCAATAGCGCAGGTATGCTCAGTCGCACCAGCGATAGGTTGGAACTTTTTTAGTGAAGAAGAGGAAGATGAGAGTTTACTGCCACTGGTGAACTTGAATCGGGCAAGCTTCTTTCCATATCCGTTTGAGTTGGCCTCAACCTCAGTCCACAGATACGTCGATGACCCCTCGGCCTGAGCACCAAAGGAGACACCGTGGCCGAAGCCAGTCAGGTACATATGCCCGACATAGTTGCCATCAAAGTCCAACTGGGTAATGCACAAGTCTCCAGATGTTTCGGAGGAGCCATCACGACGTTGGGCGACGAAAAGTCGCCGATTGGTATTATCGAATGCAAAGCCCTGTTGAACTGTCAAGTCAGTCTTGTAACACCTTGTTTCGGAACAGGTCGTAGGATGGTGTAGATAAATCGAAACATATCGATGAAGGGAGCTCTGCTGATGCAGTTTGGAAACTGTAGCAAAGCGCAAGAATTGCGACGCCTATATTGGCAGGCTTGAGGAAGCTCTTCCAACTCAGTGAGGATAGCATGTTGAAAAGACTTTCTTGAAAACTGAAGAAAGAGGAGATTGGTAACGGTGCACAAGAAAGTTCTGCGAGGATAATCCCATCTTCATATCCCTTAGTCTAGTCGTACTGTAATTCTCTATACGAGCAATTTCCGAGAAATGCGTTGATCTTTGCCGGGCTGAAGTGCCCCGAGCCTCTCGTATTGAGACAAACAATAGCGGTGCTAAGGGGAGCGCCGCGCCTTGGCAACATCCCGCGATAATCCCGCTAGGTTATACTTTTACCCCAAATATAAACCCGATCTCAGCTACTTTCGGATTAGCCAGAATGGAAGTGATGTATATCTTAACGAACGCCTCAGGCAGTCCATTCAGCCATTCGGCCCCACTGTCTCGGGTTCAGGTGGGGGTCAAGATGGGTAAACACGAAACACTTTAGCTCGAGATTGCACCTGCCAGCTAACTCCAAGGACAGCACTGCGAGAATAATATCATCCAGTCAGCGCCTTCTCGAGCAAAGGAGCTCAGCCCTCACTGGATGAGGCTCTGGCGCTAAAACACGGGACTTTGATGTAACGCCTCCCCGCAAACCTACTGCTCCCCCCACTTCTGAGACCCTCAACAATGACGGCAACCACAAGATCAAAGACAGACAAAGTCTTGACTACTCCAGTTATGACTGCTTCAGTCCTGAATACTCCAGAAATCCTGGAGATGATTCTAATTCAAACAGACATACGCACACTCCTCACATCTGCCCAGCGTGTCTGTCGGGAGTGGTTGAATCTAATCACCACATCGCCCTCAATCCAAAAGGCACTATACTTCACCCCGATCAAGAATTCCGAAGCAGAGTTGAATGAAAAAACACTCAATCCACTCTTGATAGAGAAATTTTCTCCCATGTTTCCGTCAAAGGATAGTTCGAATCACCATGGATTCGACTTTTCCGATTTAGAATGGACCAAAGACTCTTCCAGCCTAGCTCTTTTTGCGCGAGCAGATGCGAGTTGGCGCAAGATGCTAGTCCAACAACCTCCAATCTCCGAGATTGGTCTTTTCAGTCTCTTTTGTGCTAAGGGCTGCGATAGCGCTGGGTTGTCCAAGATCCCCGTCAGTTACTTTCACTCGACTACGCCCTAACCTAACCTAACATACCACTCACAATTCAGGACCCAGACAGCTAATACCTTGTCTCATACCCAGGCACAAGAGAAGAATCAAGAAAAGAACAGCGAGGGCCTTCGAATGGGAAGACTATTCGATATCCTGCTTTTCTCCCGTCGAATACAGTTTGAAAAGGCCACAACCAAAAAGGTGTTCTGGGCAGCCGAAACCCCGTTAGATCTCCACTTGAGCTATGGAAATATTAATGACGAGTTTCATAAATTGCTGGCACGGTTCGGTATTGTTCTTTATACTCGCCAGGTAATGCAGTGCTGTACCGGAATGGACACTCCTCTGAGTAAGTCGGAAACTACCAGAAGAGAGATCATCAAAGCATACCGAGAACAGGGCTTTGATGTGAATTCTAAAGTCCAGGAGGTCGAGGCTTCGAGAGGGCTTGTGGAGGATGAGAAGAGTATGAGAGCAGGTCCATATTGCGATTGACAGCACCACATGGAATGTGATCGTCTGACTTTAGTACTTAGGTTGATCTGCATTAATTGTTATTAGCTAGCATTGGTGATGCTTTATGTTACCTATGAAACATAAATTGTCATCTTGTGAATTGATCCGATATTGCAGGGGGAATAATACACTAGCTAAACCCTGTAGGGCTATCATCAAGATTCTCCAAGGAAATAGTTCTCACTCCAGCAGCATAGGATACATCTTCCATCTCGAGCGTCATTCCCTAATGGAATGGTTTTGTATGTCCAAATTCATCCCCTCATTTAAGTGCATTGCCTCATTAGTCCATTCGAATCACGTCGTAAATCATAAAAAAAAAGAAATAAAATCCTCCGAATAAAGCTTCCATCAACCCCGAGTCTGTACAATTTGCTCGTCACCTTAGACCACATAGCTAGGTCTCCGGCTAGAGCTGCGGTGTCGGTGTGAGGAAGAGTGACCGCGACGGCTGCTATGGCTGCGCCGACGAACAGTAGTCTCCTTGACAACAACCTCACGGTTCTTGCTGTGAATGAACAGCGCAAGGAACGCAGTCCAAATGAAGAAGACCACTTCCATGATTCCAAGCGCAAAAGTGGTCTTCAGCATGGCGCAGGTCTTGTTGACTTGGAACGACAGCGGGTTGTTCGCTTGTCTGCCATACTCGCCAAAGGGACCCAGGGAGACCCAGACCGAACCGCCATCCCAGTGTGAGCAATCAGCGTTTGCGATGAAGCGCAGCTGGTAGACGCCCGCGATGAATGCGCCGAAGAAGCACATGTCAAGGAAGGAGACAAAGAAAGAGGAGCGCTTGGCCGCGGAGAAGCGAATCAGGGTATCGATGCACCAGAAGACGGCGATCACGCTGACGATGAAGAGGACCAGGATGTATGGCGGTGTGAGCATGTTGGCTTTCAGATAGCCATCGACGAAGTAGGCCTGCGTGAGCGATGGGGTGATTAGTATGGTGGATGGTTGGCTTTGCGCAATTGCCTTGCGCGCGATCAAAGGGGGATTGACTTACCATGATACCAATGATCGGAATGAGGAAGGTGATCTCCACCATGCGGTTGAAGATGAAGAAGATACTGCCAATCATCTTGACGGAAGCCTGGTGGGCACTGAATTCAAAGGAGTCTCGATCTTAGGAATGCGACGAAGTTAAAAAGAGTTTGCGCAAAAAGTCTGGCGCAGGCTGAGGAGGCGAGAGGCAGGTATGTAGGTACTTCAGAAGTACAGATCAATGGATAGATTGTTGATCTTGTCTCAAGGCTATACTCGCATCGCGTGGAGAGCAAAGACGATGTAAGGTGAGTTTTTCTGATCGCAACCTGTACTGCAACACTGCAAGAAATAAGAGATTCAAAGATGAGTAGAGAGAAGGAAGAAGAGAGAGGGGCGAGAGATGCATAGAAAAACGATCTCCGTTGCCGTCATCTTGCGCTGAGGGGTGGGGGAAGAGGAGGCTGGGCGAGTCACGGCACCCGTCTGAGGTGGCTGGGGCAATGTCAATTGAGACGGGGTCCAGCTCATCCCGGGCTCTTTGACATGGTCACTATTGCTCGCAGATGCGAGACGTGTGTCATCATAATAGGGTTAGTGCAAGCCTTTCCGTCAGATTTAATCAAATGTTCTGCATCTGATTGACTGTTGATCCGCTTAGTTCTGCCGGAGGTTGGTATTTGTTGGAAGGGCAACCCGTCCCAAAGGAGCCAATAGGGATTGTCCATCTACGAAATGCATCAACACTAAAGGAAATGTACCAAATGTAAAGGCAAATTCTATGTACACTGGAATGGATGAGAGGTTTGAAGTCAGATTTCTCAATAAAATTTTCACTTATAGTATCAAAAGGACGAAGTCATCCGGAAGAAACCAGTTCCTGCCTCGAATGCCTCATCCCGAATGTTCATACACGGACGAAAGGAGAAAAACTCAAATAAATGCCAATATTCGTAAAAAGTCTCATGCAATACAGTGCTAGAAACAAATCATCATGGGATATATTTTCCGACTAAACATCGCGAAGCGGCATGTCAGTCAATTGTCGCCCTCGGCTGGTATCTTGAGGCGGGTGCATAGCGTCTCCCGAAACAGCATGAGTCTGCGACTGATACGCAGTATTCGTGTCAAATGGAGGTGAGTACCCCCGACCCGCACTGGAATTTTGGGCCATCGCATAGCCATGCTGCATTTCATACTCATTAGCAACGTCATCCTCACTCGAGGACCAGTTTCCATCAGGATTCTGATCATGTCGACGACGGGGATACACTTGAGAGGCGAAAGGGTTACTCGGAACAGCATATCCCGAAGCACCATGGGGAACTGGGTGACCCGAGGGCGATACGGAGCGTTCGATCCCAGTTGGTGGGTTCAGGCGGTCTTGTTCGGGGTTGCGAAGAGCAGAGATGCTATCATTATTGAACGCGGTCAATTTGGCATCCATCGGACGGGGTGGTTCAGTGCCCCAAGTGCGGATCGGATAGGCTCGACCCTTGCGCCAGGCCTCGGTGAGCGGGGGGAAGTATTGGCGATAAGAGACAACGGCACAGACAACTCCCAGGAGAGAGCCGGTGATGACATCGAAAGGGTGATGGCGGGCATCCATAATCCGAGACACTGCAACAAGGGTTGCCGCAAGGATGGGCACCATGACCAAGAGACTCTTCCAGGCCTCGCCGCGGTTATCCATGATATGGAGCTTTCCACCCAGCCACAAAGAAGTATAGAAAAGTCCCGCGAAGGAGGCTATCATGATCAGGTCAGTAATTATCTCAATGATTTTGAAACTTCCAATTGCAGTATAACGAGGGGGATGCCATGGTGAGACTCACAGCTACTGTGACCTATCGGAGATAATTTATTAGCATCCAGGTTTTCCAGACTTGGTAAGTGCCAGTGCGAGGAATGACCTACCCGATGGCCATGAACGGAACCCATCCTTGATAAGTTTTGGATCGCCGGTGCAAATCGTCGAGTTGGACAAGCCGTATACCGCCATATCATGGCTTCCGCTGAGTGGCTGGCACCGATCGATCAAGTCGGGCCGGGGCTTGCCGCAAGCATTCTTCAGGACCTGGGTGATCACAAAGGCCAATCCTTGTGACAACAACAGGCCCAGTATTCCACAATTCATCTCCCAGAGGCGATCCTTCCATCGCCAGGGACCCCGGAGCTTGCGCTTCCCCGACACTGGGTCCTGCGGCTTGTGGTGTGAGAATAGCCCATCGATAAAGAGTGTGTAGATGATGATGAGCACAAGCGGGAAAGCACCGGAAATACAGAGGGCGTAGTAGATCGGAATTCGTTCATGGACGGCGTAGGGATACTGGAGGGAGATATTTGTGAGGGAGAAGTGTTGGTGGAAGGGTTCAATCGAGTCTAGAATCCAGAAGCCGATCACGCAGGCGCTAGTTGGGTTGAAGGGCGGTGGTCAGAGATGGGAAGCTAGACAACAGTTTGATATAGGGAACACACATGATAATCACGTAGTCGAAGATGTAGCTATGGGTGAAAGACGGTCAGTTCCGAGCCATAAGAATAATGAATGCTGCGGGGGAAGAGAAAGCACGCACGAAATGACGACTCTCGGTCGGAGCCGGCGCTTGGAGAACGGCAATTTGGCCGGAATCTCCATTGTGTGTGTGGACCTCAAGGGAATAATGAAGTGGAGGAGCGTAAGAGATACGGAGTAGAGGAAGAGGAATAGTAGAAGTACTCCGCAGATACAACGGCCCTAAGATTAGGCAACCTCAAATTCGCCAATTATGAGTATTATTATTATTATTATTCCAAGGCGACTGAAGATCGAATCTGCTTGGGCTGGTCGCGTGCCTCAGGCGTGCCGATTTTGTCGAACACAGATGGGGCATAATACCGCTAGACCAAAAATGTGCCATAGGCAACATTTTTAGTCATACGGGCTTCTTTTTTGTTCCGACAGATTTGCGAAGGCGCGGTGCTTGGCGCCCCTGCCCCCTGGACCAAGCTGGACTAACCTGGACTAACCTGGTCCCTGGTTTAACTTTTGGTCTCGGCGGTTAAGTGACGAACCAGCGTGGTTGGGCATGTCACTAGAGACTTCAGTCTCCTTCCAGGGTCAAAAAGTCCGGGAGTGGAGCAACTTCTACAGTACTACTGGAGACCCGACAGCTCACATAACTAGTTAACCGCCGTCAGTTATTAATATTATTAAAAACTCCTGTTCCTGATTCAAGTCCCGCCTTTGTTATCCACAGAGGTAGTCTAGGCCTTTCTACTACTGCAGATTATCATTCGGAGTATCCATTGTCCTGGTCTGTCTTTGAGTGTCTTAGTATCCTCCAGCTGGCTTCAACTGCCCCTGCAAAACATTTCTCCGAGACCGCTATATCTACTTATTATTAGATGCCATCCATCATGTTCTAACTTCGAAACAAATGATAAGATCTTGCCAAGGCTTTTTAAATGCTAATTCAATTGCATCTCGAGATATCAAACAATCGTGAATCATGAACCGACGATCTTTGTCGCTGAACAAAAGAAAGAAGAAAAAAAAAGCTTCGATCTCCTGTGGAAACCTTTCTTTTGCCGCACAGTTATGTATCCTAACGCAGATCCGCTTCCCTGAAAGAGAAAGAGCAGGTGCGACACCCTCGAGGCGCAGCCTATGCTACCTAGTACCCTGCAAGATCAGGTCAGCCCCCGAACGTGTGCGATTTAACATATCTCATTTGCCGCCGCCATGGTTGATCTTGGCGCTCACCCAGTGATCCACATCTGATTAGGCAGCATGATTATCCCGCTTTGATTTGAGGAATGCAGGATGTTTGTATCCATCTTACCGCTGAGAAAATGTGGAGATAGGGCTACGGAGGACAGTGACAATTGACCAAAAACATGATAGAACTAGTTAATCGAGTATTATTGACTATGTTCAAATTACCAGCCGAACTCATCTGTTCGGATAACAACCCCATTCTGGAACCAAGTCAAACCAAAGAGAGGAAGACATGACCATTCATGTCTCCACGTCAGGCTTCTATTAATCCTACAGACAAAACTAAACTATTACTCTAATCAGTCATACTCCCAGCAATTCTCCAGGGTTACGTCGTCAAATCAACACGCGGTGATAAATAGACCCAGCCTAGAAACCTTGTCAGCTGATATTTTTCGGAGGATTACTTGATTTTCAGGTTGGAACATACGGAGATGGGTTCCAATCTTCAAAGAACTCAAAGTCGGTACTTCCCGCATTCTTCATCTCAAAGGCTATCGCCTGTCCAGCCGGGCACGAGAAGGTCGAAATCAAGAATGAGTGACCCGGGGAGATGGCAATGGTTCCCAAGCCCTGGGAGACAGAAGGAACGTTGTTCTCGGTAGTCGAAGTGCTGACTGTTTGCGAAAGCTTGCCAAAGGCAACCTTGCCATCACCACTGAAGCTAAACGAAGTAGTCTGGAGTTCTTCCTTCCTAGGGAACAGGAAGACCAGGTTGCAAGTCTTGCCCGAGAACGACGGTGGAATATCAAAGTTGAAGGTGGTCGCAACGGTCGAATTGATCGTTCCATTGAGTCCAGTGCCGTGGGGGGTATCGGGCTTAGCGGAGTCAATTCGGACCATTAGATGGGGGAATTGGAACTCTCCAGAGAGATCGGTGGGACAGCTAGTCGTAGTCGAAGTCGCCGTGGCCGAAGTCGAATTGGCATGGACGCTGCTCGAGGGGCGGATACTGGTGGAAAGAGATGTCACCGGCGCACTCGATATGTGGGTACTATTGGCAAAGCCAGTCACACTACTAAGTGCACCGGATGCCGCAGTTGTGCCTGAAGCACTACATGATGGACAGGTGTGAGTGCTGCTGGATGCAGCCGACTCGCACGAGGGGCAAGGGGTCGATGGATGAGCAGTGGTTGAAGCAGCCGACTGACTACACGAGGGACAGGGACTCGATGGATGAGTGGCAGTGGCCGCGCTGGATTGGGAGCTCGTGGAGGCAGAAGCAGTGCCCGCAGAAGTAGCAGAGGACTGGCCAGGCACAGGAACAACTGGCGCAGCAGAGGTATGAGTGCTAACACTAGAGCCCAGCGCGCCAGTAACACCGGAAGTAACAGAAGTGTGGCCAGGAGCAGGGGCTACTGGTAAAGCTGCAGGAGCGGTACCAGCCGGAGCAGCAGAGGTTTGTGAGCTAGCACTGGAGGCTTGACTTGGAGCACCAGGTGCCACAGAGGCAGCAGGGCCAGCAGTAGTAGAGCATATGCAGTTGGATACTGTAACCGTTGAGATAACCGTGACGGTTGGAGCTGCGCCTTGTGCTCCAGGCGCTCCAGCTCCAGATGCGCCAGCACCACCACCTGTCACATTTTTACCAGGGGCTGGGGGGATGCCAACGATAGGGGGACTGCCAGCGTTGATGCAAGAGTCGGCAGTTAAGATGACAGACTTGCACTTGGTGACAGAAGTGCTGTTAGTGGTGTAGATGTTCTTTCCATCATTCTGGCCAGTCTCGCAAGCAATGAAGTATTCGCTGCCATGGAACTGCAGTTGACTAGCGGACGAGATAGAGAAGCCTGGAGTTCCTGATTTACCTTCATCACACTGGAACTGAGTAGTCTCCGCTGGTTTTGGGATTGTATTAGCGTTTGATGATGATAAGATTTGAGGCTCCGAGGAATAGACTCACGGGTGATGATACAGCCTTTTCCAGTGCTGTCGGTAATCACACCAGTAGAATTGATACAGAACAAAGATTGACTGAGACTGTTGTCTCCAACGCGACTCTGGCCATCAGTCAGTTGGCCAAGAGGTCCGGTAACTTCTCCAAAGACGTTGAGATGGAAACAGCAGGCCACCTCAGCGCGTGGAAACAAGGCGAGGGCGTTGACACTGGCAGCCAAGGCTGCTAGAGCAAAAAGTCTATTCATACTTCCGCAAAAAACCAGGAGTGACACTAGGTTGGGGAATGTGAGGCCTATTCAGAGGCCGTGATCTTATATTGATCCGAATATCCCCACACGTCGATTGTCTGGACCGATAGTATTTTGCGACTAACGAACGCATCGCCTCTCTGGGGATCTGGGCCATTCTTATAATTGGCCCTGAATATCTCATCATTAGTGAGCAATTAAGCTACTTGGGCCATCAAGCAGGGCATTTACATATCCAATAAGGACCCGGGTTATATCTCCGAGAAAGTAAAAAACAAAAAATAAGTAATCAAAGCCTAGTGAATTGCCAGTCTGTCAGGATCGAGCTATGTCATTGTTTACGAGAATGGTGGAACCTCGATCCAGCCGGACTGTTGCTCCGCAGCAATCAGAGGCTACACGTCATCTGGGGTTCTCTTTAGAATGTGGAGATACACCCAATAAATAAACCAAGAGGGTACAGTTCTTAATATGTGATCAAGTCAACGGCTGCTGTCGAGCTAGTGGCTCGAGATGGCCTACGGTAGGTTAACATTGGGCCTCTGATAGCGATGAAAGTTCGCGCACTCTCTTCTTTACCAATCTACTGATAAGTTCTCAAAGCCATGAGATTAATTCAAGCTCTTTTTTTTCAATATACTTATTCTCAGTTCGAGAGCACTTTGAAGCTCCCTGGTGCATAAGGTTCCTCCCCAATGCTCGGACCGAGCGGATCGCTAGGCTTGCTTCCCATGGTTGGGATGTACCCCATCTGATTCTTATTGATTCCCATAGCAACACCTTTCATGGAAGATTAACACTAAATTAAAGCTTAACGGAGGACCTTTTACTCTGTCTTCCCAATGAGAATGGACACGTGTAAATGAGGAATTCTTCTCCGAGCCACAGCTACTCAACATCACTAAAGCCTTGGCCGATACACGCAAAAGTTTGACATCCAATGTAATTATTCTCTCAAAATCTCACTATTGCCCGAGACTCTGCCTTGCACGTCCACCGTATGATTGATGGCATTATCGTGGATAACCTCGCTGGTGAAGGTGGGCTGGGAAACACAAGGAAATATCTAAACAGCCTGCTCCCACCATGATGATCAATAACCAAATATCTGTCATGGCCCACCGCGATTTGATTGAGTATCAAACCATCAACAATGGTTTCGATAATATGAAGTCGACAATGATCCATCATTCTAAATCGGAACCCTCGGGTAGGTGCTGCCCTGAACTGAATCTCTACTTGGTGACAAGGGATTTCTTGGGCGCCTAATCCCGTGTGCAAATCCAGGTCCATATGTCAGACTGACGGTTCAGTGCGCCACGGTGAATCAGTAACACTTTATTCTGTATCTCTTGATATGACCTCCCCGGGAGTCCGGCAAACCCCCTTTGCCGAGAACTCGTAGCTTTGCGACACAAGGAAATCACATTCAAGGTAGATATCTAGACGTGGTTCCAGCCCACCCGCATCATTCCCAGTGTTCAGGTACCACTACAATATTTCTACCTGTGTTAATCAATCCATGGATATAGATCTTCCATGCCCCTATATCTGACTCTTTTCGGGTCTGCCGGATAGAGCGTAGACACATCTTGGCGGCACATTATTTGCCGCTTCCATCATGTATAACAGAGTTCCATTGAAAGCCATTGAGCTAGGCTGGTGATCAGCATCGACTGTCAGTATTGACTTGACACCGGGATGACGATCACGACGCGTTAAAGCATCATGACTAACCCCGACTGATTTGAGGATTCTTCGTCACTTCTGGTGAACTTGAGTCAATCATCACACCAGAACCGCCAGCTTTTACATTGATCAAAATGGGGCATCCAGCTCAAAAAATAGCGTATTCCAATCAAAAAGTGTAGAGGGATCTGCGGTTGCATCAAACGCCTGCCAAATGTCATCAGACAAAGTAGGCGCAGGTTCGGTGATCATTGCTTCCGCATCGACGAGATCAGATGTTCCGGTCATTATAGCAGAATCCACCGGCACAGGAGACTTCGATTTTTTGACGTTTTTCGATCTGGCTGGTCTTCTCTCGGAAGGCAACGGAACCTTGCTGCGTTGAAGAATAGAGTTGAAGGTATCGAGAATTTTGTCCGCGAATGAGGATTGGCTTTGCCCTCTTCAAGGATTTGTAGCGCATTTTGAATTTCAGATCGTCGATCTCGATCCTCATTTGGTTGGCGACTTTTATTACGACAAAGGTCCATCAAGAGTGCAATAATAGCCATGCATACGCAAAGCAGACTTCCCGAAAATTTGAGCCTTGTCATGGCAAAGGAGATATCTTCCGAGGATAACTGTGCTTCCGTGCGGATAACCATTCTTGCCGCTTCAAGGCATGCATCTCTTGAATAGGAGTATGTATCTTGCCCGCGAGACAGGTAGGGTAAATGTAGCTTGCAACGTTGCGTGTGGAGCATTGAGTTGATGACGTATCGATAGATGATTATACCATGTAATCTGCTGGGATCGGTGTCTGGTATTTCACTCATATCATAAGCCAGATGGAGAAATGGCGGCAATAATTGACTGAATTCACGTATCCTTCTATCAATCTCCTTAATCTGTTCGTAGTCTGGATTACCGAAACCGGTCTCCAACAAGGGAAACTGGTCGGTGATTTCTCGACAAATTTCGCCCAGACGAATCTGTTGGATAAAATACGACATGATTGTGGGTTGATCAAGAGGCTTGTCAATACTGCTCATCCCATCAAAAAGATCCTCATCGTTTGCATTGCCAGGTTTCTTGGTCGCCATGTGGCGGGGATTGATCATATAAGTGCCTTTCTGCGAGCTACCTAACTGGGACAATTGCCTTCATCTTGTAATTAGTTTTGCTGGTGTGTGATTTGGTTGATAAGCATACCAGTCTGTTGCAACAAGATACCACCGCATCCTTCTTCCTATTTCTGCCTTCACGGAGTCCGGACGAGGAACATGGAGTTCAGCATTGTATTTGTGGTCAATCCGGTGTAATGACAGCTGCCATGTAACTGATATTGCCGTTGAGAAGAGATATCAACCTTGGGAGGTAATGCCAACGGTGGTCACAACGAGTATCAAGCAAACAAGAACACCCATGTCCTTGCTAATGAGAAACGAGAGGCCATGGAATACCACGGGTATATAGCCCCCATTTTTGCAAACCGATCATTGGCTTGTGAGAGTAATACTGACTCTCGCGCTACAGATTTGATACTTACGGACCGATCATCCGCGCAATGCCTGACTTTTTCAAGGAAAACGGCTATCAAGACATTGATAGTATCACAAACACCCCCTTCCAGAAAGCTTACAATACTACCCTCCAACCCTTTGACTGGTATGTCCAAAACCCAAAGCATTTCGAGACTTTGCAGAAGATCATGACTTCCATCGAGGGCGTGGAATGGACTGTCGGATTTGAGCTTTTTGATTCGGAGGCTATCAAAGTCCCCTCAACATCTCCCCAGCCTTCCGAAAAGCCCTTCTTGGTGGATGTAGGTGGTGGCCATGGACATCAGTGCATTCAGCTTGGCATGAAATACCCGGACCTTTCAGGGCATCTTGTTCTTCAGGATCTTTCAGCAGCCGTTGACAAGCTCCCCTCGATTGAGGGTGTGAAGGCCCAGGCTCATGACTTCTTCGAGAAGCAGCCCATAACTAGTCAGTTGCTGTTCCTCCCTTCCAAAGCGAAATCAAACTAATTTTGATGTCTGTGTAGGTGCGAAGTTTTACTATCTTCGACGCATCATGCATGACTGGCCCGATAAAGAGTGCACCAAGATCCTCCAAAACATTGTTGATGCGATGGATGCAGACTCGCGCATTCTTATCGATGACGTTGTCTTGCCGGATACTGGCGCCAATTGGCAGACCACAATGGCCGATATTTCCATAATGATCTCGCTTGGAGGAAAGGAGCGGACCGTTCAGCAGTGGAATTCGCTGGCTGACTCGTTAGGCTTGCGGGTTGAGCACATCCACACTTATACTGCTTCCACTTACACCTCTGTCGTTGTCCTGGGCCCGAAATAAGAGGTTTGGCAAAGTAGTTCATATAGTATATTAGACTAGAGTGCACAACAATCTCCACTTCTTTCAATTTCTCGAAACAAACATCGATTGCCGAACATGGGCACTACTGCCGTGTCGCACACCACCAGATCATTCGTATCTTATCATCAGCCCAAGGCATGTTCTTCATCTGATCAACCTCCTCGGCCCAATAGAGACCAGCCTCTACCTTCCAGCTCGTCTGAGTGGCCTCTCCAATGGCGTCCCAAAAGCGTTCCATTGTTTCAGGATCATGCCGGTAGTGCACAGCACCATCCTTCATGCCTACCATTGTATAGTGGTTCCCTTGAAGGCTTCCCATTTGCCGTCCAGTAATCATAATACCCGATTTTTGACGACAGATTTTGACTAGATGCGTGGCAACCTTGAACTGCGTATCCCAATCCCACATGTGAAACAAAGAGCTCGCAAACACAATGTCAATCTTTCCATCGAGCTGCTGGACAATTTCACTATTATTGAAATGGACCTCATCGGCACTCAGATCCCCGACAACAAACGTTGCCTGCAGGCGGCCTTTGTCTCGAAAGAGACGGTAGCCAAGATCAATGAAAACTTGTTCAAGATCACACCCGAAGAGCTGATTGCTAGCGATGCCCTGATCAGCTAAAAATCGAACCTCTTGTCCAAAGCAGCATCCCGCATCGAGAAAGCCACTTGAAGGGTCGGCGCGAAGCCGTTCCAGCACCCGAGGCCAGAAGGGCATACGGGAAAGATTGAAGGAAAGAAACCTCATCTGACCGATGCAGGCATAATGGTAAACATCAAATGCCTCGTCACGCTGGGACAGAAGTCAATGCATGAATACTGAAATGGTAGTAAGCAGGCATACCAAAGATAAGACATGCGGCAAGACTACCTCAGATGCGAGGCCACTATAATTCTCCAGAAGTCGCTGAGCATCTGCATTGATGCTCTGGACATCTTTCTGGTACCATTCGGGTCTCTTCGCTTCGGACGACATGGCTGAGGAGGAAACGAAGGAAGGAAAGGACGAGCAGAAAGCAGATGAACAGGGGACTGAGTTGCTTGAAACCGGCGGGGGGCCTTGATTGCGTTGTTCAGCACGCTAACAGGTTTGTCGATCCACGCTAAGCAACAATAATCACGCACCCGCCCTCAAGATGCAACGCGATAGACGTCATTGGGAAGCTTGATGTACTATACAACTCATGAAGATTTATATTTAAGTCCTTCCAGTGTAGGGTTAGATGCACAGAAAACAAATGAAATGGCTCAAAAAATATTGTACATAATAACCTCAGAAACCAATCAAAATCACAGCTTGCCTCCAGTAATCTGCTCGCCCAGCTTCTTGACCCGGTCTTGGGTGACATCCCAGCGGGCAGTCTCGCTCTTCCGGGTTTCGTTGACGATGGACTGAACAGTAGGTGGCATGCCCAAGTTCCAGATATTCTCGCCTTGCTGGTGGTCGTTGCGCCAGGCCTCGTTCTCGCCTTCGGGGAACACGCGGTCGATCTCGGCGGCGAGTTGCTCTTCAGTAGTGATGAATGTACGAGCATTCATATACAGAGACTGCAAGTGATCGCGGCGCACAGCATCTTTCTCCGCTTGCTTGGCCTCCATTCGTGCGCGCGAAAGAACCAATTGCTCTTCCCGATTCGGGTCCGCCAGGATTGTGTGTGGTTGAGACTGCATGGTAGATACAACGGATGGCCGAGTCAAGCGCTCATCTTCAGGCTCTGGTTGTTGAAGGACGCTCTCACGTCTCCTCTGGTTCTCGAGACTTCGGTTGAACATGGTCTCCTCCGCGACCTTCTTCCGCGTGTACAATGTTTGCAGGCCCTCCCGCAGATTCTTGCGCCGCAGAACCGCCATCTTCAGCTTGAAGGCCTGCTTCTCTGGCTCACTGCTTTTCGGATTGACGGCACGCTCGATCGAGGGAAGGGGTGTCACGGCATCGAGGTATGCTTTCCGAGGCTTATCCGTGCGACGAGCCGGGAAGAGCTCGCGGGGAACTGGGAGAGTACCCTGGACGCGTGGTTTGGCGGGATTGCTAGCCTGGACGATTCGAGGAATATCGATAAAGTGAGGGGACTCGGGTCCGACTCGAAGATTGGGCGAAGTTGCGAAGCCACGGACCTGCACGCTGGCAGTCCGGCCGCTGCGGAGAACAGACATACTGCACTGATTGCACGCTGTCTTTCCTCCAAGGAGGATAAGTCGATAATATAGGGAAGATTTCAATCCAATTGAATCAATAAAACAATTCCCAATTGGTCAAAAGGACCGCGGTGCCTGGCTTCTTAATAGGAGGATTCACGGGAGAGCAGGAGACCAGCGCCGGAAGAAACAGAAGCGATTTTGCCATGGTCCGTGCACGCTCGTTTCTTGGCGCCAAAAAAAATTACTTCTCCGCCTTTTTTTTTCTTTTCCTTTTCCTCTTCTGCTTCGCGCTCTGCCACTACTTTTGTTTTGGTCTCACCTTCGAAATTTTTTTTCGCAAGGTCGATTCTTTTTCACCCTCTTGAAGACCACAAGAGATCCCAACCATGGGTACAGGCAAGAAGGAGGCCTCACGTAAAGTGAGGCAGGGGAAGGTTGACGATGGCATGGCGAACGTGCGGATGAAGGGTGAAAACTTCTACCGGTAGGTTTTTTAAAGTCAAGCAGTCGAGATGGTAGGCACGCAAGACTCATACTTCTCTTATTCAGCGATGCCAAGAAGATCAAGACCTTGAACATGTTCAAGGATGGCAAGGCTCGACGCAACGCCGCGGGTGAAATCACCGTCGCCGCCTCTTACCAATCTCGGGATGCCCCCGTTGCTCGTATTGAGCCCAACCGGAAATGGTTTGGGAACACTCGGGTTATCTCGCAGGAGGCCTTGACTTCCTTCCGTGAGGCTGTTGCTGAGCGTGCGTCCGATCCCTACCAGGTGCTGCTCAAGACCAACAAGCTCCCCATGAGTTTGATCCGGGACAGCGGCACCGTGAACGGGCTCAAGCAGCATCAGGCCAAGATGGAGATCGAGAACAACCCGTTCGGCGATACCTTTGGCCCCAAGGCTCAGCGTAAGCGCGTCAAGCTGGGTGTTACTTCTCTGGAAGATCTTGCCGGCGAAACCGCCAAGGTGCACGACTCATACCTTGAGAAGACGGACCAGGGCACCCATGATGATGGTACTCCCATCGTTGCCAGTGATGTCGGTGCTATTGAAGATACCACCTTCACCACCGCTCGTGAGTCTGTCTTCTCCAAGGGTCAGAGTAAGCGTATTTGGAACGAGTTATACAAGGTCATCGACTCGTCTGATGTCGTTATCCACGTTCTGGATGCTCGTGATCCCGTTGGTACTCGATGCCGAAGTGTTGAAAAATACATTCGTGAGGAAGCGCCTCACAAGCACCTGATCTTTGTCTTGAACAAGACCGACCTGGTTCCTACTGGTGTTGCTGTAAGTGTCACACTTCTACCCCTTTACGTTTATTCCTGCCCTTCACCACTCTCATTTTGCTTGTTTCTTTTCTGCTGCTTTTCGTTTGCTTTTCCCGGCCATCGAGCCGTTCCATCGCTAAGTCAAGGCTTCTTCCTGCGACTCATGTCGTATTTTTCTTTCAATGGAGGTCTGTCTGTTACAGCTTTGGTAGATCGACAATGTCCCGCACCGAACTTCTTTCTGAAGCAAGGTTGACTGGTTTTCGTCTTGAAGGCTGGTCGTAAGGGTCATACGTGTTTTGTTTAAGAGTTGAGTTCTACTACTGCCTTTTTTTGGTGGCTTGATAGTTGAACTCTTAGTAACATCCCACACATTCTTGATTTTTATTCAACCATCACTTTTGGTGACTGTTTGCTAACATGGCATCTTCCACCAGGCTGCTTGGGTTCGTCATCTGTCGAAGGACTACCCGACTCTTGCGTTCCACGCATCTATCAACAACTCCTTTGGCAAGGGTTCTTTGATCCAGCTTTTGCGTCAGTTTTCCGCCCTGCATTCGGACCGTAAGCAAATCTCCGTTGGCTTGATTGGATATCCCAACACTGGCAAGTCCTCCATCATCAACACTCTTCGCAAGAAGAAGGTCTGCACTGTTGCTCCTATCCCTGGTGAGACCAAGGTGTGGCAGTATGTCACTCTGATGAAGCGTATCTACCTCATCGACTGCCCTGGCGTTGTCCCACCCAACCAGAACGACACTGAGGAGGACATTCTCCTGCGCGGTGTCTGCCGTGTGGAGAATGTGGAGAACCCCGAGCAATATATTCCGGCTGTCCTGCGCCGTGTCCAACCCCGCCACCTGGAGCGCACCTACGGTATCAAGGATTCTCAGGATGCCATTGACTTCCTCAGCCGACTTGCTCGCAAGGGTGGTCGTCTGCTGAGGGGTGGTGAGCCCGATTTGGATGGTGTTGCAAAGATGGTGATCAATGATTTCCTCCGAGGAAAGATCCCTTGGTACACCCCTCCCCCCAAGGGAGCTGGTGCCGACAACGAGAAGATTGAGGGTCGTGAGGGCCGTCTGGGCGAGATGGGTCGCAAGCGCAAGCTGGATGAGACTGCCGAGGAGCCTGCTGCTGAAGCCGAGTCTTCCGAGTCGCAGCCTGATGGCGACTTTGAAGGCTTTGACGAAGAGGATGACGATGACAATGATTCCATTGCCAACCTCGAGGTCAGTGATGCTGAGAGCGGCGAGGAAGACTGAAAGGTCCACGAGTGCCGATTCATTCTTCATTCAGCCCTTGACTGCATGTCGACTCATCATTCAAACACTCTGCGCTGCCTCTATGAAAAGCAAGAGGGTCCAGTCGCCAATTTCGCACGTCCAGCGGCATCCCAAGCTGAGTCGTGTCGCGAACGCGCCGGAGACATTGCCATGCTTTGGGAACGAGGAAGGCAAAGCTTAGTACTTACCAGACGGCAAGATCAAGCTGCCTTGTCAGTGCCGACCAGAATGGCCATCATGCGTGAAAATGCATCTTCGGCTCAGATCTCACCCAGGCTAGCTCTATCCCTACGAGGCCACTCGCTACTTGAGATACCCCCCGAGTTTGACAGAACTTGAATACAACTCCAATTATTCCAACAGATTCTTTCTTTATTTGTAAACAGCTGTAGGTTGTAGCATATGTAAATACTTTGTATCCCCATGCTGCCAGGCTCATCCACGGCTCGGCCAGGCTCTCACCGCTCTCGGTGTGGGGTTTCACCTTCGTCATCTTCCGGCTTCAAACTGCACGCGACCGTCACATAACGAGGGGGGCAATTACATCTACTTTGCTGTCTCCTGCAATGAGGAGAAAGTCATGCCGGACGACATGTCTATGATTCCCTACAATGGAGGCAACCTGGATGTTGTGCTGTATGTCTCGGTGCTTCCAGCCATCTTCCGAAGCTAACAACGCGCAGCCGGCATAATGACTCGGTCGTCGTCTTTGACCATGATTCCCAGCAGCTAGCACTCCGAAACACAGCAGATGATCATGATGGAGATCTAGAACTTGCAAACTGTCCACTTTGTCACCGTCCAATGCATGAAGGCAGCCGAGGAAGACATCGTGGGACAACAGACCCAGAAGCGGAATTCATCAACCCAAACTACTTCCGCATGCTCAACAACAGCTTACCAAACTCTGCAAGGTCATCAAGACCCTCTTCGCCGCGCCGCCGTCTAGTTCGCCCTGCCCTCCCAGACGGTCCCACCAGTGAGCCAGCTTCTCGACCAGCCCCGAACCAGGGCCAAGGAATATCCTCATCAGCATTCAGCCCGGACTATTTCAAGCGATTTTTTGTGGAAGAAAAGGTTCTTGGCAAGGGCGGAAAAGGTGTGGTGCTGCTTGTGAAACACGTGTTGGATGGCGTATCTCTCGGACATTTTGCCTGCAAGCGTGTCCCAGTTGGTGACGACCATGAATGGCTAGAGAAGGTGCTGGGCGAAGTGCAGCTATTACAAAATCTTTCCCACCAAAACCTCGTCTCCTATCGCCATGTCTGGCTTGAGAATGCCAGAATCAGTACATTCGGCCCTAGTGTACCATGCGCGTTTATCATACAGCAGTACTGCAATGCGGGTGACCTACACAACTACATCTGCGGTGCTATTCAGACAACAACAACAGCTCAACAGCTCAAAGATCGACTTAGAAGAAAGTCGAAAGGGGAGCCAGAGCTAAAACCGGAGGTGGGAGGGCCTCGCATGCTGCAATTGGATGAAATCTATTCCTTCTTCAGGGACATCACGGCCGGGTTGCGCCATCTGCACATGAATGGCTACATCCATCGTGACCTAAAGCCAAACAATTGCCTCCTTCACGAGACAAGCGATGGCATTCGAGTGCTAGTCAGTGACTTTGGCGAGGTTCAATCACAGAATGCAATGCGCAAGTCAACTGGCGCGACAGGAACAGTCTCTTACTGTGCCCCCGAAGTCCTTCGACAAGAATACCCTGACGGGCCATTCGGGAATTTCACTTTCAAATCCGACATATTCTCATTAGGAATGATTCTGTACTTCTTGTGTTTCGGAGAACTTCCCTATCACAGTGCAGATATTATCAACGAAGACAATGAAGATTTGGATCAACTTCGTGACGAAATTACACATTGGACTGGGTTTGACAATGCTCGAAGGAGAAGACCCGATCTACCAGCCAAACTCTATTCATTCCTAGATCAATTGCTCTCCGTGGATCCCGATCGTCGTCCTACTGCGGACGATGTTTTGAATGGCATTCAAGCTGCGAATAATGCCAGTGAGAGTTTCCGATTTAAGCGCAACAATTCAGCTAGCCCCGACTTGCCTGGGGGAGCTCGAATTCGTACAGTGGACAGCCCGGGCCCACAACCATCCATGGAAAGGGCTCTCTCGCCCATCAAAAAGAAAATTGCACGAAGTCCTGTGGCAATGAGGCGTGACTCAATGTTTGACTCGTCTTCTGGGTCCAGCGGCACCCCAGCATCAGAAACTGTCTTGGAAAACACGACATCACTGAGCTCCGACAAAGACCTTGTAATGCGGCAAAGATATTCCACCTCCTCGCCAAACTCATCCACGAGACAAATTCAGTCACACGAGGAACATATGGACCTGCCAGCCCAGCCTTTCACTCATACACGACAACTCCTCCCGCCACCACCCACTTCATCCACATTCCTGAACAACCTAAGTGCTTCAACTCTCTTCCCGGGCCTGCAAGCCTCGCTATTTTTGATCAAAGTGGTCACAGTTTTGCATCCCTGTTCACCTGTGGCAGTTAGACCCTGGTTCCTTTATCCCCTTCTTCTGCTGGCAGCGATCACCCTGCGAGCACATGATTTACGTGTTCAGGCTTTATCAACATTGGCACATGTTATCCTTGTAGGACTTGGTATGAAATTAGGGGTGCTTTGTACATGGCATGGCGACTATGCCATGGGAGTTTGATACGTTCTCCATCCTGTGTTAATATGAGATATGATTATGCTACCATGAAATCATTCCAATGAGCATCCAATGCATTGGCCTTATTGATTCAATTCAAATCTAAGATAGAGACTTGTAGTTCTTGAGGTACTCAACCTACATCCTATCAAATAGTTGCGGTCGTTGATTGCTAAAGGCAAGTTACGGTTGTCGAGGGAGAAAAAAAATAACGGCATCTCCATTATCTTGAATCCCTGCTAGACTGATCTCACGAGGCAAAAAAAGCCCGTAAGTACTGACCTTGCGGACGAGCACAATACAGACAAATTCATCAGGTCAGAAAAGTTTGAAAGGGACCCAAAGGTGATGCAGCCAGAGAATTCCTCGTAGAGAATTTGATCTTGGAAATTTGTGATGGATGTGCCATTTCGCTTCTCGAAGAAGAGGCATATTCATTTTTGCCATGGCGAAAACCATGACAACACATGTTCCTGTTTGTAGAAAGTGGGAAGCGAAAAATGATGCGGAAGGTATAGATGATTGGTCGGTTCCTACAGGACCGGGGTGAAGATTCATAAATCTAGTATATCGTCTTGAATTTTGGTATTTGTAGCCAAATTGACACACTCAAAATGTTCAAAAGCAGAAAGCCGAAGCTAAGGTCGTACCCGCGCAGCCTTGAACCTACTCACTCGTTCGACCGGCTCCTCAACAGGTACAAACTCTGGCTCTTCTTCGTTGACGAAGCCACCTTGCTGTTGGATCTTGCTATTCCGCATTCTGTAGAACTCGGAGGCGATCTCGCGGCGGTGAATCTCTTCATTCAACTCGTCTGGCTCGGGGGCTGTGATAGAGCCGGGAGCAATCTCTCGCTCAACCAACTTGTCGGCCAGGGTCTTGCCCTCTGGTGGGTTGGGACCCGACGGTCCAGTAGGAATGTCCATGATTGGTGTGGAGAATGGCTTTGGCTCTCGAGGGGTGGCAGGGAACAAACCAGGCGGTGTGGCTGATGGAAGGGTGTTGGCTTGCTTTCGAGAAGTTTGGGACTCGGAAATCTGAGGGGGTAATTGCGAAGATGCGGGTTTGGCGATGGATTCGGCTGTAGCAGCCGCAGGCTCGGCTACTCGAGCGGTCTTGAACCGGGAGACCTTCTTAGGTCCAGTGGATGGGGCTGGCCGAGGCTCCTTTGGCTGCTCTGTTCGTTCAACGATTGAATCTGAAAGGACCTGGACGCTTGCCTGAAGCTTTGGCTTTGGCGGTGGGGCCTTCTTCTCGGCTGTCGCAGAAGTGGCTGTTGGGGCGATATCCAGATCATCGGCAAAAGCAACCTTCTTCTTCGGCTTCTTGCCCTTCGCAGAGCTATCAATTTCGCCATTTTCTTGAGCAGGTTCAGTCTCTTGAGCAAGTTCCGTCGCTGAGTTTTCAATCTCCTGTCGAACTTCCTCGGGGAATGTCTGGGTGTCCTTGCCCAAATTGGTCATGCCTCTCGCGTTGAGCTTGGCTTCCAACTCCCGCATCTGCCTATGGTATTCCTCGGACAACATGAGGTGCGACCGGCCATACTCATCTTCGTCCTCCTCTTCTGTGCCCACGTCGTATTCGTCATCCGAGATGGAGAACTCGCTGCCGTCCTCATCCATTTCCAGCTCGGCAACAATTGCGCCAACTTCATGGATGCCGTATTCTAACATTTCCCGTCGGAGTGTTGCCTCGTCGGCGGGTTCGTCGATATCGGTAACCGGGGGTTGGTTGCGATCCTCCGGGGTGACAAGTGAGACTGGTTGCGACAGGTCCAGCTCATCCTCTTGAGGTACAACGTTTGAGTCCATGGCAGGGGCATGGCCATTCGAAATCCCTTCAGCCTTCTCTTCAGTCTCAATTGCATCCACCACATCTTCCTTCTCCTCCCGGGTAGTAGAGCTGGATCCGGCGACGTTCTCGCTTGACGTAGAGGTCTGCGGGATGTCGTCAATACCAGCTTTCTTCAGAGCTTCCAGAATCGCCGGCGCATGATCTCCAGGGGTGTTGACTGAACTAGAGATCACATTCCCTTCCTCGTCGAGTTCTTCAATGATCTCGCTCATCGGAAATCCTTGATCTCCAGAGATATCCGCAGGGAGCTGGTCGTTCGAATCCAATGTGTATAGCTCATTCTCCGCCCCTCGAAGCCTCTTCTCCATAGTCGCGGCATTCTGCTTCACATAATCGATCCGTCTGCCGAGAAGGTCAACGACCTGGGTGCGCGATCGCGTGACGCCCGCTTCTGTTCGCAGAATTGTCTGGATTTCCTTCTCGTTCACTAACGACCCTTCGTATTGGCGTGCAACGTCGAGAATATCTTCAGGTGTCGCATACTCTTGCAGATCATTGATTTCCTCCCGGAGGCCGTCGTATTCTGCCTCCCAGGTTCGCCAGTGGTAAAGGGACTTTTGGAGCTGGGTGATGTTGTCTTCGAGCGCGAGCCGCCGCTGCTCGATGTCGTCGAGATTGTGATTTGGGATACCCATGGTGTGCTCAGTAATATCCAGTCTCTCCAATATCATATAGCTGCTTCCATCTCAGTCGAATTTGCGAGAGAGGTGAAAGAGATCGGAGGGGCAAAAAAAGGCTGAGGCTTCTCGCACGACAATTTAGCTTCTCACACGACACGCTATACCTGATTTGGATATGCCAAGAAAAAAATACATCGGGGCTCCTGATGTGCGTATAATTCCTGCCAAGCCATTTATTATGCAGAATCCTATACACGTGATAAGCCTTTATATTTTCAAAAGGCCAATTTAGTTAGCGAAGTATCTTACTACACCATCTTATTATGTCTTTTGACGCCCTCAAAATGATGGTTTTCTTAGCTCTTATAATCTCCTAGAAATAAGAATGTAGCGGTGTAGGAGATTAGCGACTATAGGAACGAGGAGCGCTTATGCAGAGGAGTTGTATAATAAATAGCTTAGCAGGAATTATGCAGAAATCTGGAGAGGGATGTACTCTATCAAAAAGGGTTTAGCGCTGTCGTGCGAGAAGCCAAATTGTCGTGCGAGAAGCCTCAGCCCAAAAAAAAAAATGAAGAACGCCGAAGGCCGAAGACTTGGCCCGTGCACGTGGTGGAGCCCGCCTTTATCTCCAGCTTTAACTGATCTCCGCTAGCTTTCACCTTCTGGCAGACTACAACACATCATCATGGCGTCCCAAGACCCCCGGGATGAGGACGGTGAGCTTGTCTCTGTCTATACGTGTGGTCTATATGCTAATACATTCTTTCATAGAGGTCTGCCCCGTCTGCAAGTCCTCGCGGTATCTCAACCCAAACATGCGATTCCTCATCAACCCAGAATGCTACCACAAGATGTGCGAGTCCTGCGTGGACCGAATCTTCTCCTCTGGTCCTGCTAGCTGCCCCGTCGCTGGATGCCGCAAGACCCTCCGCAAGAACCGCTTTCGCCAGCAGACCTTCGAGGACATTGGAGTTGAGCGAGAGGTGGATATCCGGCGGCGCGTGATGCACATGTATGCCACTTCCTTCCGTGCATCCACGGTGTGAGTTTCTAAAAAGGTCTTTTTTAGTCTCAATCGACGCGAGGAAGAATTCGATTCCAAGCGCGCCTATGACGATTTCCTCGAACAACGCGAAGAGATAATCGCCAACCTGGTATACCGAACCGACGTGGCGAAAACAGAGGCCCAACTACAAGCCTACGCGCAGGAGAACATGCAATCAATCAAAGCAAATCAAGCACTCGAGGAACAAGAGGCTACTTCATTCCAGAAGAAGATCCTCCTGGAACAAGAAGAGGCTCGAATGCGCCAACAGATCGCCCGGGAGGAATACGAGAACGAGCGGCGCGAGCAGCAGGCCACCCGGGAGGACTTCCTTACTCGCCTTGCATCTGGTTCCGCTGCAGATGTAGCTGCCATCGCTCGCGACGGACACAAGGTGCACCTCAAGAAATCGTCTGCCCGGCGCAGCGAAGAGGATCGTATCCGTCAAAAACAGGCTGCTCTTCGGGGTACCGAGGGCAAGCGCACGGGTATACCTCTTGCAATGAGAGAAACTGCCGGTCCTACACCCGGTGCTGGACTCATCAAGGGCTTGCGCAAGATCATGACTCCTGAGCCAGAGAAGCCCTACGATCCATTCATGGGTCTTGTGCCTGGCAAACGCGATTACTACACTCAACTCGAGTCCTATCCCTACGCCTTTTTGGACAAACTCCGCTCGGACACGACTGTCCAGGCTGGTGGGTACGACTTGCAGGAGTACTACTCACGCACCCTTTTGGAGGCATTTGCTGGTCTGGGCTGCTTTGTTCAGGAAGAGGTTGCACAGCGTGAAGCTTCCTCTGCTCTCGGCAGTTCGAAGCCTGCTACTACCAAGGGAGCGGCCGTGGCTGCTGTTGGTAGAAACGCTGCATAGTTGACATGACTGGAAAATTTGGCATAGCGATGGCGTTTTGATTTAAATTTGCCTTCTATATGAAATTCCAGGTATGGAAACTTACTTCTCAAAATAATGAAGAGCATCCATTTCAAACCTAAGCTTGGCTTGACGGACCTCATTACAAAAAATTTCCCTACTTTATCAGACTACGTTCTTCCGGTTGTAGACATGCTGGGATATTCTAGAAGGAAAAGAAAAGCATAGAAACTCGCAGTGGGAGATGCAAAACCCAGTAGAAATACCATTCGCACAAGTATTACAATCGCCAATAGCTAAAACCACAGAAACCTAAACACCAAAATTTACGTGCGGCCAGTCAACTCCGCAGTGCTTTCAATACCTTCCCAAGGCAAATCATCTTCTTCATCATCCTCCAAATCGACCGGACCTGAGCGAGACTTGGCGCTGTTCGCGGTCACATCAATGCCAATAGATTCCAACGTGATATCGAGGTCTCGCTTGGTGATCTCGCCCTTGCACGTTTCCAGAACGTCATAGAGGGCATAGATCTGATCCGACTTCAGATCGATGTCCTTCAGCACAGTCTCGATCTTCTGCATGACTGCCTTGCGCTGACGCTTGCCGAGCGAGGCGTCGAGTTTGTTATAGGCGCTTTGATAGGAGGCAAGTTGCATCTTCAGGTGAGAGAGTTCATCCTCTAGTGTCTTGAGGACGATGGCGAGGGCAACAGCGGGAGGCTGAGAAGGGCGCATGGTCGGATCTTCTGTTGTAGGCATGCGCTCTGAAACAGGAATGGGTGTAGGGATCTTGACTGCCTCGTGGTTGCAAGGGCCCTCGTGGGGAAGGAGGTTTTTGCAAATCATGCAGTTGTTTCCATCATGCCGAGCAATGTCGTCCAACGCTCGCTGGGCAGACTCGGGCAGGCGAGAGGGGTTAGTACCCGCCAGCTCTGCGCGGCTCAAAGTGATATCGGGAAGAATGAAGGCGGAGGTCATGTCTTCAATGTTCCTGCGCTTCTTGCGTTGAGACAGTGAAGCCACGGAGTGATCTGAATGGCGTCTCGGGCGATCAGCTGTGGGCACAATGAGACTAGTATCGCCCTCGGTAGTAGCTACCGATCTGCTGGTGACATCGCCTGCAACTGATGCCGGGCGAGAGATAACAGGCTTGGGCTCGCGGAGGGATGACTTTCGTGGAAGAGGGGCCTTGAGAATGCTCTGGCGGGTTGAGTTCACAGTATCCGTGGCGGTAGTGTCCTTTGTAGCACTAGATCGGCGCTGCTTGCGCGACAATCTTTCTTCCTCCAATGTTTTCCGAAGCCGGGCAATTTCATTTTCCTGTGACATCAATGGTTAGAATTGTACAAGATCAAGGACGCTGGCAGAACAGCAACTCACATCAATGACACTCAGCAGTGTAAGATCCTCCGCATCTGACGATGCTTTCGTCTGTTCGGTAGACTCAACTGCACTGCTGACATCCTCCAAGATGACACGCTTGACACGCTGCTTGGAGGTATTTGGCTGTTTTCTAGATCCCTTAGATTCAGAATGGCCAGATCTGGCTGATTTAGATGCAGATGCCCGTTTGGTAGGCATTTCAATGGAAAACAGTGCTTCCTCTGCGCGCTCCTTTTCCAGTCGAGAGATCTCTTTATCCACCTGGGTCGAGATCTTAGACCGAGAGTCATCTTGACGCTTGGACTTCAGATTGTTGCGGCTGCTCTTGGAAGTAAGGTCCCTTGTGCTGCGGCTCATGTCGGCACTATACGCATTGCTATCATCGGGATCAGCAGCAGACATGCTTGAATCCGTTTCGACAGTCTCGTGGTCGCGAGATTTGCCGGAAACCCTGGCCAGTTGAGACTTCAGGTTTGCATTCTCTTCGCGCAGTTGATCATTCTCAGCCTTGAGTTCTCTGGTCTCAAGGTATGCCACGCCCAATTGGGATATGGCAGCTTCTCTCTCGTGGTTGAGGCGTTTAACCGCTGCCTCTTGGACTTGAGATTTGCGGTCCGCAATATCCAATTGATTCTGCAGAGCGATATTGGCTGCTTCGAGCTCTGTGAATAAATGTTAGCATGCGAATAGTCTGTGGAATCAACGTGAACTCACTCTGCATGTCCGAGTTCAGACGTTTTGAGCTCTTCTTATAGTCGACATCCTCCATTGCGTACTTATCAGAATTTCGGGACCGACCAGCCTTAAGTGATGCGTTCTCCTCGCGGTAGTTCTCAATTCTTCTCTCCGCATCAGACTTGTACATCTCCAGTTCCGCGACCTTATCTTGGAGGAGACGTAAAGAGACGAACAACGCCTTCTCATCCTCGGGGATTGGAACCGCATCAAGAGGCATATGTTCACGCGAAAAGGAGACGTCGGTCGGGTCGTGCGGTGGGGATACAAATCGAGTGGAACGCATCTTATGCTGACGGGGGAAGACTGGCGTGCCGTCCTCGTACACACCTGAGACAAGCTCGGAGATATTGGGAAGATCGGGGAGGAGGAAAGACTGGCGCGTCATGGTATCGCCCATCGTGTTGGTATGGTTGTTGCTGGTCTTGCGGGGAGTACCTCCATTACTGGCTTTGCGCATCTCCTTCGCGTAGGCTTCCCGCGAAGCACGCTCGACCGCATCAGCAATCTCTTGGGTGTTGTTGAGGTTACCGAAACGCGTTGATCGCGTGTTTGTTGCAAATTGAGCGGGGCGTTCGTCTCCGATGAACGACCCGTCGTAGCTGTCGCGTACTTTCGCGTGCATTTCCGACAGGGTTCGGCGTTGGTCGCGTTGTGATTTTCCAGACACTTGAGGGCTCATGGTCTCTTTCTGTGCTTGAGTTGCGCGTCGCAATTGAGCATCTTTGCGGAGGTTCTCGCTCACACCGCGTCGGGTTGTCGTACGCGCGGCGGGTTGTTTCTGGGGAGTCGGGTAGTCGACGCGAACGGCGGGCGAGGAGGAGCGAATGCTATTCTGGAAGGACATCACGGAGTCGCGAGAGTCATCAAGACGACGAGGTTGTTTGCCGGAGGGACCGCGGCCCAATTCCATAGACAGCTCGCTAACATCAGACATGGTGTCTCGGTCTAGATTTCTGTGCTGTGCTCCGTTGTTGTTGTCTTCTTCTTCGGATGTGGGCAGTTGAGAGAACTCTGGGAAGGCGCGCTCTAAAGTTGACGTGTTTATCACAAAGTCTGGCTCCTCCTCTTCTTCTTCGTGAGAGCGTCTCATGTTGGGAAGCTGCGGACTGCCGAACTCGCGGGTTGACGCCAATGCTTCGTGTTCAGGGTCGAAGTCAGACACGGTAAAATCCAATTCTGAAAGAGGCATACTCAAGAGCTCGGCTGAAGATACAGTCCGAAAGATGCTAGTTCTTGAGGGGCCTGGACGTGGACATGAAAGCAAAGTGATACCGGGTTGAGATTGTTGACTGGTGGTTTTGTTTTGAAGGCTGGGAATGTTTTGGTCGCGCGTCTTGGCCAATCACCCGCCACGTCCCCGCTCGTCCCGCTCCACTGCATCCATGGAATACATCGCTGCCATCAACTTCATCAAATCAAAGCAATAGCACCAGTGATATAATAATGTTTTTCTTTAGGCTAAAAGTTGGAAATGTTGAACTACCCTTTTTGAGTTATTCAAGGTATTTTATTACGGAGGCTGCCGGCGTTGTATACCGAATCCAAACTCGAGTATGGCATTGTCATGCACGCCCGTCCGGAGATATATAAAAACGTGCGTAGTACCTCACTCCCACAATCAACCATCCTCAAATAAGACATATGAAATCAAAGCTACTACTTTCGCCCGGCAGGTAGGATTGCACAAAATCCTATGGATTTCAATGAAGCTCGTCATAGTAGGAACGGTCTCAAAAGAATAGGTAGATGAATTTCATTTGTACTATCTAGATGTTCAATATCCAAATCCCAAAGCTCCTCCCACCAGACCACGTATCCTGGCAGCAACACGTTAAGCCACCAGACTCGCAACCCAGAAACAAAACGCTCTTAGCCAATTTCAACCCCAAACGCCATGCTAGTCAGAAAAAACAGCAACCCAAAAGGCGCTGGAAAGACGAATCAAAGGCGACCGAAACAAAAGGCAGAAATGCCCGCTAATACAATCGTGGAAATCGTGTTCATTAATGTGGTGTTGGAACATGCCTCGGTTGGTCGATAATCCCAACCCTTCGCTTCAGACCGATAGGTTATCAAGAAGTCGAGGAGGAGGCATGACCAGTTGTTAGACTCTGACTATTTGCAGGGGTATTGTTCGATAGCGTAGTTGACGTCTGTAAAGGTTCTGTGACTTCTGTCGAAGTTGGCGGGGTCGGAGGGTTAGGTATAGACTCCTCTCGGGTCTGAGGTGTAGTAGGTGTGATCGGGGAAAACGTGATTGGACTGGCGATATTCACGTGTATAGATGGTAATCGCATGATTCCCGGTAATTGCTGCTCATCCTGCGGATTGACAGGACTCTCGTAGGCAGGGGCCTCGCCCCAGTCAAGGTGATCATATTCGGGCGGCGGCGGGATGTTCAGAGTACCTAGATCTCCCTCTTCATCTGATTGGGAGACTGGTCGAATCGATGACCCACGGGTTGATGTCGGACGGAGAACCAGCGGGTCTACCTCGTTGGATAGCGTGGATGCGATCGACTGAACTCGAGATCGAGTACTCGGGGGGTCCATCAATGATGGAGATAATGCATGCATGGCAGCATTCTGAAGAAGAGGGTGGTGGTCAGAATCAGAGGCGTGTGAATCCGCTCGTAGACGCGATCCGTCGTGTCGAACGTGGCCGAGATCAGCGTAGCTGACGCTGGCGATACGCCGATCTCTTTCGCGGGATTGGTGATCAGCGATGACGGCCGCGGCAGTGAGCGAAGCGTTGCTTTCGGTAGCCTCGCGGCGACGTCGGCTTCGAGCGCGAGAATCTTGATTGAGCTGCTCCAGACGGATCGAATCACCTCGAGCGCGGGCTTCTCGGCGTTCCCGACGGCGAGTCTCACGGTCGGCCAGTTCCTGTCGACGCTGGACACGAAGTTGATAGAGAGCTTCCATCTGATCTTCGCGGCGGTTCTCTTCTTCCTCCGCCGTTTCCGGGAACTCCACGACCATATCCATGCCAGCTCGTTCTCCCTCGCGAGCGATAATTTGTTCGGTCGGCTTTGGACTTGCTGAGTATGGTGGTAAAGTCATGATAGACCGAACGGACGTTTCACGCTGCGGACCATTGCTGGCATTGCGGTTGTTGGTGGAGGCGATGGCGGCCATCTCGGGGCCTGATCCACCAGCCCCCTGATAGGAGGTGTCCGTATCATTGTTTTGACCACCTTGGTTCGGGACCTGCCCATAAGAGGCACTTCCAGGACTCCATTGCTTCCATTTCCGCTTCAAAGTCTGACCGGGAAGGTATTTGGGCTCATAGTAACGCCGTCGGAGCCACCGGGCGCCAAAATAGATACAAGCGCAGACGGCAAGAACAAAGATGATGACCGAGGCACACTAGTAGACCAGTCGAGTTAGTATTCTGAAGCACCAGGCACGAGATTGTAGGATGCGACCGCGCCAACAGTGGTAGTCAGATCAGCACGGAAGCAGAGAAGGTAAACATACGATGATAAAGACGGTATTCTTGCGGCTGAGGTCCCGTTTCTGAGGAATGTACATGATGGGAGGCGCGGGCAGCGGGCCCTAGGAATCTCCCCGAGGCATGGAAGAGAATCCCCAGAGTTCGAAGAGGTCGAGGAATGATGAAAGAGTAAAAAAGCGGGAGAAGACTGAGGGTGATACAGGAATAGTGAAGAAACAATTCTAGGCACGAGTGGAGCAGAACAGAACAGACCAGAAGCTCAGAGTCTCAGTGGTCTCAGAGAGACCGAGACGCCATTGCCTATTATTATCCAGTGAATCCGTGGGTTGGCGTGGCTCAAGTGGCCAGAGTCTCAGCTGTGGACTTGGTGGAGAGTGGAGAGTGGAGAGTGGCTGGTTGTGCGTCAGTGGTCACTGCCCACTGCCCGTGGATTATTCTTCCCAGCCGCCTGAATTCCCGTCGATCTTGTTTGAGGCGTGCAGTCGGTCTGTGCGCCCCCTCAGTCAAGTTTCGACTGTCAACTTGTCAACTGTTGAGCTACTCAGAGCTGCTGGGCTTGTAGTATTTCCTTGGCTAAAGGAATACTTGCAATCGGGTTCTTAACTTTCTTGTTATCCGTAGTTGACTGTACGGGAGATCCGCGCAGCGCAGTGGATGCAAGTGATACCGATAATTAACTTCCCCAGCTGAGACTGTTTCGGCGCCATTGGCGCTCGTGCAGTCTCGATTGCACGAGTCAATCATCCTTTCTTCTGGTGGGACACTAGGGAGAAGGGGGAAATTCCGTGGTGCTCGTGCAGCTGTTGACAGCAAGGAGCACGACTCTTGCTGGGTGACACAAGCGCCCTCCACCCTTAACTAACTAGTTAGTTAGTTACTGAGGGTCGGAAAGTGACTAAACCCCTGCACCTCCTAAGGTAACTAACTATCCACTAATCAACCATGAAGATGCGTCAAGTAAATGATCGACCGCATCAAGGACTAGGGAATTTGCATATTCATAATCAAAGTATTTTGTCTACAGCGCTAGCTTGATCTTTAAATCCATCATGTCTCAAGAGCATGTATTCTAAATTATTGCATCACGTGTTCCTATTCAGCCTGCCTTACTAGTCACCACAGTACTTAAGTCGCCATCACTCAAGGTTCTCCCCTGCTATTTGGCTCTGCCTCAAAAGCATATCTATGATCACAGACTGCATTCAAGCTAAATTAATTCACTTAATAGAAGTAAGACGGCGGATCCCCTAAACTGCTCCTCGGCACTGGCGATGTTGCGATCCGGCTACCGGTCACCGATAATCGGTACTCAAATACAGCAATTCCAAGGTACAGTGGCAGTTCAAAAGTCCGAGTCTAGAGACCAGAGAAACCGCTCAACAGATATGCTTCCACCTCTTGTTTTGCGAAAGCTCTTGCTAAAGGTTATTTGATTCTCTTTCTTGATACTTAAAGCATCATCTTCTAGTCTATCGTTCAAATCCTGACTGCAAAGATGATTTTGAAGAACTGCCGGGGTTTCAAACTTAAGGAACCCCACTGTACCTGCATAGATAATCGGGCTAAAGCAAGTCTTTGTTACCTACAATGCTAGATCTTCTTCCTATGAGTGGTCCAAAGTTGGCTTGAAATATACCTGAAGCTATTCTCCGGCTATCGGTCCTTGATACTGGTGGTGAAGGTTGTCGTTGCACTATATGAAGGGTACCTATACCCGACTTTCCTTCCTACCTCGAGATTTTACACCAAACATCGACAACTTCGCCGCCCGAGGCGTACAATTCACAGAGTGTTATGTCCAAGCATCAGTCTGTACACAATCTCGATGTTCCATCTTCACAGGACTGTATCCACATGTTTCTGGCCATCGATCCTTGGAGAACCTCCTGAAACTATGGGAGCCAAATCTATTCCGATCATTGAAGGATGGCGGCTACCATGTTGCTTGTATGGCTCCGCGAGGAGATCTGTTTGCTCCGACTGTTACTGAGCTGAGTTTGACCGAGTATGGGTTTTTGGAACCACCCGAGATGACCAAATTCATTGGTGGAACTGGAGATGAACGGTCAGAAGAGGAGATTACTATCTGGGAGCGGCTGTTCTGTAAAGGACGTCGCGCTGTGAGCAAAGCGGTCGATTATGACGAGGCTGCTATTCGAAGCGCAGAGAAATGGCTCGATTCTCCTCCCGATGACAAGCCGTGGGTTCTGCTTTTGCCGTTGTTATTTCCTCATTGTCCGTTCACCGTGGAAGAACCTTATTTCTCGATGTATAAACGCGAGGATAGGCCCTTATCGTCTTCTCATGACATCGTTGATATCTCCGCTACAAGTGTCTTGCCCTAACATTGATCAGACAGGATACGAGCCACAGTATATGCAAATGATCCGCAGTCGGTACGGAACTCATCGTGCCACTCCAGAGATATGGGCCGAAGTCTCTGCAACCTACCACGGCATGATAATATCATGACTAGACGATCAGTTTGGCCGGATAGTCAAGAAACTCGATTCAAGCGGGCTTTGGGACAAGACGATTGCCATGTTTTTCACCGATCATGGCGAGTACATAGGAGACCATGGACTCATCGAAAAATGGCCTAGTGGATTGTCTAAAAGTCTGGTCCGTGAGCCCCTCATCATCGGCGGCGGTGGCATTCCCTCCGGTCTGGTTCGCAATAGTATGGCCGAGATGGTCCCCACCATTCTCCAGCTATGTGGCATCGACGAGACTTTCCCACATAATGGCAAGTCGCTACTTCCAAACATTCTGGAAGACATGCCCCATCGAGAATTTGCGTTCTCAGAAGGTGGCTTCTTACTTTCGGAGGAGCCGCTGCTCGAGGGAGCCTCGTTCCCGTACGACCTCAAGTCCAAGTTGCAGCATGAAGACACACGATTGGTGGGTAAGGCGATACCGATGCGAGATCAACCCTGGACGGATATCTATAGGTTGTACGAACCAGCGGAGTTGTATGACTGCAGCGCCGATCCGTTGGAACTGCCTAACCTGGCGGCTGATCCGAGGTTTGTGCACCAGGCACGATTCATGGAGAGCCAGATGTTCCGGTGGATGGTTGAAACTAGTGACTTCTTGCCATATGCTAAAGATGGTCGTTTCCCCCAGCTGGTCTTGCCTGATCCCAAGGCTCGCTGGGAGAAGTGAAAAGAGAAACGGAGCAATAGGCCGCGTGCATTGTAGCTACGTTTCAGCTAAACACGTCATCGAACGCTATGAAGTTGCAACGTCAGATTCTTGTTCCTGAGGGTGTGAAGGAAGTCAACCTTAACAGACTTGGAGCACGATTCTTACTGGTCGATCACATAGAAAGAAGAACTCAACCAGGCAGAGCCAAGAAGCGTCTGACCATCACGCTACTTCAGCATTTGACAGTCTTCACACCTTCTCCTGGCTACCGTGCCAAAACAGACACCGCTCGGCAATCTTTGCATATCCCGGCCCACTTCTCTCCATAACCGATGGCAGGACACGAGCTGCGGTTTTGAGATTTGCAACTGCCACCAACCCCGGAATCGGCAGTTCGTGCATGATGTCGTGGCCAGAATTTCCCCGTGGAGACGCCCGCCCCACAAAACCACAACGCGAACCAAAGATCGACACATCGACACGCGGGAACGAGATCATCTGCGCGCCCGGCATGATCGCATGGTGGCGCCGACCGGGCTTGCTTGCAACCGGAACGCCTCTCGGATGTCGGAGAGGGGCCTCATCCAAGCAAGGATCGACACATGTGAAAGGATGAAAGGATACTTGATCCGATCGGCGTGGTTATCATCGGCTAGGGGGAAACTGCGCGAGGTCATCGCGACGCTGAATCACAGGATCTTGTCAGCCTGCCATACTGCACTCGATAACGGAGAGAACATCCGTTGCCATCACTGAACAGCGCAGGGTGCCCCAGAGATGCTATATTATGGAGCTCGTTGGCCGATTGAGATAGTGTCTGCACCAACCCTGATCTCTCTTTAGCCCTGTGGCTTTTTCTCCCGCTCTTAGTGGGCCTGTCTTTCTTCCTATCAGATTGTCTATCCTTGTTGTGATTTCTCAAGGCCAAGACGACTCTCTGCTACTTTCCAGTGCTGCCCCTGAACGAACCTTCATTCTCTCTCTCTCTCTCTCTCTCAACTGCATCGACGCGCACAATGTCTACCTTGAACTTCGCCTTGAAGAACCAAACCGGTTCAAACACTGTCTATGCCTACATCACCGGCCAGGCAATCGACAACAACAATGCACTTTTCCTGCTCCAAGCAGACGGCAAGACGGCGTACTATCCAACCTCGCCATCCGCTACCCAGACGGCCCTTGCGCAAGACTGTGCCATTCCACTCGGTGCATCGGGCAGTACCAAGACAGTCACGATCCCACATATTGCGGGAGGTCGAATCTGGTTTGCACGCGATGGCAAACTCACATTCTATGTGAACCCGGGTCCTGCACTCGTGGAGCCCTCGTCGTCTAATCCGTCGGACTCCAACTACAATCTGTATTGGGACTTTTGCGAGTTCACCTGGAACTCGTCGCAACTTTACGTGAACATTACTTATGTCGATTTCGTCTCGCTGCCCATTGCCCTGACGCTCACCAACACGTCGGGAGCCTCGAAGAGCGTCCAGGGTTTGCCGGCAGATGGACTCGCCACGATCTGCACTGCACTCAAGACTCAGAATTCGAAGGATAATGCCGGTTGGGACAAGCTTATCATCACGACTAACGGGAATAATCTTCGGGCCGTGTCGCCAAATACAGGCATCACATTGGACAACTCCCTGTTCAAGACTTACTATGCTTCATACGTCGACCAGGTCTGGTCTAAATATACGAATGATACCTTGACAGTCAATACCCAAGGCAGCGCTGGCGATGTCACGGCCAAGGTCTCGAACGGGAAGCTCACTTTTTCCTCTGGCAGTATTTCGTACGATCAGCCATCCACAGCAGATATTTTCAGCAACAGCTCTGGAGCTTTTGCAGTCTCTGGCGATGGTACTAAAGACGCGATCACTGCCCGCTTGGCAGCTGCATTCAACCGCTCCACCCTATTGACTGACACCAATCAACCGAATGGCGAGACCGTGGCCAATTACTACCAGAATGCCGTGACAAACCACTACTCGCGGATTTGCCATGCCACTAATCTGGATAACCGTGGCTATGCGTTCCCTTACGATGATGTGGCGCCGACAAATGGCGCCGACCAGTCCGGCAGTGTGTTTGATCCGAATCCTCAATTGTTGACGGTGACCGTTGGTGGTTCGTCGAGCAATTCGACCAATCAATCTACCAATCAGGGGAAAACCGCCCCAGCTCAGGGAACTCAGAAGAAGAGTTGGGTTGCTGGCCTGAAGAAAGTGATGCAGACGTTGTCCTGCAAGAAGTAAATATCGAGAGCGACATCCTCCTGTGATATTTGCTTTTTCTGTTGACGGTTTTGAATATTTTGTTTTTCTTGGAATTTCCGAACATAACTTTGTGCCAGCGATGTAGACAGGCTCCTTCATTGTCTGACTTGATGTCTTGTGTTAGGAATGATTCTTTGGTACGGCGAGGGGATATCCACATGAATACTATTGATGGAAATACATTTCAACTCCGATAATGCCTAAATTGTCCTGATGCACGTAGACATTTCCCTAGACCTCCTCACCTGCCTGCTTTCGAATATGCGCCACCACTTCATCAGGGCGAACCAGCCACGGCGAGTGTCCTGCATTAATCTTCTCCGTTTCAATAATAGCACCTTTTCGCTGGGCCCGATCCACCATCAACTGCTGCACGGCGAGGGGAATAGCAAAGTCATCCACACATAGTAGGTACGAAGACGGGATCTTCATGTAGGCAGCGCTAGTGGCAGGTGAGTTCTTGGTGGACCAGGCGTGTGGTCGGAGTGCCTGGGCCCATTCTTGACCATTGGGTACATCGTGGAAGAAGAGTGCGAATGGATCACTGGGTGTCACGGTGCCATTTTGTTCCTAATAAAATATATCAATGAATTGTGTTCACGGCCATTGAGGTATGGTATGATAACCACGGAAAGGAAAAAAAAAAGGGTCCACTTACATCCAGCACATACCAAGGCGGCGGGGTCCCACCAAATGCGCTGATCAGACTCTCGCCCACTTGCGGGATAAAAGCAGCGATGTAAACCAGCTTAATCACGCCCCCTTTCTTTCCTGCATTCTCGAGGTTGCTTCGTTCCAGCCCGTCCAGTGCGCTAGCCACCGGGAGGCCAGACCAACTATGAGAGACAATGATCACTTCTCGGCCGGCGTTGACCTCTGGCTCGACGATTGATCGCACTGCTTCGATATCGGGCTGCAAGTCTTGGACTGTGATAGCTTGTTGGATGGAAGGGAAAGCGATTGTGTGGCAGTTGTAGCCATATTCATTCAACTTCTTGGTGATCCCATCAAAGACCGTTGGTGGGTACCAGGCGCCAGGGGCGAAGACGATGGTAGGCTTTGACATCTGGAGATCAAATGGTGAATGGTTTGATAGATACCGAGTAACCAGAGTGGAAGGTATTCCCCGGAAAGAAAGGGAAAGAAGACGGAGACAAACAAATGAAAATCAAAGGATCATTTAGTGTCTTGGTAGGGCTGAGACACCAGTACTTATGCTTTTGTGGTTTGTTGATTAACGTCTTCCTCCATATAAATCGGCAGGTTTTGTCCCCGCCCCGACACCGCTAACCGCCCATGTCTTGGCACTGGCCTTATGGGCCACGGCAAGTCTCCGACTCTTCCGGCCCCCAAGGGAACTTGCGTGGCCCAATCTACTAGCAGTGTTTTGGTCGTTAGGTCTCGGACTAGTGGGTAAATCACTGTTCAATGGTTGGACAGGGATAACTAGCAGCTCTATTATAAGGAGCAATTGAATGCATGGGCCTCGCGGAGTACATTCTGCTTTGTGTTAGTTAGGAAAATTACACCGAGAGGGCTTGGAGGAGTAAATGGAGCTTGGATGAAAGAGGGGAATTCGGAGATCATTGCCGATTTCGCGCGGGATGGACCCTTCAACTTCTGTTGCAGGATGGTTCGCAAGATTGAGGTGGGTTTTCGAGGGGCGAAGGATATTAGAGGACTAATTGTTGGATGTAAAGGACATGTGTTTCGATTGCGAAGGATTTTTTTTTCAATGAAAATGTTAGAAAGAAACAACTAATAACATCTCATCTTGATCAAGATCAAGAGATGAAGAGGAGAACAAAAAGAAAAGAAACCATGCTGGAGTAGGGCTATGCATGCTCAGGGTCATTCATCAACTCGTATAATTTCCCACCCACTCGCTGTGCAAGATCTCGGTATGACCCGTCCTCCACGACAACCCCTTGATCAAGAACAACCACATGATCGGCAATCTCAATCATCTCCTTCGCATGGGTGATGATAATCACAGTGAGATCATTCCGAGTAGCGACAAGCTTCTGCACCGTTTGACGAACAATTTCTGCGCCGGCGGGATCGAGACTGGACGTTGCCTCGTCGAGGATGAGGATCTGGGGCTCACGAAGCAGAGCACGGGCAATGACTACTCGTTGCTTCTGGCCGCCCGACAATCCGATACCACCGTCGCCAATGACAGTAAAGTATCCATTCGGAAGAGACAAGATAAAGTCGTCGATGCCAGCTGCTTCCGCCGCGACACGCACGCTATGTATGGACGCTCGCACTGAAACTCCGTAGCTGATGTTGGCGTAAATGGTTCCGGGGAAGATGATGGGCTGCTGCGACACAATGGAGATGTGAGATCGCAGCGTTGGAATGTGCAAACGTGAAATGTCTTCTCCACCGAGTCTCACGGTAGGCCGGCCATCTTTGGATACGGGCGCTTCATATAGCGCAAGCAGTAATGAAGCGATGGTCGACTTGCCCGAGCCAGAGCGCCCGACGATCGCCGTGGCTGAATTCTGGGCGATCTTGATTGACACATTCTTCAAGACTGTGGTGTCGGGTCTCGAGGGATATCTGAAGTCCAGATTGGAGAGTTGGATTGGAGTGAGCTTGGAAATCTTGAGGTCGCCTCGGTGTTCATGTGAGCCTGCTTCGGGAAGATTTTCAAGCCGAAGAAGTTGGGTTGTGACCTCACGAGAAGTGTTGATTTGAGGAACTGGATTGACAAATTAGAAGAGACCATCTTTGTGCTTGGGAGAGTTTGTTGCTTACTCCATGATAAAATCTGGGCTGCGTATCCAATGCTGAAAAGCAGCAGGGAGAAAGCCATCATCACGTCATTGACGGTAAACTCGGACGCTACAAGCACAGCTCCATAGTAAAAGATCAATGCTGTTTCTGTTAGTGGCTAAAAAAAGATCATTGATTCCTGGAAAACCACTTACCACTCGCAAACATGACTGTCGACTCTAGCATGCCAAAGAGCAGTCCCGTATACCCAGCACGTTTCAAACCCACGGCCAGGCATTTTGAGATGGCGTCCGCCTGCTTGTTATGAAAATAGCCCTCCAGGGTCAGAGTCCTCACAGTGCGAATCTCCGAAAATGTCTCCGTGAAGATATCCGTGGCAACCGCGCTGGCTTCGCTGCATCGATGTTCCCAGAGACCATTCACCCCTTCGAACCCTCGAGTAATCGCGTAAATGAAAGGCCCACAAGCAAGAGCCACCAAGGTCAACTTCCAGCACACGATCAAGCTCCAGATAATTGCCATCACTGTGATGGCTGCAGCAACGATCACGAATCCAGCAAAACGACCAAGGAGATTTCGCATGTCCTCACCATTCTGATCTAGATACGATGTAAGTCTGGAGGAGCTGTTTCCATCTTGCTCAAACCAGGCCCGAGGCTGGTCAAGTACTCGATCGAATGCTTTTTTCCGGAGTGCGTCCATCCACGTTTCACCACAGTACTCGAGAAAGTAGTGCATAAAGAATGAGGCCAGGCCATCTCCAATGGAGACTCCGAGTACAGCCAGTGACCATGTCATCGTTAGCTTGGCGCTGTTTGTCCCAGCGTAGAAAGTGCTGAATAGTTGCGACAGACAGTATGAGAAAACTGGTGTCGCACTTGCATGGGCCAAAGCCGAGGCGACTCCTAAAAATAGGATGACTCGTTGTTTGGGAGTCAGTGTAGGCACAATGGTGCCCATGATGTGGGACAGTGAAGTCATTCCTGTTTCATTATGTTCCTTTTGCAACTTCGCGGCTTGTTCTCTTCGAATAAATGCTGGTCGCTTTGTATCGGGATTGGCAGCGGAAGCGTAAGACATCGTGCGAATTGAGCGGTCATGAAAAAAGCCATGCTCAATTTGAACCATCTCGAACTCCTCCATGGGTCTAGAGTAGTAGGAGCCTGGCCGAAATGGTGATGCATCCCTTCTGGGGATACCCAAGATAGACCCACGTTTGCTGAGATCGTATGATATGTTGAGCATAGTGTCGTCGAATGGGTAAGCATCATCTTCTCTCGGTGCTGAACTCCAGGTACCCGACCATGAACTAGAGCGGGCGTGGTGTTGAGCCAAAATTTCTCGGGGATTATGACGGACAAGTGGAGGCATGGCAGGCTCAATTGCCAAGCTCTGGCGAGGCGAACCCTCCCAAGAAAGACCATAATATGCTCTCTTCCCAGACTCTTTTTGCAAACTGAAATCTTTCATGTCGTCCTTTGTTGTGACGCGGAAGTATTTCTCGCTCCCTGGCTGCTTCTCCACGGTATTCCTGTACCCGCTCTGTACAATGGTGCCATTTTCGAGGATATAGACGAAGTCTTGCTCGGTGATGTGGGACATGTCGTGAGTGATGATAATGGTTGTCTTTCCGCTACGCCACTCGCGGATCGCCTTCATCACTGCCACCCGATTGGCAGTATCCAAAGCACTGGTGGGCTCGTCCAAAATCAAGATTGGCGTGTCGCGCAACCTCGCTCTGGCGATTGCAACTCGTTGTTTCTGTCCACCACTCAGATGATTTCCACCGGGACCAACGCAAGTATCAAGACCGTCGGGCAGGCTCTCGAGAACGCTTTTGAGCATTGCGGTGTTGATGGAATTCTGAACATCTTCTGTTGATACGGTCACGTAGTCCTGACCGCCGAAGGCGATGTTCTTCAACACTGAGTCATTAAACAACACACTGCGTTGTTCCACCAAAGTGATGTTGTTTCTGACCCAATTGATATTGAGCGCATCAATGGGGTTTCCGTCAATCAGAATCTCACCAGAGGTAGGTGGATAGAATCGCATTAATAGCTGGCCGAGTGTGGTCTTTCCTGAGCCACTCTTGCCAATGACAAAAGTTGTCTCCCCAGCGGGGAAGAAAAATGACGATGGGTTCAGAACGACACGATCTGGCTGACTGAGATATGAGAAGGACACCTGAATAAAAACTGTTAGTGCGCTTTACCACGGAATAAATACACCCATATCATGTACTTACATTGTTCACCTCGATATCACCCTCACAGTGTTCTGGATATAGGGTTCCTTTGCTCTTGCTCACGGCTCTGTCTTGTCCTTTTTGGCCCATGATTGCCTTAAGCATGGCACTCGCAACTTTTCCTTTCTCCAAGACAATCATCTGCGGCAGCACTTGCTCAATGGACTGGGCTGCAGTTAAACATGCCCAGAAAGTCCTCAGAACTTCACCCGAGGTGATCTTACCGGTTCGAGCAAGGGAGCTTCCATACCAGAACCCTTGAACGAACATGCCAAACATCATCCATCGGACAAACGAAATTTGCAAAGAATTGAGCCTGGCTTGTCGGAGATAATGGATAGCGGACTGCTCGATTCGATTGGAGAAGCTCCATGATTCTATTCTCTGGCCGTTCAAACATTTGACTGCATCGATGGAGTTGATAGCATTACTCGCAACCTTTGACGCCTGAGTGAGTTCTTCTTGTTGTGCTTTGATGTTGGGTTTCATCCTTGTGGACAGGTAGACAATCACAGACGAAAACATTGGGATTCCGGCCAATGTCACCAGGGACAGACTCCACGAAGTATAGAATCCAAGTCCTAGAGATGCCAAGGATCGACAGAGGTACTGCAGAAGCAGCCCAAGAGGTTGTGATGTCGCCATTTGGAGTTCGTGAATGTGACTAGATGATGCATTAGAGTCATACTTCTGCCGTGGCTCAAGGCATCACTTACGCTTGTACTCCTGACAAGAAAGCCCCCGATCCTTCTTGCCGAGCCTCAAACCATTCGACGTCTCGTTGAATAAGCTCAGAAAAGACCTTGCTGCGGATGTTCGAGGCCTGCAGCTCTCCAAATGCGACAAATACCGCAAAGTATGCGCTATTGAGGAACCAGCCAGCAGCTCCTAGCCCCAACATGCCAAAGCAACTGGCAACAATTTTGCTGCGAAGGCCATCAACAGAAATCTGCCCAGCGCCGAAAGACGTGAATGCATTGAAGACGTTTCCGAGAAAGATGGCTAGGGCAGGCGTCACGCAGCCAGCAAGCAAGGCAAGGATGGCTCCTATGATGAGCGTCGGCAAGTGTCTCCGAGTCGTAAAACCGAATAGGGATTTCCAGCCGGGTTCCAGCCCAGCTGCAACATCGTTTGGAAGGGAAGCACCATCGTGGTCTGAGGTCGTAGATTTGAGATCCATTGCTTCTCGATATCATCTCAGGAATGGGTATGACAGGAAGAAGATCTTTTTGATGATTGAGACCATGGTAGCAGAGGAAAAGTGAAAAAAGCGATATTCCATCGTGGCGATTTAAAACCGGCCGTATCAGCCAGCAATTCATTGTTCAAGAAGAACAATATCAAGAATTTCCTAATGCGGAAAGATTGTCGGGGCGAAGTGTGGGGAACGAGATGCAACAATCCTGGTCGATTTCATTGTTCTCCCCTGTCACGTGGGGCGCCCAGGCAGCATCCACGAACCAAAAAGATTTTCGGGATGCAGTAATACTATCTAGGATGATATTATTAGTTAGCTCCAGCAATTGGCCCATTTCTGATTCTTTTGTTCTTTGAGCGACCGAGTCCAAAATGCCACCATGAAACACGGGAGGCTCTGGGGACCCGCCAGCCAGGCCCGCCACTTCCGACGAGTCAAAAGAAAATTGATATCTTATCATGAAATGTCATTTTATTTCCGGGCATATTGATAATTTTCATGAAGGCCTTCAATTGGGAGATCATGGCCAATCCACCTCTGAATGAAAAGCGCTATATTAAAATCATAACCACTCGTCCATCATTGCCTCCATCCTCTCAATCAGTCGAAACCCGACCCAGTGGAGCACTTCCGTCTGAATCGTTACAAATAATAAGCTGTGTCCCTCGGGAGGAGCACAGGGCAGGTACACGCCGTCGGTCTAGCAGCCCGGCTGTGGAGCCGAACTTGAGTTCAAGTCAAGCACAGTCGAAGATAGGTATGCGCGCTCAGGAGCTAGCCTTCTGGGACCGCTCGTAGATCCAGTCGTTCAGGCCGGCGCGGTTGCTATATCAGTTAGTCTTGGGTTGCAAACTTGGTGTTAAGGAGAGTCTTACCGAGCAATCTCAACAGCGTAGAAATGCATGCGAACACCTGGTTCCATTGTTAGCTGATGTCCCCTATCCAACATAACCACTACCTATCCACTGTAACTCACCGAAAACGGTGGTGTCCTGGTCATACTCAACGTCGGCGCGGGTGCGGATGATGGTGCCAAAGTTGAAATCCTCAATCTTCTTCTCGAACTTGTTGATCCAGTTGCGCCACTTCTCCTTGCCAGCCTTGCTCTTCATCTCGTCCTCGTTAATAGCAGCGGCAGGATCGAAATCGGGGAAATCGGCCATGAAAGATTCGTAGATCTCATCGTCTATCTTGGTGAGGCGTAGCGACGAGCCCTTCACCTTCTCGAGGATCGCCCAGTATGTCATGAGGTGTTCGACAGCTGTATCGAGATTTGTATGTCAGCGCCGACCGACAGGGATTGGAATCAAACCAGAGGGGCGTTTCGGTCGGGTAAGAGTGATTGCAATGAGATGAGGCGTTTGCGACTAACCCTTAACAGCAAACTGCTTCTCCATCTGTAGCAATGGTCAATGATGAGCTGGTATCCAGACGCGGGGGAGCGGGTCATAACGTACATCCTCCAGGTTCTCGGCCTGCTCGGGGTCAAATGGCTTAGACATCTTGATGGTATGTTGGTGAATTCAACGTTTTGAAAAGATTACAGCGAGAAGAAGAAAGATGGAAGATATATAGTCAAAGATAGGTGGGGAGCTTCTGCTGTGCCCCGCGAACATTTTTTTTTGGCGGGCGGAGAGGAGTACTGCCGCCCGAAACCCGTGTCCGCCACCGGTACGTCATCAGGCTGGGCGACACTGGAAGCCCCAAGTGATTACTCTATACTTCTCTCGGCTTCGAGTCACTTCTCGAAAAATATTTTCAGAAAGAAAAATGAACATAACAGAAATTGATCATATTTGGTGTTATGAATATTGGTGTAAGAGAGTCAAATGTTTTGCACTAGGTGCGCAGCACCTTGAGTATGGGTATAGACAAATGCATGCTAGATGACAGCCGACTTTCAAATGGTCCCACAACACCGAATCCCTGAAAAGGTGTGATTAAGCATATTTTCTTAAGGACCCATCATTATAGTACCTAGTCACTGTCGGCATCATCCGGAAGTTCCTCGAATCTTCCCTCTCGAACTGCCTGGGCCACAGGATTCTCCATGGTGATGAGGCCATTTGCCTTCGCCCTGTATTGCAACGAAATCAGTAAACCAAAACTGCCACGCAAAAATTGCGGGAAAACTGACCTTTCAAATAAAACAAAAAGTCTTTCGGCTTCTCTTTCTTTCTCCTCCTCAGTCATGGGAGGGCCTGTATCCTTCGGCTCGGCGGCCCAACGCTGTCCAGTGATTGGGTTGACCCCCGAGTCCAGCCCATTAGCATCGCTAGTCGCGAAAGCTTCACTGGCAGTCTGAGGAATCTCCATCCCACAAGAAGCCAAGAAGCCAGCAGCAAATCCATATCCTATCCGCCGCGTAAGATTTTCAGCATCTTTGCCAGAAAGGACGAACATCAGTTCAGAGATACCGGTCTTCAGGTTTGGATAGGGAGTGGTAGAGAGCTGCAACAGTTTTGAAGCTAGAGTGTCCGAGCGTCCGATGGGCAAGCTGCGGTCATTATCCTCGGGAAGAAGTAGCCACTGCATATATTTCCGCGGGCCTTCAGGGGCGACCTCATGAACGACGATGAGAGAATGTAAAAGTGGGACTGCTTTCTCCTCTAGCTCCTCCGGGCGGTAGAGGGATACCGCTTGGTCAAGGATATTGATCAGCTTGTCAACATTGCAGTTCTGGTTGAACTTCGGGAAGAGGGGATTGCTTTCAAAATGCTTCTCCTTCTTCCCTTCTAGGTCCAGGACGGACAACGAGTTGATCAGATAGCTGATCAAGCCGTCAAGTGGCTTGGCCGGAATTTCCATTCGGCTGATGATCTTGAGAATGTGGGGGATTGAGGGTGAGAAAGTGACGGCAAGGTCGGGATACAACTTCGAAACGTTGAAAGTGAGCTTCAAAGTATCAATAAGCGCCAATTCGTCCATCTGTGTCAACGGTGGTCGACCGGATTTGGGGAATTGTTTCGCGTGTCGAGATAGTTGCTATTCTCATTAGTATAGGCCCTCGACTTGAACGGGAAGTACACGCACATAGTTAACATTATCCCCTAGTGAGTGCTTGCTGATCAGGAGATCAAAGTCCATGTTGCTGTCGTAAGTCGAAAGGAACAAGATCCGACTAGTGACCATCTCATCTTCAGAATTATCGGTCTGAATTTTGGATATCCAGTCAGCGATGATCCCAAGTAGTTGTAATCGAGAATGATATCAGGCACCTTCAATTTTTCCGCCAGTTTGCCTCCATATCCCGTATCCGCGAAGACCTGGCGCATGTTGGAATCGAGGAGGAGAGCATTGGCAACGCAGCGCAAGGCAGCGCGTCGCACATCGGCCGTCTCTCCCTCAACTCCATATCGTGCCAATAGCCCGATTCCCTATGACACATGTCAGAGCCCCATATATGAGAAGAGAAAACAGCGGTGGTGAATGTCCATCGTACATCGTTGCAATAGATCGGTCCGGCGTTGACGGGATTCGTGCCATGTTGGCGCAGTTGTAAAAGGGTCTGAACTTTTTCTGTACAATAGAACTCGAAAGTCAGAATCAAATGTCTATCGCGAAACTTTGCAACTGAAACTCACGAGCTGGAGTAAGGTGCCTCTCTTGTAGGTCTTGCTTGAGCGTGCCTAGCAGCTGGGTAACCTGCTGCAGCTTGGCTGTCAAGACCAGTTAGTCTGGGCTCGTGGTTCAATTGTTGATTGCGCAAATGGTAATCTAAAGACACACCTGCTCCCTGCAGCTGGTTGAAATTCATGCTATTACGCGGTCGTCCGAGCCGCAGGTTCACCCCAGTGCTTCGAGATTTTCCGGGTCGCCAGGAAGTTGAGAATTGGTGGCGGTCAAGTATCTGTATTGCTCGGCGAGGCTAGGGCTTGATCATAACACAAAGACCAAGCTGGTGGGAGGTTGCGCTCGCGAGTGAGGGCAGTAGAAGAGAAAAGACTCGACGCGGGGAAAGCAGCGACTCCGTCATGAATCAGGGAGCAGCACACCCCACCTGAGCTTCTTCTTAGGCCCGCCCGCAGGATGAACCCATCATTGCTTTTCCCAGGAGAGTTGACCAGGGCTGGCGACCGTGGGAAGACGGATCGCTTTGTAATTTCTTGGTGTTTACGTTAAAATATAGCTCTGCTACCTGTAATTAGCATACATACATACTGCACCCTTGAAATCCTCCGGTGTTGCGGCAAGGGTGATTGGAACATTCGGCTACAATGGTCTGCAGCGCCCCGGCAGCCACACCGCTAATGTTCAAGATTGATCTTGCTGCGTATTCATAGAGTGGTGATTAAGATCTATGAATTGCATTGGAAGAGCTAGAGGATTATAGGGTAAATGAGAGATATTTGATACAATAGAATCAGGAGGCCCGATCGATCACCTCTGGGCGGGTCATGGTAGCAGGTGACCCGCTTTCGCGTGCCTGGATGCCTGAGTGCCTTTTCGCCTGAGCAATCGGGCTCCACGCGGCCACTTTACGCGATTCGCGACAGGCGCGTTGCCCGTTTAGTTTTCCACTGGCTCTGGCCTCAACGCTGTCCCCCGACTCGACTACGATCAGTTCAGGATTCTGCGGGCTTGTTTCTATTTGCTCAACGCCCAGCAATGGTCCTTACCCTCACTTATTTCTCATTTTCCTCTCCTCTCTAAACCATGGTAGAGATCCTCGGCCCTCTCCCTGCTCGCCCACCAACTCCTCCTAGGCCAGGTTCCCGAATCGATCAGAACGACGACCCTCAATCCCCGCATCCTCTCCAGACCCCGGGAGCTTCGTCGCAGACGGCGGATGCTTCCAGGGCACCTCCTTCAAGTCACGGCTCGAAACGTGTGAACTTTTCGCCATGGCTGTATACCGTCATTGGGTCGCCCAAATCCCAATCGGCCAGCATACCCAAGGAAGCGAAGCCTACGACGAACACAGCATTCGAGAGTCCCCAGGGCAGTGAAGGCAGACCATTCAAGTCGATCCTCAAGGAGACAAGTTCTCCAATTCCAGTGTGGTCCCCAAACGTCAATAAATTTACCGACGAATCACTCGACATGCTGCTGGAGTCGGTGGTGCAGCAATTGGCCGGAGAGTCCGTCTCTTCGCGTCTCGATGCATATATCAACTTCTTTGGCGCATTACGGACATATGATGGATTACTGGGTGGGAAAGAAATCGGGGACAAACTGGGCTTGATCACGGATTTCATTCAACGCGACGTGACTCGCGACTTGGTTAACGGGTCACCTATGGATACAAGTCTTGCAAATCAAGCCTTGAAATTATCCGCTGCTTTCATATGGCAGCCGGAAATTTCATCGCAGCTGTCGGAGGATTTCAAAGTTTTTCTGGTGGAGCACGCGATCACCTCTCTCCAAGAGACCAAAGGTGCCAAGTCCGTTCTAACGCACTATCTGTCGATTCTCTCCACGCAGAATTTCAGCCCGAAGATCATAACGACCTCCCGAACAACCCGCCTTCTTACAGCGCTGCAAGATCTTTCTAAACACGTCACCGGCAAAGCCATCTCCTTCCATCGATTGAGCATTTATCTGCGACTCCTCTCCCAATCAAAGTCAACATTCCTCTCGCATTCGTCATTATGGATGGAACACCTTGTCTTCGGTTTGCTTCATCCTCTCAAGGATACCCGGGCAAAAGCCATTTCTCTTGGTTTCCAAATATCTTTCGCCGCAGGCCCAACGCCTGCGCTGTCGAACAACATCCGGGTGCTCTTTGAGCGACCATTAGAGGGCGATCGAAAGCTAGTAACGGAAATTCGAGAGCGAATGTCGCGAATGGTGGCATCCCATGACACAGGCATACATGTGCCGCAGATTTGGAGCGTCATCATTCTCCTTTTGAGGAGCAAAAAGTGGAACCTGGACCAGTGGGAGCATTTCAAAGAATGGGTGCTTGTCCTTCAAAGGTGTTTCAACTGCAGCGAGCCTGCTATCAAAGCCCAGGCCATTGTAGGCTGGAATCGGTTCATCTATGCCGTGAGCCCGAACGAATCTACCAGTCGATCGCTTCTCAAGATGCTAGGCAAACCAGTATTCTCGCAACTTGAGCGAAAGAAGTCCGATAAATCGGTGTTGCCGCCCTCTCAACTTGCACTGAGCAGCTATTACCACTTGATTTATTACGCCTTCCGTCCATCGCTTCCTCATCATCATCTCGATACCGTCTGGGAGGAGTACGTTGCAGCTCCGTCTACTACTACCTTCTCCACTTTCCCAGCCTTGAGTGACAGTGCGGCTCTTGTATTGGCGAACTTGCTGTGGTGTCCTCAAGCAAAAGTATGGACCGAGACACGGATCACCAACACTGACAAGATGGAAGTTGAGGAACTGCCATCGGTTGATTCCCGATGGGTTCGTTCGAACATCTCATCAGTCCTGGCAGTCTTCGAGTCCCTTTTGAAATCTTCGGTCTGGAGCCAAGAAGCAATTGAGAAATCGAATATTGCCCTCGCCTGGAACAGTCTAGCCAGTGCGCTTTCTCTTGCCTCCAGCAAAGAAATTACCCCCTCGGGTGAGTCTATGCAGGCCGTGGCCAGTGTTCTTGGTTTGCTGCATCGTCTCTGGGCTAAAGGACCGGCTTCCTTGAATGCTACTGGAATGCATTCCGAGGACGCTTTCTTCGAAAGATTCCAATTCTTGTCAACGACCATGATTCTCTCTCTTGGAGGTATCCCCTTCACCGAGAAGCTCATGCTGAAGATTGGTGATGGAGCGTTCCAGACATCCAATACCCCAACACATCGCCCTTCAACTTCGGGTACCAACCTGGATAGCCCTATTTTACATCTTTTGCGCACAATCAGCAAAAATACTGTGATCTCGTTGCCAACTCCCTCATACATTGAACTCATAGATGGACTGATCACAGCAGCTTGTAATGGAAGGATATCCCGTGGCTCCCGTCTCGAGCTTCTCCATCAGTGTGCTGAATTGAGCGTTACCGAATCGAGGTTCTCCTCTAATTTGCCGCGCCTGCTGGAAATTGTTTGGAAAGGGACAGCAGGAGCAGCAGCAGACGCATTGCAATCATTCCCCATAGAGTCTACCCGAGAGCGGGATGGATCTGTTTCTCGGGACTACGAGATCATCACTAAGATGCTTGTGGCTGGCGTTTCCTTTCCGGGTGCATCCCAAGAGTGGTCACGACTGCTTGACGCGTACATGCGCGTGGTGAGAACAGAAAAAGGAGATCGCGTGCTTACTGGTTTGGTTGTGGAGCCCATTTCAGAAAGCCTGTCTTCAATCTCGGTTTATGACACCTATCTGCCTACAAACGCATTACTTAGCCATTGCCTTTCTATCCCATTTGCATGGGAGACCGGACTGGGAATCGACAACCCCGTCGCCCAAGAAGTCTCTCCTCCAGCGTCCCCGCACAAACTTGTGAGCACTGTCGGACGAACTTTGGATTTAGGCTACCACGACTTCGACGCCTCACACGCACTTCACCTTTCTGCCTTCATCGAATCCTTGACTTCCTTCCTGGGCTCTGGCACCCCGTCCTTCCGCTCCCAGGCACTCGAGGCTCTCCAGGCAGCACTTGGCCTGTGGATCCAAGACACCGAAGGCAAAGTTGACGTTACACATGGGATGGACACTCGGGCTATGACCGCAGTAGGTTGCCTCATCTCAGTATCTCTGGAAATTTACTAACTGTTTCGAATAGTGCCGCGCGCTTTCATCTGCCGTTCTCAACATTTTGCAAACCGCTGTTGTTGACGAGGTGTCGTCGTTGCAAAAATTTGAGACCATCATCTGCGCTGGCTTGGGATCGCCTCATCTGTCACGAGTTCAGCAATTCGCTGATTTCTGGAAGTCAACCAAGACAGCCTCGGATACTCTCATTTCCTCCACCCGAATGGGCCAAGCATTTTCAACTGCAACCGTCAGGCTTTCCGCCCCGGTCCAGCTGCTGCAAACTGCAGTTCAGGTACGGTTCTCCCTACTCAGGCCTTGATTTGCAAGTATTAATCCCTGTACTCATAGGAAACCAAATCGGTATCATCAAACTCTCCCAAACTAGCCAACCAGCGAGCGAGCAAGCAAATTGCCGGAAAGTCTACCGACAATGGCAGCACCAGCTTCAATTCGTCGCCTCTCACAGGGACGAACGACTCGGCTCTGCCAGACCCTGCAGAGCTTGGTGAACCTCAACTGCCCACGAATCTGGGTGCAGTAGCACCTGAGGTGCCAGCCGCGTTCCAGAAGAGTCGACGCGAAATGTTCCGAATGATTGAATCTATCAGGTCCTCCTCGCCGGCGAATACTCCTGGTAAACTAGGCTTCGACACCCCTATTCACCTACGCAGATTGCATGCTCAGTCTGGCATTCCCTTGACTCCCACTTTGGCGCCAGCTGAAAATGAGGAAGGATTCATTGGGTCATCTCCGACACCAGCAACTAGAGATCCGACCCCCGCCATGAATTTGGAGGCTTCGGGAGGCAAGTTCCAAGACATCACAATGGACGATGCGACTGATCTGCCTTCTTCGCCTCCTGAATTTACATCCCGGAGCCCAAGTCCCAAGAAAATGTCCAGCTCTTCTCGACGGGCGAGACGAAGGAAGCTTCTTCAATCTAGTGTTGCGGAAGAGGCCAAGAAGAAGGCGTCCACGCCTCAGGTGGATGAACGGCCCCCTAGTCGTCGCACTCGATCTGCGCTAACCCAGAGCACCGCAAATGATCAAAATTTTGATGCCGTTCCTGGCTCAACTACTGTTTCTAACACTCCCGCTAAGACAACGGACAAGTTACTAGCTCCCCAGAGCGCAAAGTCAAAATCATCGTCAAAGAAACGAAAGAGAAAGGGGGCATCGAAGCCAGCAAATGGAGCAAGCCAACAGCCTGCTCAAGCACCTTCCACCCCGGTCGCTCTCGAATACTTTGTTGACTCTTCTAGTGAGGAGTTGGAGTCTCAAATCGCCTCTCAGCTTGAGCAGGATCTGGGGCTAGCTGCTGACATGTTTAGCAAGGGTTATTCGCAATCTGCCACTGCTGCTGAGGCCCCTGCTGCTGAGATCTCGGAGCCAGCCACGAAGAAAAGAAAGCGCGAAGAAGACAAGGTTCAGCCTACTTCTCAGGATAGGCGGCGGTCAACTCGTCTCTCGACCACAAAGGACCTGGGCGTCATCAATGTTGATGAGATACAATCTACACAGTCCCAGGATGCGACAATCTCTCAACCTTCCCGGCGTGCCTCTACTTCCAGCCTGTCGCCTGTGGTTACTCGACGATCGACTCGCAGCTCCCAAAAGAAAGATGACGAGCTTGCCATCGCTGACTCGCCCTCGGAAACTCAGATACCAGAAACCATTCAAGAAGAGCTAGTCAAAGACCCAGAACCCTCTCAGCGACCAACCAAGCGGTCGCGCAAGTCTTTGCGACTCGAAGATCATCCTGCTCTTCCCGTGGAAGAGCAAACCTCGACTCGTACCAAATCTTCGCGCAGCGCCCGCTCTCGCAAGTCGCGTTCATCCCAGAACGAAACACAGTCCCAGCCGCCTCCTTCTCAGGATCAAGAAGTTGAATTGAAGACAGCAACCACCCAATCCGAGCTCCTTCCTGCTTCGAATGATAATCAGGATGCTGTCCCAGAAAGTATCGCTCCCCAGAAGCCAGTCGAGCCGGAGTCGCATATTCCCCTTGTCTCCACAGAGGAGGCAACTGACTCCCAAATGACTGACGTGGACTCCTCCACTGCACCCGTACCTGAAGACACCAGCATACAACGAAAAATGGATGTGGATATCGTTCCAGACCAGCCATCGACAAGCGTGGCGGGACCAGTCCTAGCCCTTGCCACCGCTGAAGTTCAGACGGAACCAGTACCTCCCAACGTTGAACCTGACATCAGCGAGGCAGGCATCTCTCAGTCTCTGAGAAAACTTCTGGCCGACATGAAGTCCGCCAAACTGGGGCCGAACGCCCTGCGTGAAGTCGACGACCTCCTTTTCAATATTCGCGTCGAAGCGCATGATGCTTCTCGGCGACACAACAATTCAGCATAGCGATGGCGTTTACGAGGCAATTCTGCTTTTATGTGTTTTTAATGTTTTCTTTCCCTGTATTGGCTCCCCTCGTCCCTCTATTCCCCCATGTGCATCTCACATTACATAAAATACATAGCGGCCACTGCATATGTCTTTCTGTCTTTCTGTCTTTCTCTTTTTCTTTCGGGGCGCTGAGTCAATTGCATGTTTCATTCCTTCTTGATTATGTTGTATTCTACTGCCTACTGGGCTTTGGGGACTTTCAATGGAGTCAAATATTGTGTGATCATTCCGTTCCTACCTAACAAGTGTACATTGCAGCAGAGCTATCAACCATCTTCATGGTGGCGTTTACAGGGGCCAATTTTCCCCAGCTTGGAGCCATGGGTCTAGTTGCCACAACACCGACAGGGGGGCAACACTTTCAGTCATCCGCCATCCAAAATGAACTTTGAGAGATCGTTTGAAAGCTCTCCACGTTCAATCCATGCTGGTTCAAGGCGAAATTCATGAATAATATGATCTCGAATGACGCAGAGTGCCACCACCCCAGCTCATAATCTCTATCAACAGCATCCTGGGAAAAAAGTATATATTCCCGTCCGATTCTGACCTTGATGTTCTGCAGCTCTCATAGCTGATCGCCTGTGTCAAGACGACCCATCAACAAGGTTCATACTCTGTCCCAAACTAGGACTCCACCACCATGGGAACCCAATACATGATGCAAGCCGGCCTGGCCTCGGGCATGTCAGCAACGGAGGGCATCTACCATGCGCATCCCAAGTCCGTCGACCCCAACCTAAGTGATCCAGCCCACATGCTCCCCGAAAACATGGTGCCCAACTCCCGGAGCCGCATTGCTGTTCGTGGATATGGCGGCAAGGACGTCTTGATCCCCTATATAAGCATTGGAACATGGGCCTGGGGTGATAAGGCGACATTTAACTACGATCCCACCATCGATTTGCCCCGAATCCATGCTGCCTGGGAGAAGCTAAAGTCGGTTGGATTGACCTTCGTGGACACAGCGCAGTCCTATGGCAACGGCGAGAGCGAACGAATTTGCGGGACATTGTTCAAGGGGATGCCTCGGGATGCATTCGTCATACAGACTAAGTGGTTCTCGGGCGGCTTGTCTAATACTTTGATGCAGTCGCGCGGGCCTAAGGTTAGGCTGAAGGAGTCGCTCAAGCGACTAGGACTGGACTACGTGGATATCTACCTTGTGCATGGACCTATTCACGGTAGTTCGATTGCCACCGTCGCTGAAGGTCTAGCAGAGTGCGTGGAGGAGGGAATGACGCGGGCTGTTGGCGTTGCCAACTACAGCACGCAGGAGATGATCAAAATGGCCGATGAACTTGCGAAGAGCAACGTGCCGCTGGCCGTCTCGCAGTGTGAGTATTCAGTCATTCGCCGTGTGCCGGAGGTCACCGGAATGATTCGCGAGTGCAGGAAGCGTGGTATTTGCTTCCAGGGCTTTGCCTCGCTTGGTGAGGGTCGATTGACGGGCAAGTATTCCCGGTTCAACGAGCCTCAGAGTACTCGACGATTCAGTAGTTATCCGATGCATATGCTGGAGCCGACGATCAATGTGCTGAAGAGTATCGCGGACGAGCATCGTGTGTCTGTTTCTGCAATCGCGCTGAATTACTCGATCAATAAGGGGGTTGTTCCTCTGGTGGGAGTGCGCGATGCTGAGCAGGCGGAGGAGGACATGCAGGCGCTGGGTTGGCGATTGACCGAAGACGAGATTCGTCGCATTGAGGAGGTTAGTTTTGAGGGACATACGTCTGCCCTGTTGCAGCATGGTTAAATGTATATATTGAGTTAATAAATAGAGTGTGTACCATGTTAGCAATGAAGGTACAGAGAGAATGGGATTTGGGGTGTTGGAGGAATTGTTGTCCAGCATAGTAGTAGAAAGATGCCTGTGGGGCGATCCCCCGCCATGACCGACCTCAACTGGCAACCCCCCCCCCCCCGCCTCATCCCTCCGTCAGATCTCCAAAACACTTCACCTCTCCCACTTCACAATGGACCGTTCCAACAAGCCATCTGCAATTGGCGTGGGTGCCTCGCTCCCACAGCCCTCTGTCTCCGTTAAGGATGGCATCATCGAGGCCAGCTTGCCCTCCGGCGAGTCTGTCGCAGTTTACCTGTACGGTGCCACGGTCACCTCGTGGAAGGCGAACGGCCAGGAGCAGCTGTTTATGAGCAAGACAGCCCATCTGGATGGTTCCAAGCCAATTCGCGGTGGAATTCCGCTCGTGTTCCCGGTATTTCATTGGACCTTGACCATAACTACAGGGACGATCGCTAATCTAAAGCTCCCAATCTACAGGTCTTCGGCCCCCCTCCTCAGAACCACGCCACCACACCTCTTCCCCAGCATGGCTTCGCTCGCAACTCCACCTGGGAGTTCCTCGGAAAGTCCTCTTCCGAGGCCGGTAAGGGAGACCTCGCTGTCAAGTTGGATTTCGGCCTGTCGCATACCATGCTGAGCGAGGAGTTCCGGAAGGCATGGCCGTATGAGTTTGGACTGGTGTACAGCGTCACTTTGACCAAGGATGCGCTCCGGACCTCGCTGCAGGTCACCAATGAGGGCAAGGAGAACTTTGAATTCCAGGTCTTGATGCATACCTACCTGGCCGTGGAGGTATAGTCTCTTCTATTTTCTTTTCCTCCCTATATCTTGTCCGGATCTAACAAGCACAGGACATCTCCAACGTCCGTGTCAAGAACCTCGAGTCCAAGACCTACGTCGACAAGACCCGCAACGCAAGCACCCACACCGAATCCTCCCCTGCACTGGCCATTACCGAAGAAACCGATCGCGTTTACCAGGGTCTAGACCCCGCCAAGCCGATCGTCGTCTCCTCCGCCTCAGACGATCAGACTCTCTTCTCGATTACCCGGGAAGCCCTCACTGACGTCGTTGTCTGGAATCCCTGGATCGAGAAGGCCAAGGGTATGCCTGACTTTGGCCCTGACGAGGCATACAAGAATATGATCTGTGTGGAGGCCGGCTCTGTTTATGCATGGACGACTCTCGAGGCTGGTGACTCGTGGGAGGGTGGCCAAAGTATCAAGTCTCGCCTGTAAACAACGCAGATAATATAATATGTGGCCCCATGAGGACTCCCTTGACGCATGAATTATTATGACTTAAAGGCGCTTGACGATTGAGCCTAGAAATGAAAAGAATTTCATTGAATGCAGTGGACTATTAACTCGCTTGTTTAGTAGATCCTGGTAACAGCTCGCATGATGTACAATGAATTGGTAAATTGGTGGCAGTGAAAGTAGTAACTTGGTCAATCAGTAGCGGCCAGGCTGCTCGAATTCGTAAAAAGTACACAAATGAAAGAGAAAGAGAAAGCTAGATACAACCTCCAACTAGAAAGTAATAACAAAATACAAGAAAAACCCCTGCATCATACAACCATTTTCACCATCAAAATGAATGCTCTTCATCACATCGTCCCCCATGAATATGATCATTAAGACAAGGACAAGGCGTCGGCGTTGGACTCGCAACATCAATAAACGACCGACGACCCTCCTTCCCAGCCTGAAAAGCGCTCAACCTCTCCGCAGCTTCAAAGCTATACTGCGGGCCCTGATATTCACGCCTCCCACGAAAAAGCCACCACATGGCCGTGACAGTCATCAAGCCCACGATAATCACGCTAGTGTAGTTCATATTCTGCACGGAAACTGGCAGCACGAGCGGGAAACAGAAAAACACGACTGTAACCAAGATGTACATCAATGAGGTGATATTCACTGCCATACCCAGCTTTTGTCCCATGTAGAAGGGTCCTGGAACCATATTCCGTCGACCCGAGAGAACATGTGGGAAGATAGCGCCGAAGTAGGATAGTGAGCTTAGCACGATGAAGGAGGATATCAAGGCTTGAAAGGCTGTTGTGCTGCCGACGTAGATGCATCCGAGACAAGTGACCATGACACTCATGGCTACCGTTGCGCGAACGGGGCAGTTGAGGGTCGGATGGACTTGGGCGAAGTAACTCGCAAAGGGTGTTGCGTTGTCGCGGGCAAGACTCCACCACATGCGTCCACCTGTCACGAATGTACCGATGAGCGTAGGGAATGTGGCCAGGAAGAGAACGGCTATCAGGCCTATGGCACCTGCGTTTGATCCCGTTGCTTGTCGGTAGATCTCGGCCGTTGGGAAGAAACCGATGTTGCTGGCATAGACGGCGTCGAGGTCTTGGATGGAGTAGAAGAGGGCGATCAGGTAGACGAATGATGTGGTAAATGCCGTGAGCATCTGGAGCATGATGCCTTGGGGTACTCTGACCTCTGGCTTTGGAACTAAGAGTATACTGTTAGCGATGTGAACTCAAGAAGATCGTAGGCTCAAGCCGATAGGCGATTAATGATACCTTCTTCGGAGAGATGGCTGATACAATCAGGAGTCCCGACTGCAAACGCTGCATTCAATAGGCCAGTCATAAAGCATACTCCATCTGACCACCCGCCCGTCATATTGTGGTACTCCGTCCATACTTGGGCATTGCTTGCATGTTTCTTTGGCATCACGGCCAGCACAATGACGGTAATCACCAGCCCGACCATGGACAGCATCAGGGAAATTCGATTGAGCAATGGAATGAAACGGTTTCCAAAACACACAATGGCACAACAGGACCAGTTGAAAATTTGGAAAACGATGAAGACGTGCCAGGCATGCCACTCCACGGTAGTGTATTTGAGCAGGTACATAGCCACTGCTTCATTGCCCAACATAGAGCTCATCGAGGAAGCCGATAGAAGCCACGCACAGGCATTCAGATATCCCGTGAAGAACCCGGCTCCACGACCTCGGTTTCGACTCAAGACTGAAGACCAATAGTACACTCCACCCGCCGAAGGCATAGAGGAGGATAGTTCAGCCAGAGATGCCGAGATGGCAGTGTAGAAGATGCTGACGAGAATGAGGCCATAGATCACAGCCATCGGACCGCCATTTTGAAGAGCAGCGACGATTGTTCCACCAGTAGATGCCCAGGAGCTGAATCGGGGTCAGTTTCGTAGATCAACCTGCACAGTTGCAAATGAAATACCTACTTTGCAATCACAATTCCCAGACTTGTCAAACTCCACAATCCGAAATTGCGCTTCAATTCCTGCTTATGGCCGAGAGCAGCTTCCAGTCGTACTTCATCGATCTCACCCTTGGTCTTCAAGGGTGTGACCCCATCGTGAGATGGTGTCTGGTGTACCGCCGTAGCCATCTTGCTCCGTCTGGAATAACGAACAATCAAATCGCGACCGGGCCAGTGCAGGCGAAGATGAAGGGAACCCGCAAGAATAAAAACAAATGATCAAATGTAGAACAAGTCAAAAAAAAATCAAAAGAAGGAGGTCACCCCGCGTAAGCGAACAGGCCCATCTGGCTTTTCCTCCGGACTGAAACGGCCAATCCGAGATGGAAATTGGAATCCCCCGGAATGCTTCATGCGAGGAGAGGTGCGATGCCCATATGGCTGCCACGTGTGGTGCACACAAATTTACGAGAAAAAGCTACGACGGAATCTTACGAGAACAAAGAAAGATAATTCAGTGACTGGAAATGACCAGTCCTGAATTATTTCTGACAGGGAGTCTAGGGACAGTTGGTGATTAATCCTGGTCCGAACCAAAGGCGTCGCTATTGGCAATAGGCGCAGCGCGACGGGTGCGCCGAACAAAGTCTGTACATTTACCTTTGCGGCTGGTCTGGATTATACGACGCGGTAGATCAAATCATTGTGAGTTTACTCTGCTGATACAAATCTACCCGCAAAGTTCTCAAATTACCTTCCTAATGTGTCATAAGTGGGCACAGTCTGTGGTGTTCGATGCATCGCAACGCAAGGGGGGCCGGGTTTCGTGGAGTTGTCTATCGTAACTGGCGTTAGGGCTGCTGGGCGTTGATCGGGCGACGATCTGCTAAGACCCTCCCCCTCCAGGAACCTTGACCGGGGTTCCGAGGAACTGGTACGACGCGATATGATTTCATAGTAAAACAAGGTATTCCCTGCAAGCTCAGAACCTAGAAAGGCCCAATTTGACTCTTTGAGCGCCCTACGGACTCTCGGAGGGATTGACTGACCTTGCTGTGCCACACTGCCACCTCCCTTCCAGCATTCTTGTTGAACTTCTGCATAATATCCCATTGGCGTGAAACAGGCCCAGCAACCAGTCCCTGGGGTGCTCCACATGGCCTCGCGTGTATTGTATATGATCATCTTCTTTCGTATCTAGGGCCTGTGGGTTCAGAAGGTTTGAATAGATCAATGCATGAGGCTCGATCGGATCTCGCCAGCAAAGAAGAATGACCTCCACTGGTGGAAGTGAGAAAAAGAAACTTCTGCGAAAGACTGTCTGTCTCGGAGACTGCCGGCTTGTCAGTCCATTTCAAAATGGCTAAAGTAACAAAGAATCGTCAACCCTCGAATGGGAACTTGAGATTGTACAATATTTTCATGTCATCTACAGAATCTGTAGGTGTTTCTTGATCGCTGATACCCGACATCTATAGAATCCAAGACTTCAAAGATATTCAAACAGGAATAAAACTCCACCCTTTCCTTGTTCCTTCTATCAATGGAATGTCTAAAAAGTTCCTGAACATATTCAACCCGTATAATGAAAATTGCACTGACACTTGCACATAGGCACCGGAGCATCTGAGTTGTGGAATGATTCCAGTTTTAGAAGCTTCTTTGCATTATATGACTGTTGCAATGGTATGTGTTGACTCTATTGGGACCTGAAGGTGTCTTAGATCCATTCTGGATCGTCCATTCCACTACCTAGATCCAATCTCAGTGGGGTCATTTCATATAACCCTTGATCCTGGCTAAGCAGCAGGTGGTCTGGGCTGACCCCATCACACACCTACATACTTGAACGTGGCAGTGGAGAAGTGCCCACTCGTCGCATCCCACATGTTCTGACTGAAGTAATTATAGATAGTCCTCCTGCACCGCGAACTCTTTTTTTTCCTTCGCCATGCATTTTTTCACATCAGGGCTCAAAACTGAAAGCATAGATAGTCACCATTGCACCAAAATATCAGCTTTGTAATTTAAGAAGCGATCGAGATCAACCTGGCCTACTTCGTTGGCGAATGAATTTGGCGGTCTAATCAGACGGTGGCTGTATATTTTTACCTAGCAATGTCTTGAAATGAAAACTGTCGGGACACATGACGGTGTACCCAGTACCATATGTATCTGACCGTCGGCGGCGTTTGCCGATAACACTGTGAACCCGGCGTAATAGGTGCGATGAACAGCAAGCTTGTAACCTTATTTGAGAGAAACCTTGTCTAAAATAATGACCTCAAGAGGAGATTAATGTTGAAAACAGATGCAGCTTTATTAGTAACTGTTCGTGTACCCGACCATGAGATGCAGAAGAAATATCGACTCCATGATTTTGGTCTTACGAGCTGAAGTCTGTATCCATTCATTTGCAGTTGATAATGCCAATAGATTGATGAAGCGTTTGTCCTCTCTATATGGTCCTCAACCCTGCCGTTCTATTTGTCAGTACAGAAGTCTTTTGTTGTCCAGACTCGTTTGCATGCTAGGTTGGCACCAGACCCGAGGTGTTATGTCTTTCATTTTCTGCTGTATAACCTCAACTGTTGTGTACCCACTGAAGCTGTCCTTGCCAGCTCATTTTCAGTCTGTCGTGTAGCAATCTTCTTCCCGATGGCTTCGAACTGTAGAACTATCGCCGTGGTAGCGTGTTTATAGATAGCTGCCTTTCCGATGTTTCTCTTGAACTCACTGTCTATTCATTCGGACTTTCCTGGGTTTGCTAGTTTCTTGTCCTTACTTACTGAGATCTAGAGTCTCATCATTTTCTATCATGTTCATGGTGGAGGATTTTTCCATTAGTGCCCTTGGCTACTAGACATGCTCTAGCCGAGCCAAAGGGGCTCATACACAAATCCGGTCTCATTAGTATGTTCTTTGGATTGCCAGTTAGGCTACAACAAAGGAGGTGATTTTACCGACGGGTTGAAATACCCAGGTAACTTTGAGGTTTTCCAGGCAAGAGATGATCTGGCGGTGGCGGGGGCTCAGGTCGTCCAGAGGCCAGCCCCTCGGATACAGCTTGACTTACTGAGCCAAGCGCACTCCTTGTAGATTGCCCTCGCAACCGATGTGGCTTTGCTGATCATCAGCCCACTTTGCTTAGTGTACTAAGCCATTCACTCCGTTCACCATGGAAGGCTCAATGTCATTAGTTGACCTACATTCACTCTGGAGGGCCAGATAATCCGATTAAGTGTGTCATGGCCCATCTTGGTCTCAGGAATCTAGACGCCATCTCAAATGCCTTCTTTCAGGATGATTATGAGGAAGAGGAGAACGAAGTGAGGTTCACAGATGTGAGGATGCTCTTCGATGTTTGTAGCCCTCCTCATGCGTAGATGACACAGCTAGAGGTGAATTTTATTCGAGAGAACATTTAATTATACAGTGTCAGAGCTCTTCACCACAATAGGAGCTAGTTTTGACTTTGGTTCGCACGAATGCTCAATACTCATTTATGGTTCATGCAACTCAAAGAGAATACACGAGCTTTCTTGCATATGATCCTGGATGATGGCTCATTGCTAACTGGTAAGGCAGCTAAATTTTGAGGGAGCGCGAATACTTCTATGAACCATTGAGTCAGTGGTTGCCATACTGTCAACAACGATATGATAGGCAACTTGGGAGGCCCTGTCTTTGAAGTGCTCGGGTTTCTCTAGTCTGATAGATAGACCAGGCGTTCGTGGATCATCAAAAAGTCTATAAATTCATACTGACGACGTTACCGACTATAAAACTTAGAATAAGCCCCGAATAATAATCTGAGAGGTGGCTGTTAAGGACCTTGGCATGTTCAGCCAGGCTGCTCCACGGGTAGCTACCCATGGAACGGTCGCTGTCCAAATTCTTTCCGAGATCCCATACAATCAAGCATACCAAAGTGCTCCGTAGTCTCCTGTTGAAACGTTGTGTTTGGTGCGATTTCAAACTTCAGTTCATTCGCATCTCATTATGTAGACAGCCGAGCTTCTCGATCCTAGTGGTGGACTCTATCGCTCGTTCGGATATCGCGTCAAAGAGAAATTCAAAACACGTAGATCCCATCACCAAAATCATTAGTGACCCGAACAGGAGCTATTGGAACTTGGCTCGGATCACCTTGCAGATCAACGATTCGTATTGCCCAATCACATCCCTCATCGGAGTCACCGTAGGCTTTGCGCGCTCACTGCGGAATCTGACCTGTCACCCGATTGCCATCAAGATTGCTTTTTACTTCAGGGTTTGCAGATCATTGAGCTATCACCATCGTGCATACGGGAGGATTCGGCCCCGATTATAGCTGGGCGCTAGGTCAAAGCCTAAGTGGAAAGCGATCGAATACGTCAACTAGTCATGAGTTACACTAAACTCATGGTTGGACTCGCCTATGAGGTCCGATAATGGATATCGAGCATGCTTTCTCGGGTCGCACCACCTCACCGGGCCTAAAACAACACGGATAGCAGAAGCAACTTTTCCTCGGTAACTTTCTGATCTTCGCATTTCCTGGGACTCGCCCAAATCATCTGGGGTGTTCGGAGTGTTCCGGGGTGCAAAGGTAGGGATGAATCAAGTTCGACGATACACCTCAAATCCTGGATCTCCCATTATGATTTGCATTCCAAAGGCAACTGCTATCGATCTGGGTCAACAAGCTCTGCCCTCCCTTGCATCCGGACCACCATTCCTCCTTGCTTGTCACCCAGCCCTTCTAGCCCAGCAGTGACATTTCACAGGCCAAGATGCATGGCACCGTAGCCTGCCTTCGTTTAGCGCCTTTACTGACTCTCCCGGGACCCGATGGCTTTTGAGTTTATTCACGCTCACCGACTGCGATAAAATGATCGCCTATGTTCAAGTCTGACCTGGCCCACTTTAAGAAACAAAAGCACTGGTTAGTCGATGACATACATTGTCCAGCCATGGCCTCTGAAAGGATGCTCCTCGCCCGCCTCGAGTGCTGACTTCGGACTCTCTACACACCTCGAATCATCTATGGCATACTCTCCTCTTCTATCTACAGACTTCAAGTCAAGTTGACCGAGGGCGCGAGCCTCCCTCCTTCCGCTAGGATGGGAGATGTTTCACCTACTCCGCATCAGCTTCTGGTAGAAGCTATTGTGTTTTGGACTATAGCCGTTGTGATTTATGTAGGACGGATGTATGTTGCCTGTTTACGGATTGTCCTCAAGACATGTTGCTGATGATTACCAAGGATCTCACGAACAATTGCGGGCGGATCAATCAAACGCTTATTCTGTACGGCCTTTCGACTCGAATCTAACGTTCTATCACTTGGTCGCTGACTGGAGCTTCGATTATCTAGGGGACGACTATGTTATGACAGCTACTTTTGTAAGCTCAGAGCTCTACTCAACTGAAGTTTAACAAATGCGACGTTTGACTAATTGGTGCCTGCAAACCAGATGATATACACCACTCTGCTCGTTCTCATTCAAATCTCCGCACATTATGCCACGAATCTCATGGACCCGAAAGATTATAACGAGGTGTTAGCAGACCCACAGCAAGTTAGCGATCGCATTTATGGGAGCAAGATTGTTATCGGCTTGGAGCAGTGCATGTTGGTCTCAACGTGGGGTGTCAAGACTTGCATGCTGATTCTCTACTGGAGGATCACGCAAAACCTTCGCTCCAACTTTTACATCAAGATTCTCTGTGTCTATGTGGCACTCGGCTTCGTTGTCATCATGGTAACCTACTATGGAGTTTATTGCCGGCCATTCAGTCAATACTGGGCTATGCCCGTGCAAAACATGCAGTGTGCGACCTACCAGCACTACTCAATCACGCAAGCAGTTTTCAACATCTCATCGGATGCCATGATGTTTGCCGTTCCGATTCCACTCCTCGTCAAAGCCCAGCTAAAGCGACGCCGAAAGGTCTTGCTACTCGGTGTCATGAGCCTGGGTCTTTTTACCATCATCGCTGCTATCCTCAACAAATACTTCAACTTTGCCTCTCCACTCACCACCACCTATCAAATCTGGTACATCAGAGAAGCGAGCACCGCCATCTATGTCGCGAACTTGATGTGTTGGTGGCCGCTATTGCGAAAGCTGTTTGGCCTCAAGGCCTTCTCTTACAACAGCAACCGCGGCAATCGAGCCCGAAATCCCAGCAACCAAAACAAGGATAGCAGTGGCTACGCTGAAGGTTCCCTATCTCGACCATCCGTGTCCCTCCCATGCCCATTGAAGTTTATACGACCAGGCTTCCGAAATGGGGGCCAGAACATTCATACTGGGGGACAGGGCGATACTCATCGTTCCAGCCAGGAGGCTATAACACATGCTTCGAATGATTACATGGAGGAGATTCATCGAATCGATGCTGTTGAATTGGAAGACTGGAATAAAACTGGCAATCGGGGCATCGATCTTGAGGATCAAAGAGGAACCAGCCAGGACTCGATCACGGTGTTTGAAACGGACGAACCTAAAAGCTCGTCTCGACAAGACCATGTTCACACTGTGACCTGAAGGGTTTCCATTTTTGGTGTACAAGATTGCCCTTTTCACAGGCGTTCAACCGGATTTTCTATTGTCATTTTACATCTCTTTTCTTTGGTTCGTTTGTGGGGGCCTCTTTTGTTCGATACCCCGCTGAGGTACTTTGACTCTTTCAATTCCCCAAGCTACACTGTTTAAATAGAGCACATGATGTGCTCCTAATACACATGTCAACAGGTGTTTCTTGAAGCTTGTCTGTTTAGATTAGTAACATTCACGAATACTTACGCAATCTATATACACTAAGGCTAATCGCACGCCAACTTGACTACTTATGCTTTCGCATGACAGACTATTCCATTTTTGGATAAAGTAGAGAATAGGTACATGCATCGAGTACCTAGATATTCTTATGATACCTACTAAGCCTTTTACTTTAGCTATTAAGAAAGACTATTTAAAAGAAGACGGTTTAAAGGATAGTTTAAAGGACGATTTTGTGAGAAAGGGAAGAAGGAAATAGCCTGAAGAGATATATATAGGGTTGAAAGATCTATCTGAGGTCTAGACACAGAGGGGTTAGATAACCCAGAGTACAGCAAAAAACAGGTTAAAGGACGGTTCAAAAGACGGTTAGAAAGATATCAGACGGTTAGTCTGAGCAGCCGTCGCCATGTACGGAATGGGCGGACTGACGGTAGTGGTCACGGGCGTGTAACCTAGTACGTCCGGGGTCTCAGGTATCTCCACAGCCTGCATCTCTTCAAATGCAGGATTCTCTCCTGCATAACGGGGCTTTCCAGGTCAGTCTCGGCCTGCGGAGTAGGTGTACCATCTTCACTGCCAGAGGTAGAGTCCAGGTCCGAGATCTCAGCGTCTTGACTCTCCTCTTCGGCAAGAGGGCCCATAGCATCGGCCGGGCTAGCATCTTCACTTGCAGGCTGCTGATTGCTGCTGTTGCCGAGCAGGGGATCGTTCGGGACACCAGGCAAATATAGGTACTCCACGTTCTCCAAGGCAGTCCCAGGTTGCCAGCCGTGCCAACGATGGCAATGAACGGCCAAGGAGAAGAGCTTCTGGAAAGTGAAGCCACACCCAGACTCAGGGCACACGACCTTAAACCCATACTCGTGGCACAGATAGTGCCCTTCGGCATCGCGATCATGCTCTTGCCGAACGTGGGCTCTTGCAATATGCCCTTTCGAGATACTGCTGAAGCAGATTCGGCATTCGAAGTCTGCCCGCTTGATCTCGTCGGCGTCTGTGACCCAGGTGGTGAATAGGTCAAGACCTGTCTTCTTCTCGGGGTTATTCCGGCATTTCGGGGGGTGGTTTTCGAATGTACCCGAGGAAGATGTCTCCAACCCGCACCCTAAACATCGGCAAGCCCGAATAAGGGTACTCTCGAACGTATGTAGTGCGCAACGAGTAGGCTTCTTGTCCGGGTCATTATCGAGGTTTCGCAACACGGGAGTGAGCGTTGGGGGTCCATGGAAAGATGCATGAGCGTGGAACTCTTCGTCTGTGAGGAACTAACTGCCTTGGGCACATGGGACACTCTCGGACCTGGATCCGCCTCGCCCGTGCTCTGTTTCGCCCTTCAGCTGCTGTAGGCTCGGAGGGGTCAGAAGATAATGTATTCATTATCCATTTTATACTACTTTTATGCATTTAACTATTCAGTTTTTGTTGAAGCTTCTTACATTCTCTATCTCTGTCTTTCGAGATGTCTGTCTACATATCATTCTTTGTCTATTAAAATTAGTCGCATGAATAGATTCGTTTCTACAAAGTATATAGTAGTAACCTACCTTTCTTTATGTAAATAAGCCCGCGTGTATTAGTCTTAGTATATGTCATGTTTATTTCGACAGGGTGGACCACAGAGACTGATAAGCCAAGATCTTGGATTGTAAATTTCAGGTTCTGATCCTTGGGCTGTGTGCCCACCATAGAGCGACTGCCGTGCGTCATTTTCCCTCTTGATTGTCGCTTTAAAAGCCATCGTATGGTCGTCGTCAGGGTCGTTAGCCGCCTGTTGAAAGGATCAATGATGCGGGGAACATTAACTTGGGTGAATTCATCTTTTGTATCATCGAAGAACAGGAAGCGCCAATCCGCCTCCACCTGTTCGAAAAATTCACAGAAGTATTGAATGTTCGTGAGGAAGCCAGTCTCTGCAGACACAACCAGCTCCACGCGCGGGCGATTATTTGGACTTTGGGGCTTTGGAGGCTCCACAAAGTCCATGAAGGCAACTCGGTGCTTGAACTTCAATCGATCTCTAGCACACTAGGTGCCAAAGATGTAAATGTGGGGTCCATCGAAGCCACCGAATTTTGCCGTCCAATGCTGGTGCATGTACTCGGCACATAGTTTCAGCTGGGAGAATACGGGAGACGGCCCTGAAGATCGTCGAGCGAAAAACACCAGGCGGTCGAGGCTTTGCTCTTGTTAGCTCGCGTTTTCGAGCTCCATATTGGTCTCTGCTGGCTTTGAGTAAGCTTTAAATCCGGAGGTTGGGAGCGAGAGAACGTGTGAAGAGTGATGTGGAAAATGAGAGATGAGAGATGAGAAAAGAAAGTGGGAGAGTGAAAGACCTTGACGGTAAGGAAGGTACAAGGAAGGAAGGTACGGGAAAGCGTGCAGAAGAAAGGGATGGGGCAGGCACAGGGCAGGTGTAGAGAAGGAAGCCGTGAGAATAACTCACATTGACCCTCCATGATAAGGTCTCTCAGCTCACTTAGTGAGAAATACTCGGTCTACCATAATGAAGCATTTTTTGACTTCGCGCTTGTATTTCCCTTGATCAATATAATCTTAAATCTGCTAACTTCACTTCTACTCTTGGTGTAGTGATCAGGTCGTCACTCTATGTAATCGGGATGTCTGCAAAATAAATAGTAATCAGTGGTTGTATGTGGCTAAATAGTAAATATTTTGCAGAAGGCCAAACTGACTGACCCACCAACGAACATTTACTAAACTTTCCACGGTCCTTGTAGACCTTAGCTTGAGCATCGGCGCAAACTTTATCTTACCAAGACGGAATTTAGTTGATTAACTACAGTCGATTTCGAAAACAGATTATCCTGTGGACACACAAACTTTGTTTCTCGGCCCGTACCCGAAACCACACTAATCCGTATTAGGTCATGCCAAGAATAGCCCCTGCTTGGCAGTATCGCGTCTTGTAACGTATTTGATTCCAGGGTGCCTGTAAAAAATACTGTAAAATCTCTACGGAATGTTCTAGGCAAGGTTCTCGAAGGGGGTGGGGCATAGGGGGTGGGGGGAGACCTTGCGATCTGGCTTGATCCATGCTGGCCGTCCCTGTCGTCCCTTCCTCTTCATCTGCGCACAGCCTTTGTCTTCATCTGCCTTTCCGGGAGGAAGGCTGTACTGCTGCTGTAGACGACTAACCCTGGTAGGCCAATATGGTTCTCGTTTGTGTTGCCCATGGTTCCTGCTCTCTGCTTCCGCTTCTATTCGTTCCTGGCGTCTGGTACTACCGATGTAAGCTGACGCAGATCTTCAGGGCATCGATCGTGTGTAACTATGAGCGACAGCCCGTATTACGCTGACTATATCTCTCAGCCCTAAGAGCTCGAATCATGGGAACAGAATTCACAATATGCCCCAACCCCGGGATACTCCCACAGTCCTTATGCTACGCGATCCTACTGTAGCCCCTCCCCGTCTATCCCCGTCTATCCTCCTCGACGATGAGCCTAATCCCACAAGCCGACTTCGACTAGATACCCTACCACTGCTCCAGGAGTCTGACTGGGAAAGGGATAAGATATATGACGAGGATCCACCAAGCTGTATCCACTACTTCATAGAATGGCGGATCACTGTCAACAACAAGGCCGTAGTGAAGGACACGGAAGAAGATCTAGTCCTGGCCCCAAGTACGTACTAGGAGTTGTTCTTGGAGAAGAAGCTACAGACTGTCCTTCGAGAGAAACTCTCCCGCAACAAGAGGGTCAGGGTTGATGACACGGCGATTGTTGTGACAGTCAACCATCGTTCCCAGCCTGACCTGACTAAACGCTTCAACAAGACCGACATTAATTGGAATCCTATCGAGAAACAGCTCCAGATATGGTCGAGTCACTTCTGTCGAGGGAAGAGACTCACACTAAGGATCTGTTTCAACTACGTAGAGGATTGCACTCCTCCATCCGCTAGACGGAAAGGGGAGAACAGAGGTAAATCTTCTGTCACAAAGAGGATGCTTAATGACCGAGATGACCAGCTAGATGCTGAAGAAAACGCATGTGGTCAGCAAGCCGTTTAGCGACGCGTTTACGAAATGATGAAATATGATTTAACTACATGCCACTTAGGCCCTTACTGCTGGCTGGATCCGGTGGGGAAAAAGCATTATCGACTTCGCACGCAAACTCTCAGGCGATTAGTAACCTATACCGAGAAAGGTGGTATCCTAGAGACGCACAAAGACGTTCCTGATGAAATCCAAGAAGAGCTATACATAGAGGAGCAGCAGAGGATAGAGAAAGAAAAACGCAAAGGGGGTAACATTTCCGGGCCCGGAACGCCGTATCCACCGATCAACATCAATGTTCTCCCGTCCCACCCTACTAGGGTAGACATAACGGCTGCAAAGGCGACTATTAACTCGGCTAGGTCAAAGGATACGGGCCCATTAAAAATTCCCGGGTTCAGAGACGTTGCAGTCAAAGAATACGGTGAGTGGCTTACATTAAATGTATCTGATGAAACCCTCAAAGCTGCATTTCGACAAGCGTCCAATGTAACGCTGTCGGATAGCTTTAACCTTAAGCACATCTACAAGGATCAAAATCCAGAATTCTTCGTTAGTAAGGGGATTAAACCCGGAATTACCCGAAGTTTCGTAGAAAACATCCGTGACTAGGTGGAGAACGTGAAGAAGGCAATGCCTGTTCTTGAAGCGATGTAGAAAATGTGTTGGCGTTAAGTAGGGCTCTTCGGGTTATTTTAGTTTAACTTAGATACATTAGTTAAGATATAAAACAGCGCAGGACGTTGCTCCCGTGATAATTTCAGTGTACGCTATTTATTAGGAATCAAATTAGCGTTCGGATACCGTAACCCGCAGAATATTTGCTGTTCCCACGCTTTGCTATAGCATCCGAGATACTCGGAAGTCAGCTTGTATTTTTGGCCAACGCGTCTGTCTTTCGAAAATGTCCCTTTCTTCGCCTTTTAAATGCCCGAGGCCCCGTTTTCTAAGTTCTAAGAAGAATCCAACTTAACCGTGGCAGGCTTAACTTGCGAACTCCATAGTAGCAACTTCTGAGGCAGTCGTATAAAACGAGGGACCAGCATTCAGGGTTTAGATACGGGCAAGTACTGATTTCCCGTCATCCATAACCAAACAGAAGACCTTACTATATCTCCCCTCTGCCAATTTCATTATGAGAGGTATCGCTCTAGGCATGGCTTTAGCTGCTAAGCGTTGAAGCTCAGCGACATTGGAGGCCTTATACCTGTCCCGAAGCTACTATGCTTCATGCCAAAGCCACTGCCCACTAGTATAATGAAAGAAGTGCTCAAAATCAGGATTCAGGGCTGTCATTTATTTAGACAGGGGACTGTATGTATCGTGCGTATGGCAAGGCTTTCGTGGCAGGTACAGTAGGACGCGGAGTGATCGTTACTGTAATAATAATCATGGTGACGCTTAACACGGGGCAGGAGATCGTAGTTAAAGACCATGAGCTGCACGAGACCTCAGCTTTCGAAAAGTGGAAAGGGCGTAACGTCCGACATCGAATTTTACTGTATCGTTAGTCCTTGGTTATAGATAATAGTGTGTGTTAGTTGCGATCAGCGTGGGAGCAGCTACCGAATTTTCCTTGGCATCTGCTTAGTAATATCCATCATAAAGACCTCAATAAACTACAGAGTAGAGAGACTAATCTCTAAAACTACCCCCCAGGCAAATCCAAAATTGTAGAAATAGCTAATGATGACGCTACATAAAGAGCTTATAGTGGCAATATTATCACTTTGATGCCGCATGTGTTTAATCCTTGCCTATTTACAAGGGACGCTCTCAACAGCCATCAACTATTTGCGGGGCGAGGAAATGTATAGGCAGAGGGCCGGTTGCTATTAATCAAGGAGGGCATTGAGCCTTACCATCATAGGAACTAGACCTAACTGCTTCGCGGAGGATATCATCAGCCTGGACACTACAGTATCCGCTAGTCGTTTATACGGGCCGTTTGTTGAGGACTGTTGTTTAATCGAATCATGCCTGAGGCTATCATGCCTCAGTCAGCAATTTCAGGTCAGCCATACTTGGGCGTTTTGCGCCTGGCTAGTGTTAGCGCCGACCCTCGTATTACTGGAACTGACGAAGCTCCTCGCATTTCGTGTAGGTCATTATCCTCAGGCCCACGGCCAAGTTGAGCCCAGATTAGCTGATACCTAAGCAAGATGGCGCGCGGACTCAGTCGCCACGACTACACGGTCGGGTGGGTGTGCGCCTTGTCGGACGAGCTCACTGCCGCACAGGAGATGCTTGACGAAGAACACCCCCCTGTGAGTAACAACGATTCAAATATATACACCCTTGGATCCATAGGGGTGCACAATGTCGTCCTGGCGTGTCTGCCAGCAGGCCAGACGGGTACCAACTCTGCTGCGGCAGTGGCCATGCAGTTGAAGACCACGTTTCCGGCCATTCGATTTGGGCTGATGGTGGGAATCGGAGGCGGTGTTCCAGGCGAAGAAGCGGATATTCGGCTTGGCGACGTTGTTGTCAGCCAGCCGGGAAACGGTCATGGCGGGGTGGTGCAATACGACTTTGGAAAGTCAACGCCAAGCGGGTTCAAGCGGACCGGGTTCCTCAACGCTCCACCCACGATCCTCCTCGCCGCTATTACGAAGCTTCGATCCAACCTAGACCGAGGCAGAAGCAGTCTGTCGCCACACCTGTCGAAGCTTAGTAACCTCCCCAAGTTCGGCCGCGATCAAGCAGGAAGCGATGTGCTGTTCGAAGCGACGTACAATCATAGTGGAGAGGATAGCTGTGCATCATGTGCGGCTGCGAGAAAGATACCGAGGAAGGAGCGGACCAACAATACACCTCTGATTCACTACGGTACAATCGCGTCGGGGAACCAGGTAATGAGGGACGGTGTAGAGCGGGACAAGATCAGCTCAGAATTCGAAAGAGTTCTCTGCTTTGAGATGGAGGCGGCTGGCCTGATGAATAATTTCCCGTGTCTGGTGATCCGCGGAATCTGTGACTACGCTGACTCGCACAAGAACAAGAGATGGCAGCCGTACGCGGCGGGAACAGCAGCGGCATACGCGAAGGAGCTGCTAGGAGTGATACCGGCGGTGGATGTAGTGAACACCCAAACGGTCAATGAAGCACTACGAGGTTAGTGTTGCTATCATAGCTCGAAATTCAGAAATAAGACTCACACGCCATAGAGCCGGAGCGTACTTTCTCCCTCCCTTTGCCACGAAATCATAAGTTCGTCGGTCGAAGTGCAGAGCTCGATACCCTGAAACAAAAGCTCCTTGTGAATAAAGATTGCCAGAAGGTGGCGCTCAGCGGCCTTAGTGGTATCGGCAAGACACAAGTCGCGCTACACTTCGCATACTCGGTTAAGGAAGACTATCCAGAATTTTCCATCTTTTGGGTACAGTCGTTGAGTATGGAGACTTTTGAGCTGGGTTGCGTGGAGATAGCAAGAGCGTTAGGAATACGTCTGGGGCAGGAGAACAATGAAGACGTGAAAATCCTAATACGGCAACATCTATGCGAAAAGACCGCAGGAAAGTGGTTGCTAATCGTCGACAACGCTGACGATCTTGACTTACTTCGTGGCGACCATCAAACAGAAGGCTTGCTGGCCTTTCTGCCGGAAAGCGATGATGGCCTGACGATATTCACGACTCGACATGGAGCCGTAGCGCAACACCTGACGGGCAGCGACGTGGTTGAGATAGGAAAAATGACGGGACAGGAGACGGTGGACTTGTTGGAGAAGTCGTTGGTTCGAAAGGGCCCTTCTTACGACTACGAGACCGTGATGAATCTTCTCACCGAGCTAGAACATCTCCCGTTGGCTATTACCCAGGCGGCAGCATATATTAACACAAATAAAAGCTCCATATCCGAGTATCTACGGTTATTAAAGACGACAGAGCAGGACACTGTCGCGATTATGAGCACGGATTTTGGCGACAAAACACGATACCACAACTTGACAAATGCAGTCGCGAAGACATGGACGATAACCTTCAACAAGATTCTCGAATACGATACATTAGCGGCAGATCTCCTCGCATTTATATCTTGCATCGAATGGAGGGCAATCCCGTACTCCATTTTACCAGCTGCTTACCCCGAAGCACGGTTATTAGGGGCCATCGGTACACTCTGCTCCTACTCGTTTCTGGAGAGAAGAGACGAGGGCACTAAGCTCGACATGCATAGACTAGTCCACTTGGCGACCAGGATGTGGGTAAAGCAGAACGGCCGTGAAGGAGAGACAAGAATAGCGGCATTACAACACCTCTCGGAAGTGTTTCCCTCTGACGATTACACTAATCGTGAGATCTGGCGGGATTACCTGCCGCATGTGGCACGCATAGAGAAGGATGAGCAATGCCAAGATACAGAAGAGAAGAGCGAGCTCTGTCTGAAGGTCGGGCTATGCTTATACGTTGATGGGCGAATGAAAGAAGCTGTTCTCTGGCTACAGGAGTCCTGCGAGTGGAGGGATAGAAATCTTGCCCAAGATAACGCGGATCGGCTGTCATCGCAGCACGAGCTCGCCATAGCATATCAAGCAAACGGACAAGTCAAGGAAGCTGTCAAGCTGCTAGAGCGTGTTGTCGCGATCAAAGCGGAAGTGCTCGCAGAAGACCATCCCTCACGACTGGCGTCGCAGCACGTGCTCGCTATGGCATATCAAGCAAACGGACAAGTCAAGGAGGCGGTCAAGCTGCTAGAGCGTGTTGTCGCGATCAAAGCGGAAGTGCTCGCAGAAGACCATCCAGATCGACTGGCGTCGCAGCACGAGCTCGCTGGAGCATATCAAGCAAACGGACAAGTCAAGGACGCGGTCAAGCTGCTAGAGCGTGTTGTCGCGATCAAAGCGGAAGTGCTCGCAGAAGACCATCCCTCACGACTGGCGTCGCA